>OW121705.1:24893638-25362764 GCA_933228785.1 Lasioglossum pauxillum | reverse complement strand
ATTCATCGTTGATTGAACCACTAAATACAGTTGAAATTATATCGTGTTTGGTGTCATTTCAATCAAGAAAATGCCAGAAATAAGTTGGCGGGAGACCCAAATAAATGAAAAATAAAGAAGTTTTGTAATTGGATTTGCAGTGGTTCACACCGATATTAGATTGTTCACAATTTTTATAATAATACGTGATTCAATAAAGAAATTTATTGCATAATTTCTGATGGAAGCATCTTCATAATTTCAATAATTAAAAAATAAAAAATGTGAAACCGGTCTATTGATCGGACGTGTTACGGTTAGTATTAATTGTATGCAGCTGTATGCATTATCGCATATTGTGCTGCGATTGTATTTAAATAACCATTGGCTGGGGAGGATAACGTGTTGCATAGAATATAACGCATGACCGTACATGTTAACATTCTAGATGTGACTGAAGTTAATTAAACTCGAATCGAATAAAGATAAATTTGTAATTTTCGGAGAATAATTGCTGCGGTGCTTTCGACGCATTTCAGATAGACTACAACAAATTAAGAGAATTATGCTTCTACCAGACCGAATACTGTCGCCACAGTGGAATATGTCGTTTCATTATGCTAGAATTATAATGACAAAACAAATTGAATTAAATAACACATCCTTTATTTGTATTACATCCATCGAGAAGTTCCCTCAACATTCACACTGCATACGAGACATAAATCCAGGGCCGGCCTTCTCTATAAAGGGGCCTGGGTGCAAGAAACCATTTGGGGCCCTACATTTTTTGTAAAGTAAAAAAAATTACAAAGACGAACATATATTACTAATGCATGTTTATTTAATACGTGATTTTGTTTTTGCTAATACATTAATTACTTCAGAAAAATAACATTATTTTAGTTCTTGATCGGGTTGGGGCCCTCTCAATCGCGGGGCCCCGGTGCATAGCATCCGCCGCACCCCCCAGATGACCGGCCCAGCATAAATCTTATAGCACAGTACAGTCTATCTAACTACAGTTTTTTTGATAAATTTTTGTTCATGCGTGTCGTGCAATTAGCGTTTTATTTCGGACAGAATTTCACAGAAACAATACTGTAAATTCACCAATTCAGTGATCACAGTAGGAGAGTCGAAACAGTTCACGCCAGCTCTACTTGAAAAAGCATGTTTCATCTCTCTTTTTGTTGAAGGAGACGGTGCTTTAATTTCGCACATGGTGCTTCAATATGGTGTAACGAATCGAATTGTTCTTCTGTAATAATTCGTAAAAAAAAAAAAACGAATGGAAAAATCTTGTTGCAGTGGCAACAATGCTAACAAATCTGCCAGCCGAACAATTTCGCCGTTCACGAGGAAGACATCGAATTGTTTTGTCAATCGATGCGCATACTGGTATTTCACGGGTCCCGTTCTATGCCGGCAGCGAAATGAAACTCGACCTCGTGTGTTTCCTCCACCTTTTCCATTCTCGCGATCGAGCATTCGAGCTACGAACTGGAAATTAAACATTGTCAACCGGGCAAGGGGTCGGCCAGAGAAAAGAGAGAACGGGAGAGCCCGTGTCCGGCTCGAGCGTTCACGTGAAATAAACTTCGATCGAACGGTAGTCATAACGAAGTGGTAACGCACAGCCAGCCTCAGTGATATCGGCTGTTTGCTAGCGCACCGATAGACCGGATGAAACACGGTGCTCCATGAATTATAAAATCGCTATTTGCCGATCAAGATAATGGCTGGTTCGGTCGCCAAACACAGAGCGCAGAAGTGACCAAAAAGGAGAATCAGAGAGGATGAGAGAGAGAGAGAAAATGACACTATTGTTTTTCATTAGTTTATCCGTAGCTAACAGTAAGTAAACACGATGTACCCAAAAAATTACAATTTATCGGGACAGCCATGCAGGTTCTACCGTATAGGGGAATCCGGAGCTGGGGGTGTGCGTAACAGCATTTCCCCACCGCCCTTAAACAAAATAAAAATGAAAAAATAAGGGAAACCGGGGCTACAAGTTTCGATTTTGAAAATGTATATAAAATCACGTAGAAATAGTACAGATATTCTCATCTCTAACGGGTAATTTATTGTTAAATTTATTATATTTTAAAATTCTAACCTTAAAATTAAAATATTGTAATAGGTTATTTATAGTTTTTCATTTATTTGTCATTCAACGAAGCGAAACTATTTGCCCCGTTGTGGGGCAAGTTGTCACTAAAGCATAAAATCTGCTAATAATTAAAAATTAAAACTTTATAAATAATGCTGATTTATTTAGGTGTAGGTTAACAAAAGTATTCTGTGTTTAACAGAACATCAACACAATATAATAACTCACACATTATCTTTGGTATGAAATTACTTTGGCATTTTCTGGCTTCTTGTAGAAAAATATAATACCAAAATAAATAGATGAACATTTTAAAAGGTATTTGATCATAATCTTTTCTTCGTGCTTATTAAAGACGGTTCTCTCTTTTTATGTATCCTATTGTAGCCTCTTTTCCATCTTTTAGTTTCTTAATAAATCTGGACAGTCATGTGACAGATATTGAAGTTTCTCGCGATTGCTTTCATTTTTTTTTAATAAAGCGCTACTACAGATCTCCGTACAGAATAAACACTTCTACGACGACTACAAACTATACTCTGTCCCACGAGAGTGCGGACTCGTTTCGCGCATCTTGAAAGATGGTGGGAGCGCAGCTAACCTATCATTTCTCACTCCACTACCCGCTCCACACTTTCTTCAACCAATTAGGGCGAAGATGCGCAGCGACGAACGAAAACTGGTCTTTACATGAGTCCGGGCACTCGTGGGACAGAGTATAAATGAAACATTTCTCGTCGATAAATTCGATAAGCTGAAAATAATATGGATAAGAAATACCTTTTATAATAAATTCGATGGATTTAAAATATATTCGAAAATCTTGAATTCTTTCAGTCTTTAATCAGCGAGAATGTTACTATTGCTTCTCAATTAGTTTAAACATAGCGTAAGTTATAAAAGATGATGATGCAGAATGAAAACATCTGCACCGGCTGCAAAAGACGAGAACCAAATAGGAATTTTTTCCAGCTTTCAATAAATTCGATAAGTCGAAAACAACATGTTTAAATTCTTTAATGGATTTTGTCTTTATCAAAGAGGAATCTATGTTAATGCGATTGTTATAAAGGAATAACGATATAAAAAAAGAGAAATGTACTATCGCTTTTCGATTAGTTTATTCGTAGCCAGAGTAGGGCAATAATCAACTAATATTTAAAAATGACTAATAGTCTTTTTGAATATCATTCATAGCAAAATAGTCATTAGTCAAAACTTTTTGATTAGTTAGTGATAACTAATTAATAATAATATTAATATATGTTAATCGCACAATAGTGACTGATGACTGAAGATTGATGACTGATCAATCAACTACTATTATATACTATAATAATTATCAACTACTAATTCACTAATAAGCAATAGCTAACGATTACTTAGAGTTGTGACTAATTATTTGCCATTTAGTTACCACTAACTAATCAAAAAGTTTTGACTAATGATTATTTTGCTATGACTGACATTCAAAAAGACTAGTAGTCATTTTTAAATATTAGTTGATTATTGTCCCACTCTGTTCGCAGCTAATAGTAAATAAATATAAATACTACGGTGCAATCGAAAATTGTGTGCAGTTTACCGAGGCAGCCATTCAGGTCCTATCGAATACAATAAAGACTGTAAAAAAATTCTATTGTAGAGGTACAAATTCGTTAAAAACGATTGTACAGTGTCACTCAATATATTCATAACTGTTGACGCTGTTTTTCTCCGGCTGTGAAAGCTACGGCTTTTCCCAGAAATATGTGCTTTCCCAAAAATCTCGCGCCGGGCAGGTGCACACGCGATTCGAAAGCCGGCGAGTTGAAAATACAGAAACGGAGGTAGCGTCAGTAAATTCCCGATTTATCAGCTCGACGAGCGCTTAACGCAACGGTGACGACGTTATCGTTGTCTATGGAATCATCCCTCTGCGCAGTGGCTTCCCTGGAAATTTATACGTTCGAAAAATGCTGGGCATAAAGAGCGCCGGCTAAAATCCTCACGTTCGAATGCATTCCGCATTCATATCTCCCGACTGAATTACTAATTTCGTCATTCGTCATCGGGATTTCGTTTTCAATTATACCGTAACGCGTATTACATCGCCGTAATTTAATTCCATTTCTACCCGGCGCACACGGGATGATTGATATTGCCATTTCAAGCGCGTCTTTTTTTTCAAATTGGACGGCCAAGTAAAAGCTGCGTTGCAATTGGTAACTGAACCTCTAGATGGAAATCATAAGTTTTTACAAGGTTCCCAGAAATGCACCGAAACTAAAATTATGAGAATTAATTTTAAAGAGAATTTAATATTATGTATATGCCAGAGATACGAAACCATACGCTTAGGATAAGCGAGTAACTAACAAGAGGAGGTCACATCTGTGGGGTCGCCGACTTTAATGAAACCTTTTGTGGTGATTCTAGAAACAATATAAGCAGACACGTGTCCGACATTTTTTGCCGACGCTCATTTTTTACGAAGATATTCAACATACTCAAAAGAATTAAGGGATCACTTGTGCGAACCCGAAAAATTGGTCCCACTTTACGTGATCATAACTCCGTCAAAAATTGCCGTATCAATATCGTTAAACAATGGTTTGTAAGCCTGAAACCTCTAGTTTCAGATGCTCTGTTTAAAATTGTTGCTATATTGGTTTTTTACGAAGTTATAGCGAGATGAAGACAACACTGACGCTTAACAAAAATTTTGTGCAACTTTGGAACATCACACGGGGAGCAACAAATTTTTTTGATAAATCGCGTTCATATCATTTGGAAGGGCTATCTTTCCTGTGTGAATTGTGTGGTTGAATATTGTGCGATCTTTTTTATTCGAGTTATTCAACATTGAAGTAAATGTTGGCTTTTTAACTTTAACTGGCTCCAGAAAGCGAAAACAAAATTGATTTTGTGCAAATTCCTGAGGTCGTAGACAAATTTTGAGACCAGATTTGAAATCTGCGGGAAAAAATCTACGGGACATGATATATAGCATGTTAAACAAAAATTTTTCCGCGCGTGGTACTGGAGAAACCACATTTTCTTGAAATTTTACATGTTTAACGAATTTTTTCAACGTTAAGAAACGTTCGTACCATAATCTCCCTATTTTTCCCATATTCTGCAAAAGGTTCAGCTTTAATTTTTAAAAAATGTCATCGCTCTACCTCATTTCTATCGAAAGTTGTTTGATTCTGAATCAAGTTTGGTCCTTTTCCACTGTGAGCCGGCGCGGCGCGGCAGTAGACAGTAGCGTATTCAGTGATGTCAGACAGCCGCTGTACGTGGCGCGCTAATTTCTGCGAAGCATTAACTTCAAACACAGCTGCCATAGGTAAAGAAGTGCCGCAGCGAGTTAATGGGGTACTCAATCGTATCGGCAGAATCTCTGCTTCAATCTGACGTTCGGATCGTAGTATTACGATCATTTCTCGCCGAGATATAGTGAGTTAAAGGAAAAATGGAAATTGTGCATTTTTTAAGCATATTTTCAGGAACACCTGGTATATCGGAATGTTAATGAAATTGAAAAAGCAAAAGGAATGCCATGAAGCGAAAGAAACGCTCTTTCTATTACTTTCTTGCACAAGATTCTACGATAAGCTAAAAATAACATGTCTAATTTCCTTAATTCGTTTAATATTGCTTTTCAATTAGCTAATTCATACCTATGTAGTAAGTACAGTAAATCCTTTATAGTCGCAAACAGGCCGTACACGTTGAAGGCAAAATATATCCCCCCCACTGTAGTAATCTGATCTCGGCTCGGGAATATCGGTGTGAACCACTACTAATCGAATGACAAAACTTCTTTATTTTTAATTATTTCTTTATGAAACTTCCACCAGCTTATTTGTGACATTTTTAAGATTAAAGTAATACTAAACACGATATAATTTCAACTGTATTTAGTGGTTTAATTGACGATGAAAGTTTTGGGCGCAAGGAAGGATAGCGTATGGGAAAGAAAGAGACACGGAGAGTCGTTTTCTACGTTCAGCTGGATCTTCGAAGCTTAAAAGACTAGTCTCCGTCAACGAACAGTGCACACGAACCTCCCTGAGGCTTTTGCGACTATAGAGGATTTACAATATAAATATTATCCGGCACTGATAAAGAGAGGGTAATTTTTTCCCCTCAATTCGTTGGTTCACGCGATAGGCGAAGCGCGTTCTTTCTTCATGATAACGGCGCTTACTGGAAGGGGACAGCGGGCGCTACGGTGGGGATAGTTTCGCCTCAATTGATTGAAACGTGCCCAGTACTGAACTAAACAACACCTTATTCACAAAAATAGCCAACTTCGACTTCCATTATCTTATTCCAACGAACCAACAAGATTGTTATTCCTTTTTTAAGTAAAAACTTCTTTAGATACACGGCGTACACAATTGCTGGGTAGTGAATGAGTCTGATCCGTCACGCTCCGAGGTGAAACACTATTCGGGTAAACTTGGGGGATACGCGCACAGTATTGGGCTGTATTTTATAGAAATAGAAACTTATGCTTTCGACGTTAAACAATAATTTCATCTTTTAGTTAACTTTAAAATCGTTGATTTCGTAAGTGGCTGTCCAATTAAATAAGTTGACAACCGTTAGTTGCGTTCTCTGTGAAATGAGCTCGTGCGTAAACACTCACACACCGCTAGACCACGTATACGTACGCGAGGATTGCAAAGGTCCGGGATTCCACTTCTGATTTCTCGATAATGCAAAGACGGTGTTTTTTAGAAGTCAAAATCGCTAGATGAAACATCAATCTAGGGCGCTGTTTGCCTCAAAAAGCCTTCTTTTACGTTTCCGGGCAATGGTTTTGCAATATTCGGCTGCATGCTGCCCGTCGGAGAGACTAGTACGCCGGCGTGACTGCAGCGCCATCTGATGGGCAATATGCGACGAGCAACATGCAGCCAAATATTGCAAAACCATTGCTCGGAAATGTAAAAGAAGGACTTTTCAAGCAAACAGCGCCCTTGATTGATCTTTTATATAGCGATTTTGACTACTAAAAATCCCCGACTTTGCATTATCGAGAAATCAGAAGTGGAATCCCGGATCCTTGCAATCCTCGGTACGTATACGTGGTCTAGCGGTGTGTGAATGTACCACAAATTCACGCGCGAGTGTCGTCTGCTAGGAGAAGGGGCCCTTAAGCACGCGTAAGCTCATATTTAATTAATAGAACCTTTGCGTGTACAGAGAAATCGCTACAAACTTTCCTGCTTATCTAATGAACACTGTCCAATACCAAATTTGTTCCCTAATTACTGTTAGGTCCTTCTTATAGAGTTTTTTGCGCTGATTCCGAATCTGTCCTTAATTTTTCTCACATATGCAAAGTTTTTGAGGAACATGGCTTTGAAAAAAAACATATTTTTCAACTTTAAACAAAAATTGTGATGTTATAATAAAAGATATTGAATTGTTCTTTACAGCACAAGGTTCTGTAGACTTTCCCGAATACAGTAATATCCAATATTAATACATTATGATTGTTTAAACATGTTTAAACATGTTAAAACTGTGCGTATAGGAGAGAAATTAAGAACAGATTCGGAATCAGCGCAAAAAACTCTATAAGAAGGACCCAACAGTAATTAGGGAACATAAAAACAGTTAAAATTTGTTGGACAGTATAATTAGACTGTGGATTTTATGCATTTATGATAAAATGCAGTCATACATCTAGGTTCTTTTATATCGTGCAATTAGTAGAAACAGGAAACAATCTTTATTTTACGTAAAAATCCGTCACCGACTGAGAATAAATGTTTGTAAATGAAACCCATGCGTATTATTATACAGTAAGAAAAAAGTAAGTATTTCTGAAATGTATGATTATGCGTTCTATATTTCGAGGAATATTACGTGATTCTCAAGGAACGAACGCAGTATAGAAAACACTCGAAATAATTTCGAAGTCGTACGATTCGGGAACGCGCCGACAAGAGAGAACGCGTTATAAAATTCGCTCCGCCCGCGCCCGAGGGAAAATTTCTCGGAACGTCTTGCTAAACGCATCTCACGAATATTTGCGCATGGCTTCCGGGATGGTGGCGGGCTGCGATAATTTCCATCAGCCTTGGAATTTCCTCTAGGATAGAAGATTGCTTGTGCTAGTGAACGCTGTGCGTCGCTTCCTAAGGAAATAAAAGGCAGCGTTCTACCTCTCCCTGTTTATTCTTTACCATCCTCTTCCGTTCGTTCGCCAGCCGTTCGCGAACGTCGTTACCGGAAGGCTGCTCCCAGCTAACTATCTCCCAGGTTAATTCTTTCTCAATAGAACCGCGCGCTGGCTGGTGTCCTTTCGTTACGTGACACTCCAGCTTTCCAGACTTTCATGACTTTCTATTTGCCTGTCCTTTCCACATCGCTCAGAAAATTTTCATATTAATACTTCGTGAATTAAATTAGATCGGAGGGAAAGTTTGCTGGAGGAAAAGTTGCCCTGTAACTTGGTGGTAAAAAAATTTAAACAATATGCTTCTACAACGGAATGTAGATGTAAAAAGATTCTGAAGCTTTCTCGAGGGGTTGCATACAGTGCCGGGTAAAACAAAATTTAAATAGTAATGTATACAATAACTACCACAGTGTTTACAAACTGAGATTTTATTTTAATGCAGCATTGCTAATGGTCTTGTGGGTTGAGGGTAGGGCAAACTCCTTTAGCTTAGAATAATTAATTTATTAATTGTAATAACCCTCTTGCATTTTTTCCCATTTACATAAAGGACTCTCGTAAAGGGTATGGCGCGTTTTGTTTTTAGCTAGAAATTTCATAGGATGAGAATCACGCAAAACAATATATACCGTTGGCAAGATATAATTTCCAACTACATTTTCGCTGCACAAAGTATAATGATAGCGTTAACGTGTAAAAAGTTATAGCCAATTTTATGAAGACATTTTCGGCAAAAACTCAGAAAGTAACTGTTGAAATGAAGTCAAAACGCCTCATATGCTATGGTTCAATATATAATGCTATGGACAATTAAATAAACGAAGGAAGAACCAAATAGATATAAAAATCCGTTTTATTTACATTTTTCTTTCACTAATGTCGAGTCGCACTCGACAAAGGAGTGCAAAGGGTTAATGTGGAAAAAAGCTCTGTCCCAACTTATACGATGTCCCAACCTTAACGACAGTCCTTGCATATAACCGAGGAACAACATCGAAAATCGTCTAGAACTGATACAGAAAAAGTTTCCTCTTAGCGGTGGGACTAGGAAAATTTTCGACGCAAAGTCGCCGGACCAACAGTCGTACTTGAAATTTTTCGGTCGAACTCCATCGGAGGAAAACAGATGTAGCACTGATGAGATGATTGTCCGCGAGATGCTTACACCTATTGTTCCGAAATTTCAATTCACAGAATGTTTAATAAATGAGAGAGATCATTTGCAAGAGGTGTACACATGTGCGAAATCTCTAATTCACTGGCCTCTTGTTCCTGCACGAGCGGACACGAGGTGGCCGTTTGAACTCTGGACTAGCTGCACCGGGTCGCAACAGTGTTTCACTTAAACGCGATCAGTGCAAAGTTACTCTTTCATTTCTGGGCGAGCGAGTCGGCTAGCAACCAACCGCCGCGCCGCGCCGCTGCCAGAATTCAGTCAGCTGAATAATCCCGATCATTATCAAGGCAGTTGCATTTAGCCGAGAACAGTTATGCTAGATTCGAGCTAGCAACTACGCTCTGCTTCCGCGGCGCGTAATCGTATGCACAGCTCGCGTATACATACAGGGTGGACCAATAACTTCGACCACCTCGAATATTTCCGTCATTTGTAACAATACGAAAAAATTGCATATACAAAGCTTGCATAGTGTAGAGGAAGAGATATTTAACATTTAAAACTACAGTAAATCCTCTATAAACGCAAAAGCCTCGGGGGGATTCGTTTGCATTTATCGTAGACGGGACACTATTTTTTTTTGAGCTTCAAAGGCCAAGCCGAACGTAGAGCATTGATGCCAGAATGAGCGCCGAACGGCGCTCATGTACTCTCCACCTTACCACTTCCACTATTCCATTCCAGCACCGTGCGCAGGCGCACCTCAACGATCCCCATCGCGCACGTGCAACGTGTCTCCCATTTGTTCCACTCATTCCCCGTCATCATTTCACCGTGACTCCCCGCATCTGGCATCACCAGTGTGGCCAGATTGAGGTTGAAACGAACCTCATTCCCCCTCCAGGCTCTCCACCTTTATCCCCTTCCACTATCCTATTCCACTGTTCAGTCCGTATCATGCACGCGCAACGTGTCTCCCATTCGCCTCAATCTGCCTCACTCTATTCTCGTCGCGCAACGTGTCACATATTGCTCTTTTTTTTTTTTATAAGGGAGTTGTCAAAAAAATGCCTTACGCACGTAGTGCGGGACTCGGGTCGCGGATGTTCGGCGACCCATACCCACTAAAAATCAGTTCACTCCCGGGACGACTCATGAGGCGCCCCTCTACTCCTCTAGTGCCCAAGTCGTTGAAGCCGAGGCCCCGCTTTTCGCATTCCTCTCGGCTTCGGTTCGGGCTCTCCTCCACACACCTGTTCTTGGCTCATGTGTCACATATTGCTCTGGTCATCAGAGGGGGGGGGGGTACTTGTAGTCCCCTCGATTCCTTTTTGAATACCCCTGTCTGGTAACACTGGGCATCACTGACGTAGAGAAGGGAAGCGCGTGTAAAGAGAGACTGTGCGCGGCCGAAGCGACTGCGACTCTCCGCGTCTCTTTCTTTTCCATACGCTGCTCCTTCCTTGCGCCCGAAACGTTCATCATCAATTAATCGCACGGGCCTTTGAACTGTGCCGACGACTGCGACTCTCCGCGTCGCATTAGTAGTTGTCCACACCAATATACCCGAGCCGAGATCAGATTTCTATAGTGGAGGGGATATTTTTTTGTCTTTATCGTGTACGGCCTTCTTGCGTATATAGAGGATTTACTGTATTCCGATAATTCAATTAGGGCATGCGGTAGTTAACTAGGACATATCGCTGCTCCGGAAGTACAATGACGCAACTGTAAAATTTTGTGAAATTTACTTTATTGTGTTGGCGGGCAGTGTCGCCAGGTAGCCAGCAATCGAGGGGAATCAAATACCCCCTCTCCGATGACCAGTCCAGTCTACGGCACAGTCTTGCGCCGCGCAGGCGCAACGTGTCAACGTGTTACCTCTACTCTGGTCATCAGAGTATTCCCCTCGAGTGCTGGTTTGGTCACTTACTAGCGACACTGTTGGCGGGCTCAAAAATGCATTTACTAGATGTTTGTAAATCGACATAATGTAAATCGAGGCTGGTGTTTATTATTTTATAAATTGAAATAACTTAAAAGTTGCAATAATAACCCACAATGTCTATAAACTACTCTCATAGAAGAATTAAACCGAATCTTCAATTTTTGCAGTTGTGTCATTATACTTCCGGAGCAGCGGTATGAAGATTGATACATTTTTACGCATAATTTGATACTCTGTCAATTCACGATACAGAACGTAGGTGATTTCTCCATCTATATCATGGATGTTTAGAATATATAATTTTTTCATATTATTATAAATAACGAAGATATTCAAGGTGGTCAAAGTTATTGATCCACCCTGTATACCCGCTGAACCTGATATCGTTCGTTCATATTTTCTGCTTTACCCGCTGCCGAAATTTTTGCCATGCTAATCCCGACCTGACCCCTTTCCTCGTTTCTCTCCCTGTTAAAGTCGAAGAGCGTTACGTATATTTGGTACTTCGCATCGCATCGTGCAGAATTCCCCGTCCTGTGCGCACTCCATGCGAAAGCTACATTCTTAATGCGAAAGTGAACGAAATCATTTCACAGTCGCAACTTTGATCGGAATCAGTGGCTCAAATAGATTGACACATGTCTTCATGCAACATAAAAATGTTTCGCATCGGTCGCAAGAAACGAAAGTCGAAATTAAGAAAAATTTCTGTTCTACTTTAATATTAGGTGTAGAAATCAATTCGGTGCCTTGATATTAAATTATTTATACCATAACTCTGTAACGTTTAAGTGCCAACACTTACAGTTATGAAACATTTGAGATCTAGTCAAAACAAAAACTATTACTAAGCAAGATGCCGCGCCGCACAGTGTCGCAAACCATGGACAAAAATCGAAAAAGTCACATTCGTCAGATTCGAAACTGTGTTCATACTATGTTAAAATGTCCAAATAATCATTTTTTGAAAACAAAAATTTAAAAAATGCATTAGAAAATTAGTTGCAGTGAATTTTGTAAGCAAATATTAGGAAGATCAAATAGTACATCAATTCTTAGCGTAACTTGTTTACGTTGTGATATGAACAAAAGACGTTTCTAGGAAATAATTTTTTTAGGAAATATTGGCTAAGGGTTGGTTAATTGTAATTCAACTTTAAAAATTTTGTAATACTTATATGCAACATAATAATTGACCTGAAATGAAACAATAAAATTTTATAGGTTTCCCTAATCTTTACCAGAGGATAAAAAAGAACGTATCGGTGATTTTGGTTGTGTCTATTCCTAAGATCGTATATTTTGATATTATTTAAGTCTAATCTGCAATTTCCGGCAATCATCAGAGTTATTTAACAAAATATGTAGCAAGAACCGGTCAGCAGCCGAGTACACCGATATCCTCTTGTAAATATATGAGATTTGACTACGGTTGTTGAATAAATAAAAGAAAATTATATTACATAAATTACAGATATGATTAAATAAATAAAAATTAATGTTCTAATAATCATTGATAATTATTTACAAAAAGGTAACACCCTCTGATGACGCTGATTTTTTAATATGTTGTCCAGGTCAACACCCGGAATAATGTTGTAATGGTGTTACTCGTTGGCCATTGTTTATAAAAAAAGTTATTAACAAAAAAAATTAATCTACTTTTTATATATTTTAAAAACACGTTTCACATTTTCTCCTAGGCAGATAACGTGTGCAAATTTTCCCGCAGTAAAATGAATGTATTATACGAATTATTAGATTCAGATTCTGATAATTAGTAATGCAACTGCACCTGTAACTGTAATATAATGTAACTGAATAATTTAAGGGAAACAGTTGTTTTTTTAATATCAATATTTTCTATTATACTTATATGTATTTATTTTTATCTATTATTTTTATGTATTTATCATTATCTATTATTTGTATGTATTTATTATTATCTATTATACTTATATTTCTATTATACTTACATATTAATAATGCTACTTAAAACTTGTAAGTACCACGTACTAATGACGCGCAAAAAATTAAGTTTTGTTTATAAAAATCGTGTTTTATTGTTTAAATAAATGACGATATTTATAATAACATGATATTGAGATTGCTTTCAATATAAAGAAGAAAATCCATTTTGTTTCATGTCTCTATCATGAACAGAACGAAAGTTATTGATTTTTATCCAAAAAACAGGCATTTCGCGACACTGTGCGGCGCTCTGATTGATCTGCTTTTTTCGTTAATACCTCCTTAACGAAGCCGCGGAGAATATTTTCACTCAGGAAGAAGTTATTTTAAATAATCTCATGAATCGCCTCTTTCAAGGAAGTAAACATTTTTGGAACACCCTGTATAGTAAAATAGGGACTTCAATACGTACTCCAGAATTTGAACTATACTACTGTGTTATACGTTATAAATTGTTTTCACAATAGCCAAACCTAGTACGCTTATCCTACATCCCATAGTTCTCTAGAAATCTCAACAAACACCTTTTTATCCCCCAAAAAATACATATCAAACATTTTTCAACAAACTATAACCGACATAAATTGCATAAAAGTCGGTGTATTACTCTGAAGGGATGATCCCTGTTTGTGGAAGGGGTTAAACAAATAAGTGTCCAATTGCTTGATATCAAACGTCCTCGTGCGCATATAGCAGGCGAAGTACGGCATGGTAAAAGATCTACCGCAGGACACGACCATTGACTCGAGACATTCGCCCTGTTTTCCGCCTCGTAAACACACCGTTCGGCCGCGAAAAGAGAGGCGCGGAAAATGAATTGCGCGCGGTAGTGACGCGTGAAAAGGGTATGTCATATACGAATTTATTTCATCGAGAGGAGGAGAGAGTAGAGTGGAAGAGCGCGAGTACTATTCCAGCGCGACAACCAGAACCTCCATCAGGATGAATGCGAGCATGACTCGGGCGACCGTCTGGTAATTTATTTCGTGCGTACGTTAAACGCGTGTGTTTCCTTTCTTACTCCCGATGGCGAGACACAAGACGGTCATATGTTTATCGTGGGGAGAAATATAATGCTGGATAAGGAATGGTTGTTTGAATACGAGCGCCCGCCCCCTCTACACTCGAAGAATTACCGGCCGTTTGTTATCGCGGCGCGAGGAGATAATATTCAATCTATCGGTGCCCAGAATATTTGGCAGTAAATGAATATTGTTTGCTCATTTTTCAGATGGCACCTGATGCTGCGAGCGAAACGGGGTGGACTCATATATCGCGGCGATCTTTACATACGCGCGTGGCAGCTGCAGAGCGAATCCCGTCGCCAGGCACATCGGTACCAAGTCAATCTTTGCCTATCGGTGAGTAACTAGAAAATTCTCCATTTATATTAGGTGTAAAATAAGGTTCTGTCCTATTTTTCTTATACAGGGTGTCCCACGCAACAGTCGCCGCGATTTTCAAGCACTTTCGGTAGCCAGATAAAAAAATTTTGCGAACGAAATAAATTAATTTTTTGGTCATTATTCAATCTATGATTCCATACGTTCTTGCCGAATGTTTACTGTTTACCTCAGTGTAATAACGATATAAATTACGACTAATTTGTTAGTTTGCATTTCTGAATTTCAAAATATTCTTAATAAAATCATTGCTTACAGACGCAATTATAATAACCACTGATGATGATCTGAAGGAAAGATCGAAACGTCGGAATTACTGTAGTAGTGTAGTAAATGATCGAACCTTTGTTCGGAGAGCATTAGATATTCAGATAAGCATGGGCCAGCGGCCCCCGCTCCGATTTTCCCGATTCCTGTCTTAAAACATCGTTTTATGTCTAAAAAAATATTGTGTAAAATTTCGAACGTCTACCTCCACCGATAGGGGTGATATTGAGGTAAATTCCCCCGCACTTAAATGTAATTTGCTCTAAAACGAGAAAAGATATCGACATGGGATAAACGGCAAACAAAAGATATAGATACACTCTATATATAAGATTTTTTCAGAATTTTTTGCTAATTATTTGTAGTTGAAAATAATTAATTAATTTTTTAACTATCTTCCCCTGGGTTGACACCTACCAAAAAATTCTAAAATATTACTATGATGCTAACCTATTTTGTATAAAAATCTCAGAAGTGTCCGTTTGGTGGAACAGTGTAAACAAAATAAAGTATGCCGGCGAACGCTCGGTTTGATCAGTAATGGCGCAGCGACCGAGTCCCCTTGCGGTGGCTAGTGACGGGAGCGAACGGGAAGTCGGTGCGTGTACGGAAAAGCTGATACATGTAGAAATGAAACTAAATCTTCTAATATATGATTACAGTTGGAAGTCTAAACAATTATATTTTAGGAAATAACTTACATTAAAGAAGAAAAATACGTAAAGCTAGTTTGTTGCTGTCAAGTAACAGAAAGAAGAAGCTTCTCTCACAAGTATGTTGCAAGAGTGTTAGAGGTTCTGCTCGATGCTCTGGAGGGCTCGAGTTCGAATCCTCCTCACCTCAGCTTTCTTTTCTTGTTTTTTCTTTTTTTATATGTATTTATAAACTAAACGATTTTTATTGTTTGCACTTGTTTGCACACTAAGCTCCTTCGGTGCGAAGCGGGTCAGTGGAGTGGGGACGAGTCAGAGTGGGAACCGAGTGGGTACTACCAAGCGTCGCGCGGGGAGGTGTAACGGTTAAATTTTTAATAGTTTATATCTCCTAAACGCATAGGCTTTAAAATTTTTTTTTTAATATTGCATCGTCATCCAGTTCTGAGCTATGTTTAAAAGATCAAGTCTCTACCTCATCGGGAAGTTAGTTTAAAATAAATTGCAAAATTTGTACCGAACAAACAGACAGACAAGAAAGCAAGCTAATAAAAACGTAGTAAAATAGGACTTTTGAAGGCAGTCGCGGCCTATGTTGACCTTTTATCTAGCGCTTTTACATCTGAAAAACCCCATCGCATGCATTATCGAGAAATGAGAAGGCGCATCAAGCACCCTTGCAATCCTGGAGAAACGGGTCTACCCCTTTAAGATTATTATTGACATTTTTCCTTCCTGTACCCTGCTACAAAACTAGGGCATACAAGGACATGAAGGAAAAGTGTATTCTAGTAAGAATTTTCTTCCTCTGTCATCACTAGACTGGGGATCTTTATGCAAAATAAAAATTGTTTTCATAAACTGTACAACGTAAGAGCCAAATAGAAATGTAGTTTTTTCTCTATTGATATTAATTAGCTGAAACGAGTACATTGGTATTTTTAACTCCATTTAATCTTTGTCCACTGCTTTAAATTGCACATACTCATTTTTGCCATAAATGCATAAAATCCGCAGTCTAGTCATTACTAATGTTGTTTACATCGTAGAGTAACACTCCACTAACCAACTAAAGTGTTACAAGCTGGTTTCTCAGAATCTAATGAATATGTCTACTTCATTTTTTAAAAACCCATTCAATAGTTAAGGGAGCCTAATATTTTAATTTGTATCAAATATTTTTGGTCTATCTTTTGGGGGGAGAAAGAGGGCGCCAACATTTTTGTGATACCTCTCATTAAACTGAATAGCGTTTACTTGAACAATTTTTTATTGTGCATAGTTACAGAGTAATAGCTTGTTCAGAACTGAAACTTTGAAGAAACAAACAAAAAAAACGAAAAGTATAATAGCATTACATACTATTTTGTTAAATGTTATATCTGGTATATCGGTGTGAACACCACTACATTGACTCGAATGTTCAAACTTCTTAATTTTTATTATTTTTTTATGGGACTTTCATTAACTTATTTCTGACATTTTTTCTGATTAAAATGACACTAAGCACGATATAATTTTAATTGTATTTAGTGGTTTAATCGACGGTGAAAATTTCGGGCGCAAGGAAGAACAGCGACAACGCGGGTCTTTGAACTGTGTTCAAAGGCGACGGCTACTGTCCGCGTCTCTTTCTTTCGCATACGCTGTTCTTCGTTGCGTTCGAAACTTTCATCGTTGATTAAACCACTAAATACAGTTGAAATTATATCGTGTTTGTAAAAGTCCCATAAAAAAATATGTAATGAAAAATTAAGTATTTTTACTTGGCATTACATTGTGAGAACACGCGGGCCTTTAAACTTTAAACTGTGTCGGCAACGGCGCGGCGACACGCTTCGGCCACGCGAACCGTAATTCATTCTGTCCTTTTCTATGTTCGGCCTTTCAATTAAAGTCTCCACACGGTAGACGCAGTCATAAAAAGAATAGTGTCTCTCAACGATCACTGTCAGTGCAGAACACGGCTGTTTGACAGTAAACGCGCGATTACTGTATATTCGAAAGGGAAACAATTCAATACCGTCGAGGATTTGAAAACCTATTTGGAAGGGAACTGGAAACCCTATAAAGCAAAAAACACTAAAAAGTTTGCAAAATAACAGTGACACTCCACATTATTAATGTAAGGTAAAATAAAAATGATATGATTCTTTTTGAAAAGTGTCAAATGTGTTATAGTTTTGTCGCAGTTACAGTAAAGGAAGAACAAAATTCTTACTAGAATACAATTTTTATTCATGTCGTTATGTTTTATGGTATGTTTTCATTTTAAGTGGTTTAAGTAGTATAAGTGGAATAAAGTAACCTTACAAGGAGTATTCAATCATTACTATTATCACTCTGGAAAACTTAAAATAAGAGGTGATACTACTTCATCAAAATTACTATCTGCATCAGCATCCGGTAATTTAATTAATACAGTCTGTCTGAAATATTCATCACGAGCTTAATTTGATGGGGTCGAAAGTTCAGTGTCAAGTTTCCATAGGTTGCGCGTACTCATCGTAGAATCAACTTAATGCCCTGCTGACCTTGTTTCAGTGATATAATGAACCTGTCGACACAAAAATGCGAGAAGAGAAATTCCTTTTACCGTTAACAATGCGAAGAACAATAAGTCGGAGCCCGTTACGGCCGAACAAGATCGATCTATACGTTATAATGACGATACCATATAATAGGAAGTCCAATATCACATCTCGTCGTAATAGAGCAATAAAAACGTCGCTTGTAATATCGCGTCGCTTCAGCCATGCGATCTGCTCGCCGATGAAATTGATCGGTCTTGTTTCGTGGGACATGATTGAGAGGAGATACCGAATGTAATAACATTAATACTTCTATCGAGTTTACGACACGCCCGACGCGTATTCTATCCCGCGTTCCTTTGTTTTTGATCTACAGCTCCGAACACAGTAAAAATTCGATCTAAGCAAAACCCTCGGGACCGTGTCATTGCATAGATCGTACAGTTGCCCTATTCTTTTGCGCGTGTAAACACGGACGGCGCAGCCGAAGACGAAACAAAAAATAGCGTACCGGTGAGACAATACATCAGCATTCTTTATGTTTAATTATTTTTCATGAAATTTGTCCAATCTATTAGTGACATTTTATTGACTAAAATGACACCAAACAAGACATAATTTGATCCATATTTACTGTACATGCGGAGCATACTAATGTGAAGCAATGTATCACTTTACAAATCTGTTGGGAATGGTTTTATACACCAGTATAGTTCAGGTATGCCTCGAACGCTCACGCTAGACACAATTTTAAGCGTGCGGGTTTCTCGTGTAAGAAGTTTAAAAGATGAAGAATATTTTTTGTTTACATAAATAGCTTAATATGTGAAAAATATGTTCTCAAAGCATTAGCAGTTCTAAATGTTCTCACAGAAGAAGCCTCCCTTAAGGATGTTCTGGAGGTACAATAGGAGACAAAAGTACAAGAAATTCGAAATCCATCAATATATTGGCAATGAAAGCTATTCATGAGTATATTTTGCATAAAAAAATAGATTAATTTAAAAAGCTTTCGTTTAATTAGTGAATTTCATGTTATATTCATTTTTTAATAAAATTGTCTTCATATTATAAAAAATTGTAAGTGATTTTTGCGAATAATTGTACCCTCTGATTGTAGCTATATTCAGTGGTCTACACAGTTGTCGCGTTTCCATGCTAGTGAGAAGGGCAACACG
This sequence comes from Lasioglossum pauxillum, assembly GCA_933228785.1. Classification (NCBI taxonomy): domain Eukaryota; kingdom Metazoa; phylum Arthropoda; class Insecta; order Hymenoptera; family Halictidae; genus Lasioglossum; species Lasioglossum pauxillum. Next base: position 25,343,417 of record OW121705.1, on the reverse strand, counting down.
ATAAATTTGACGTTTTGTAACAGTTTATAATTTTTTGCTTTGTAACTGTTTAGTGAATCCTAATAAATTTTGAACATAATTAATTACATAATTTTTACTATATATATAAAATATATAGACTATACTATACAGGGTGGTCCACACAACTTGCACACCTATAATAACATCCAAAGTATGCGTTGCACGAAAAAGTTTTGTATACAGAAGTTGCATGGTCTGAAGGGGTACATTATGTAGTGTATTTATTTTTTTTACAGGTGGACGCGAGAAGGACATGTGGAGGTCAACTTCGTTTTTTTAAATGGAATGAAGTATTTTTTAATCCATCAATCGTTGCAGCTAGATATTCGTTATAAAAAAGTACTAACCTATGTATGTGGCAAAGTTAGTAGTTCAGTGCTAAGATGTTACGCAAGTAAGTAGACACTAACGTCTTAGTACGATAGTAATGGTATTTTAGAGTTATTTAAATTGAAATATCTCCTGAACTACTAACTTTTCGACATACATTGGTTAATACTTTTTTATAACGAATGTCCAGCTGCATCGATTGATGTATTAAAAAATACCTCATTCCATTTAAAAAAATGGAGTTGACCTTCACATGTCCTTTACGCGTCCACCTGTAAAAAAATAAATACACTATATAATGTACCCCTTCAGACCATGCAACTTCTGTATACAAAACTTTATCGTGCAACGCATATTTTGGTAGTTATATGTGTGCAAGTTGCGTGGACCACCCTGTATATATATATATATAAAATATACAAAATATAAAAATATAAAATATATATACTATATACTGTATACTATATACAGGGTGCCCCAAAATTCGTGAACTTCCCGAAAGGGGGTGGTTCCTGAGATAATTTTAAGCGACATTTTCCTTTGCAAAAATGTTATCCGCGGCTTTGTTTAGGAGTTATTAACGAAAGACACTGACCAATCAGAGCGCGACCTAGACGCGCGTTGCCACAGTCGGCCAATAGACAGTTGGCGCATCGGGCCGACTGTGGCAACGCGCGTCTAGGTCGCGCTCTAATTGGTCAGTGTCTTTCGTTAATAACTCCTAAACAAAGCCGCGGATAACATTTTTGCAAAGGAAAATGTCGCTTAAAATTATCTCAGGAACCACCCCCTTTCGGGAAGTTCACGAATTTTGGGACACCCTGTATAAAATACTATATATATATATAAAAAACTGGAGTTTCTAGTTGCGTTCTTTCAAGGTTTAGATAGGGTTTGAAGTGGAATTTTATGAATTCTCCATAAGAAGACGTGTTAAAATGTGCAAAGTTTAAGTTGTTATAATTCTTAAACGGTGCAGTGAATCGAGCCCAAACTTTGATAATTTGCATTAATTTAGTAAGAATTATATCTTGTCAAATTTTCAAAAATTTTGTTGCGTTTTTACATACCTCCAGAACTTCCTTAAAGGTAGGCAACGGCCAATTTTGATAAAGGCTGCATAAGAAGAAAATTGAAAATAAACTAGAGGGCTATTGTTGCTCGCTCGCTTCGCTCGCTCGCGAGTAGCGTTGTTTTTGCACGCTCGCTTCGCTCGCTCGCGGGTAGGACTGCTCTTGTGAGAGGGTTAGTGATACGCATGGCTAGTAGGGCCAACTGATATTAATGTTTTTTATTTGGTGTGTGACTCTCCAAGAGTCACACAAAGAACTTCCCGATTCGTTACTCCCTCGCCAACATCGCTAACATCCTTTTTTTTTGTACTTTCATCGATATTCTCCCAAAATGTATTCTTGGGAGTAGAGATGATAAATTCACTCTTGCATTGGAATAACTTTCGATTATTCCAAGCGGTAACATTAGCATCAGTTAAAAAAAAAAATTTTTTTAAATCTAAAAAAAAAATTAAGAAAAAAATTTTTTATGTAATTGCGTTTGGTTCTTTGTTGGAAAATTTTCGTCCTCCCTTACAAATTGCATTGTAGAATCAACTCTTTTCGAAAAAACTAAAAATCTAAGAAACTACTTGACCAATATGGACCAAAATCTAATCAGCTCTAAGTTACGACGGGGCACATCGATTGCATCATTCATCATTCTGATCGCGTTGTTACTTTTTCAGAAAACGTTAACGAAAAATTTGATACCATACAAACGGACATACGCACACACACACACACACACACACACACACACACACACACACACACACACACACACACACACACACACACACACACACACACATACAAACATTTTGATAAAAATAGTCTAAAATGACTCCAATGACCATGAAACGTGAAGATCTGCTAAAAAATCGATTTTCGATTTTCGGGGTAATTACAGTAACTTCCCTATGAATCGGGAAGTTAAAAAGTAAGCATCGCATTATTGTTTTAAACAATACGATAAGCTCTTAATCTTTGTCGAGCGTCGCGATTTCAGTTTCTCTTTCATTTTCACGTGCTATCGTGTTCTATGTCCTAAACTAACTACTAACCGCCAATTAAACCACTAAATACAGTTCAAATTATATCGTGTCTAATGCCATTTTAATCAGAAAAATTCCACAAATACGTTCGTGAAAGTCCCATAAAAAAATAATGAAAAATAAAGGATTTTTGTAATTAGATTAGTTGTTTCGCAGCGATATACACAGGCAGCTCAAGTTTCTGAGCCCTTAACGGAGTATGCCCCGCACTGGTAGGGATAAGCGCTTTGCGAAGATCGTACAGTTCTCGTTTGCTTAAATCGAATCTTCACTGTATTTATTTCCTCTTACACATATTTTCGCGGCGCGGCGTCCAGTTCGTTTCGTTTTTCGATACTTTCTTCCACGGGAACATCGCGATAAAAGTAATTGTACAAATTAGTCGGGTTACGGTCGAGCCCCAGATGCTACGAGCCGCTTGTACTTCCATTTCGGTTCTCTCTTAAACTCTTCCGGAGATTAATTGAGATTCTTCGGTCACGTCGTATCGCCATAATTCTAATTAAATAGATTCAGCTTCTCTCGGTTTCCTTCCTGAATCCTCGTCTCCTATTCAAGCGGCGTTCTCGCGGCACAGTTCGTTCCAGTCGTTAAAGGTTCAACTCGTAAAAACTCGAACGTTTTCGACCACGGTATTCCCCCTTCTTCTGGCATTCGTTTCCTTCCTTCTCGTTTTTGCATTTTTCGTTAACCTTTTTACACACTTTAAGAATTACGACGCACTTAACAAAAATACGAGGTTCGACGTAGATTAATGTATTGAGATATGGTAATTCTGGGCGAGTTGATTCTGCTGCTGAAAGTGATTTGGTCCCGTAAACATTATAGCAGCTGATCGGTAACTGGTGATGCAACCGAAAAGAGGGTGATTCCACATTAAGAAATTAGACGAAAATGTAGAATAAAATTATCTCACATCAGGTTTTGTTTTCGAGCAAATCGAGTTTGAAAACAATGTATCATATGAAAAATTGTATTCTATGTACATTATCGATTTATTTTCGAAGTGAAAACTTCTTTAGACGCACCGCGTACACATTTTTCTCTGGGCAGTGAATGAGTCTAATCCGTCACACTCCAACGTGAAACGGTATTTCCGCTTCGGGTTAACTCAGGGAAGCCCAGTTTAGCCGAGCGATCGAGAAACAGACTGGTATACTTCGGTCGTGCGGTCTTATGCGCATAGTATTGGTCTGTTTTTTATGTAGAATCGCCTCCTTTTCGATTGTACCACCAGTTGCCGATCACCCAATATAAACAAATTTCAACTTCTTGTATAATAGTAACATACTGACCACTACTTACAAGTTCTTTTATTTTTTTTTTGTAAAAATTGTATTAAACAATTTTAACTTGTATGGTCCGCTCTATATCTGTTGATTGTAACTACTAAATTGTGGATTTTATGCATTTATGACAAAAATGGAGGACTGAAGTTACAAATAACAGATTTATTAAAATTATTATAGAGAGAAATAAATTCCTTCTTGGTTTCTTTGTCTTGCAAGCAATGTAAATCATTATTATTTTTATTAATTACTATTTTACGTTGAAGATTATTGTGATGATACCACAGTTCTAATTTCATGTTAGGAAGGTCTTTTTTATTGAATGGAAATGTTATGTAATTTTTGTGTTTTCTGTGTACAGTAAAGCCTTGATCTAAGAAAAATCCTCGGATCCGTGCTATTTCTTAGATCATGCGGTTCTACTACTTTTTTGTGACTTCGCCGATCGCGCCAAGGGTAAAAAAGGAGGCGATATTTGTTTTCCGTAGTTCCTACAGGTTTCGTTTCCTTAGATTAAGGCTTTATTGTAGTTTAGCGAATTGGAAAATGCAGGAAACAAGTTACTGCAATTTCAATATTTCTTGAGGACACTGGGAAAGGAAATAGTATATAATATGAAAACTTCGAGTTTTTAAAAGATCGCCAGCTTTAAAATCAACAAGTCGTACCTAAAATTTTTAATTTAGACGGACCTGAGCTTAACTGGGATAAAATAAGCTAAACCATGGACCATCTCATCCGAACAATCTGGATTAGACTTGTAAAAGATGTCTTTTCAAAAAGTTGATGATAATTTTCTTTATTTTATCTTGATATTACAATATATCTCTATTTATTTCTACCAATATATATTTTTTTTGTAGTTAGCGATTAAATTTATAAGGTATTGATTTCTTTAAACGATGTAGCTCATCACACTCTCTTTGCCCTACACCAGTACTTCGAGGTCTAATTTTCTTTAAATAAACATTTGTATCTTGACATTTGGTACACGCAATCAAATAAATATCCCCACCGTTGCATAATGATTACTGAGCGATAGTTTAAATTATTAATGAAAAATTGTGCATATATAAATGAAATGCACCATTCGAAAATAATAATCTAAATTTGAATACATTTATATTTCAAAATAAATATTAAAAAAAACATGTGTTCGAAAGCATTTCATTAAAAATGAATAGCACATTTCAGATATAATTTCTAACTTTAAATTAAAAATTCATAAGTAGTTATTCATAAATAGGATTTGCAATCTCGCGGCATGGATGTGGGATTTATTTAAATCCCGCGGGATTAAGGATTTAGTTCTTCAATCTAATATGTAATATGTAAGACCTGTCTGTAAATATAACTTTAATTAAATTAAAATCAGAAAAATGTTCAAGTTATTAAAAAAATTTCAATTTCTAGAACTTCGAAAATATGATTGTCAAAATCAGATTATTAATTTTTAAAATTTTGTTAACATTTTCTTGCACGACTACATTTCCCATTGAAAAACACACAATTTAAAAAAAAATTAAAATTTTTTCGACCTCTGGTTTCCGAGATATCTCAAAAAATATGGTTTTGACGCCCAACTTTGAGGGCTGTTTTCACACCTTCAAAGTGGATGGTTGCCGATAAAAAAAACAGGTGTCAAATATTTTTCTAAGGACTCACATATAGCTCACGTAAGTTTCATCAAAATCAGATTTTCTCATTTGAAATGTTCCCTTGTTAGTTCAAGTCCAATTCAAGGTCATAGCATAGTAGGGCATTAAATTTTTAAACTATTCAAAACTTGATCCTTCCTTACATACCGGGTGAACCACGTATCGTGATCAGTAGAGATTACTCTGTTATTATATAGTAGTCCGATCGAAAATGTTTTTCTCAGTTTTTGCATGTTTTCAAGGGAGCTTTAACGCGATTACAAAAACATTTTCGTCAACTCTTTTTTTTTAATGTTTTTTCAAGGTCACCTTGAATTTTTTGGTCACCGTGAGGATTTCAAGGCGAATTCGGAAATGTATCATAACATTAAAAAAATTGCAATTTTTTATTTGCAAAAAATTCATGGTGACCTTGAAAAACATTAAAAAAAAGAGTTGACGACAAATTTTGTATAATCACGTTAAAGCTCTCTTGATACCATGCAAAAGCTGATGAAAACATTTTCGATCGGACTGCTAATAACAGAGTAATCTCTACAGATCACGATTCGTGGTTCACCCTGTATAATTCCAAAAATAAAAAAGAATAGTAAGTGGACTATCATGTTGTTTCTGGGTAGTATACAATAATCCACGGTTAAAGGGCACAGTTGGATAAAGTGATGAAATGTGCTCCCAAACTAAATTGATCTGTCTTCATACAATTCGATGTCCAAAATGTTTGGAGATTTTCAATACTTTCAAACATGTTTGATTAATTCGAAAAATTTGAAAAAATACATTTATAACCATAATAAGACGCAACTCACATAATGATATAAACGTGAATATCTAACAACATCAATATAAAATCAGAAATTTCTGAAATTTTCTAAAATGTATAAAAATTTTCTGCAATTTTTTAAAAGTCGATTTTGCAGTCGAAAATTCGGAAAAAATTCGCAGTCGTGTGTGCTATTAAGTAGAATGTTCATGAATTTTTTCGTAACTTTTCGTCGAGCGGAACAGTAGAAGTGGATCATAAATCATTAAACCGTGTACTTATCCTACGAGGGTAGTCCCAGAAGTACCGGACCTTGCCATATGCTGCCGGTTGTTATTTGAAAACTTACTATAGCCAAAAGTACAATCTTTATAAAGCTTAAGTTTGAAGTCTGAAGACGCTACGTTGTTTAGTATTCGTTTGACAGCCACCAATAGCGTTTAGCGAGAAAGAAAGTGTTGTTCCATCAGGACAATGCACCAGTTCACACATCCGGTATCGCGGTGGTCAAAACCAATGAATTAAAGTTTGAATTGCTTCCTCACGCACCCTATTCGCCAGATTTAGCCCCCTCAGTCTATTTTCTCTTTCCAAACTTGAAAAAATGGCTCGGTGGTCAAAGATTTGCCAACAATGAAGAGGTGGAGTCTACCGTTGATGGCTATTTTGAGGAGCTCGACAGATCTCACTATAAACAGGGTATCGAAGCTATTGAACATCGCTGGGAGAAGTGTATCGAGCTAAAGGGAGACTACGTTGAGAAATAAAGTTATTTTTTCCCAAATTTTTTGTTTTCTTTGTTAGGTCGAGTACTTCTGGGACTACCCTCGTATGTGGTATAGGTTGGGGGCCCTATCGAATGGTGTGAAGGAAGATCAATTTGGCTTGGGGGCACACTTGACCACCTTATCCTGCTGTACCCACACAATGAAATTCACTCGATTAAATGTCTACGCCCCTTCCCCCACCACTTAGTGCCTCGAACTCGGCGGAGCGTTATCATAGTAGATCAAGAATAAGCATAAATGCAATGCTACAGTTCAAAAGAAACGCTAGCCTGTTTTCAAATAAAGTTTATGAACTCTTAGGGAAAAAATGCATTTGCGCACTATCATCCCCCCCAAAGAAAGGGGGCTCGACTCTCGAATGTACCGGGCCCATACCCACTAAAAAAACCTAATAGTCCAGGACTCAAAATTGAGACCCGGTCCACCCCTTACTGGCCCAAGAATGGCGAGCAAGGCGACCCGCTTCTCGCATATCGTTGGCTCTCTTCCACACCTGTTCTTGTCTTATAAAAGAAACGCTAGCCTACTAGTGAGGACCGAAATTTCCTGTAAATACTAGGCATGCTACGAGGTGATAGAAAACACAATTTAAGTGCAGTCTTTCGCTGCCAATCCGAAGACAGAGGCGTCGATCCGCGCGGAGCTGATTATCCGAGCGTGAACGGGTACAACCCTAAACGCGTGTTTGGGCGTGTACGGGTTCCGAGCTGTTAAACACCGTGACTCCCCTCAAACATGTCGAATTGTCTGTTGCAGGAGGGCCGTTGTTCGACACCGCGTGTCGCCAGTGTGTCGGTACAACTCGAGCAGGACAGCAACAAGTCGGAGCAGCTGGAGCGGGCACCGCGGTGCAACGTTCGCACCTGTAGACAGCCGAGGAAGGGAAAGGCACGTGTCACAGCGCCAGCCTTGATGGTTCAGAATCTTTTGGAAACGCTCTAGCTCCCACGAAGCTTCTCGTAACTCACCGATCCCCACTGTCGGTCTCCCGAGCGCCGGCTTAACGAGACAGCAAACGGGATAACGAGCTTCGGCGGATTCGAACCTGCCGCGAAGAATTCCTCCCCGAGACTGGAGAGGGCGAGAGGAGCCGAATCCGCCCCGGGCTGTCGACGGTCCCGTGTTTACCCGTGTGATACGTACCTCTTTAGTGAACGATGGACGGAACGTGAGGAGAATGAGGATGGGACAAACGCGCGCCTCAGGGATCATCCGACGTCCGGCTCCGATATCAGCTGTCCAAGGTCCGTGAGCTGTCGCTGCTGTGTCACGAAAACGCCGAACAGTTGCGTTTTCACGGCAGAAGACCAAACGCTTCGACCGGTTTCCCACGTGACCTATGAAGTCGAGGGAAACTGGAGACCGAAGGGGATATCGCTCGAGCACGACGGTGATCCTTGTGCGTGCCCCGAGAGCTGATCACCCGCCGCTGGTAATATAGTTACTATCAGTAGTGTCGAGATGTTTCTATAAATATTCGCTGTACTTCGAGTGTGCTTTCGACGTTTTCAGAGAAACACCGCTCGTCCTGTGGTATCCTTGCTCCCTCAGCCCCCATCCCTACCATCCTCCTCCGTGTACCATTCTCTCGGTGCATGTTACTCGGCTAGGCGAATTAATAACGAGGTCAAGTCGTGTTCTTACCCCCATGGTCCCGCGGCTGTTTTAATGTAGTGACGTTCCGACAGAGACTCGTTGAGAGTCCGTTGATCTAAAGGAACGGGCAAGGGTGACGGTCAGTCTGTACCGAAGTGACATGTAACGAGGGATTGTGTGGTTTCTTTGGGAATATCGTCGTCGTCGTTCCAATTGAGAACATCACCCATATATACAGGTCATAGTGGAGGAAGACTTCGTATAGATGAAAGGGGGGTTGCCCAGGTGATATTGGCTTTTTTCCAATTAATGTGTGATGTAGAACCTGAAAATCGTTCGACACATTCATCACCCTACAATTCCTTTGGTTAGAACTTTTTAAACAATATTTAGTCTAGTGGTCGAACACCGATAACAACAAAATAGAATTTTTCCTCGATTCAAATTATACACCATATTTTGTAAATTCTATTCCAAAATTTCATAACAAGTGTGATTTGCCTTTTTAATACTTCCATGATTTTATTATGTTTCAGACACAACACAACAGTTTTATTTTTACACAGTTATGGATAATCATGTGCTCACAATGTTTTGCTTATTTTTATATAATGCAAACTGTATTCACTTTATTCTGACATATTTGCTCTGTACTAAAAGCAAAAATTTAAAATTTCTCTCTGTCTCGTATATTGGTTTATAAAGTTTGCATATGCAAATTATAAATGGCCTAATACACCACAAAGAAATATTCCTTTTCCAAATATGTATATCTTTTAAGCAAATGCATTTTTGAAAAACCTGTTTGTTTAAACGAGGAAATGAGGTTTGCAATCCTAACTTTAAAAGCTATTTCCACCCCTTGAACATGAATAATAATTATACTGTTACAAGACAGAGAAAGTAACTTAAAATTATTGCCATATAATGATTAACTTAACAGAATAAATAAGAAAGGGAATTTTCTATTATACACCTGCTAGAAAATTTTTATTTCGCATGATCCGCAATCGAATAAGAATCACTAAGAAGTAAAATGTGCCGAATATTTGTTTTGGGTTTTACAAAATACGTAAAGAGGGCAACACCCAGAATGCGCGAATAGATGCCATAACGGCAGCGAAACAGTTGATTTTTAAGAATTTTTTTAGTATTACTATTGGACATATCGGACTAGACCTTTTGGAGATATAAACAGATAGACTTGAAGTACAGAGTGTCACGGAATTATGTGTAAAAACCGTTACAGCGTGATTCTACACTTTAGGATCGGCGAAGATCTGTTGAGAAAGTTTTGTGCAAAATTGACCTTGACAGACTTTTTCAAGGTCAAATTTTTTTTATAATTGTATGGTGTTTTACTCATCAAGAGGAATAAACTCCTCAGAAGAACCATGGGTCAAAAATGAACCGTTCTCTGGAAAATCGACGTTAAAGTGCAAATAACTCCTAAACTTGTTTGATTCAGAATTTCATTACAACCTAAAGTAATTTAATACAATAGAATAATTCATCAAATCATGTATCCAATAGTTATTCTATTGTAAAAAAATTCTTTAAAATCACTTTGTTTTTACTGTCGTTACACAAGAGGCCTCCTTTAAGAACGAGAAATCCGATATGCTTTCCTTAGGGTGAGGCGTCGCACAGCGGGCCAGAAACCGATCTTTGTGGACAAAAATTTGCCGACAACTCAGTTTTTCATCGATTCAATTGAAATTTTTTTTTAAATGTTCGTGAAGAACTATACTTTGTTGACGTGCTGCGCGAAAATCGTTAACTGTCACAATCAAGAATCCTTATCTACAAAACCCAACTTTATTATATTATTCATAAATTTGCATGTCCCAGTTGAGTTGCTGACACTTCTTAACCCTAAACCCTAAACCGCAAAATTTTAAACTGTAAATCCGGCCCTGAGAATTACCAATTGAATAGAATTACATCCGGCACTTTTGAGACTTACCATTAATTTATTGATCCAACAGCAGCGTTTTCGCTTCTAGAGTAAGAACTTCCTTGTGCTTGTCATCCTTTATTCTTAGAGAGCTTAAAGTGGATCGGATGATAATAACATATGGCGTATAATATCTATATTTTTCTTTTTGCGGCAACATATTCAGGAGTTTTCAGCTCGTGATTTACTGAAGACTTTATTATTTGCCTCTTGTGGCTCTTCTGAATACAAACCAATTGGCAGTTCAAATGTAGCAAGTACTTCACTTCCATGTTGCAGTACCTTATGAACTGATGGAGGATTTTAATGCACAATTTAGCCGCCTCCGAACAATATTCTTTGAATTTCACAGAATCAGCTTTTTTGTCACATGTAATTACCTGAAGAATGTTATGCAATCTTGTTATGCAATAACCGCATTTAATCCAGTCACTGCAGCAACTGATTCGGCTTTTCCAAAGAAAGTTCGGGCCACGTTCCCAGTATTTGATGTATCAGCTCCCTGTTTGACGACATCAACTGTGATTGATAGCTCTTTCAAAGAATTTTCCACTTTTTTCTTCCTTGCCGCCTTTAATTTTTTTCCTCTATGGTTCTCGCAGATCTTTTTTCGAAATCTAAGTTGTATTTCGCGCAGCACGTCATCAAAGTATAGTCCTTCGCGAGCATTTTGAAATAAATTCCAATTGAATCGATGAAAAACTGAGTTGTCGCCAGATTTTTGTCCAAAAAGATCGGTTTCTGGCCCACCGTGCGTCGTTCCGAAGAATATTTTTCTTTCATCTCCGTTCTTACGAGACAGTGGCGCTTTTGCAGCGAGTTACGTGAATCGCGGGGGTGTAACTCACCGTGATGTAAATAGAGAATCTTGTATCGGTCGCGGTCTGCGGCTTACCGATCACACGGTGAACGATGCCTTTCAATGATTCGTGTTGTTGACAGCCTAAAGACCCCCCCGGATTCTCATGATCTCCGACAAACGTTGATATTATTCGGATAGAAGCGGGAATCGTTGAGAGGCACGGAACACTGCACGCCGAAAACGAGCGTCGAACCGCTCTCGAAATTTATTTTTCACACGACGACGAGCGGAGCGACGATGCTTGCGAGCAATTAACGATCACACCGCGATCGTTTCTCCCGTGTCTGCTCCTGATCCGCCTGACACGTGGATCCCGTTCTCTTTTTCTCCTTCTCCCGACCCCTCTCTCTCCGCACGTAACTACACGGTGCCAATCTTAGCGTAATGAACCTACCACCGATTTTGGCCGTTTGGTATGGCTTTTGTAAGAAACTCGGCTAAGGGAATGATGAGAAGGTATAATAAGTGAAGTCATTCTTCGATGAGCTTTGTTCGGCAACGTTTCCGGAATGCGTTCAAGCACGATTTATGAGACGATGGAAAAAAAGTTTACGCGACGGGAGGTTAATCCTTTGACTGCGGCGCTCTATAGCTTAAAGTCAAATGTGTTTTTCTGTGCGATGTACGCATGGCAATCGGTGTCGCCAGATCAGGGTGATTGAGTCGAATTTAGGAGAATACAGTCACCTTCTCTCTCTGCCAGTACCGCAGGCACGGGCAACTTCGTCCCCGCTGTCGTTTCACGACTCCCACCACCAGTGCACCGGCACGGCGCACAGTGGGGTATTTGGCCAGTTTAGCGCGCCAGAACTATTGCAACGTTATTCATAGTGTGAAGGTCATACTATTATATATCGTTGAATTCGTCTTAACACCAGCTACAACACTATCAAATCAAAAATACAACTTAATGTTTAAAAAATCGAAGCGACCTTGTTTTTTTGTTTTAAACAAAATTTTTTTGAAGTTTTATATATTGTAGTTTATACCTATGTTAATACTGTTAAACTTTTATTTCAAACTTTTTTTCATCAGATTAAGAGAAATTACTATTGCAAACAAATTTCACGCGTTGCTGTGGTAAAGATTTGATATGTATAGAGTGATATGTATCGCACAAAAAGCTAAATATCTTCTGTATTGGCACTTATTGGAACCTAAATTTTTATGGATTATATAAAGCAATGTCTACTGATTAACCTCGCAAAAAATTAAAGAGGAGTTATGCTGAGAAAAAAAGTTATTACATGATATATATTAATTTCTGAAAAAATATATCACTTTCGATTGTTTATTCTATCAAAACCACCGAAGAGAATAAAACAAAAGCCATGAAATTAATCTATACACCTTCCTTTACATACTAGATTTGGTCCTATCTCGATTTTATACATTAAACTTGTGAAACAAATCATTTCTTTAACACAAGTTTTTCGACACTTCTCTTGGTCACGAGAAATGTTACTTTCAAGTATCTAAATGTTACTAAATAGTACTCTCTATGGAAAAATATTATTGTAGATTACTCGCATGTATATTCAGGTTTATGAGAAAAAAGTTTTAGTCATTTTGAACAAACTAAAAATATTTACTTTTGGCGCGCTAAACTGGCCAAATACCCTAATGTGCGGCAGCCCACAATGTGCAATATCGCCCGAAACACGGACAAAATATGAAATTGTTGTTTTACTAATTGTTGGTATACTAAGGATTTTTGTGCTGCTGATTAAGAATTTAATACCAGATTAATGTTTAACTTAACTGTTTATTAATTCTCATCTTTATATGTATAAATATCTTTTACAAAAATACAGTATATAACATATATCAAATACATTATATAATTATAACATATATAAAATATATTACATGAACACAGCAAAATTCTGCACAAAGTAACACACGATACACGGATCTACGATCGACTAGCGATTGCGACCCGCGACTCACGACTGTGATCTGCTCTGGACCGAAAAAGGCAATTAGAACCCGTGTCACACGTTATCTACCGATCTTATCTTATCGTTAGAAAAACAGGTTTCTATTGCTTATCTAGGCCTGGTCAACATGCGGCCCGCCACGTTAAATTGTGCGGCCCGCCGCACTATGGTCTGGAAACCCGTTTTTCGTGGCCAAAAGTATTTTAGCGTTATTTAAAGTTAAAGTTTATAGTATGCTAGGTCGTTGAATTCGTTTCGACACCAGCAATAATATTATAAAGTCAGAAATATATGGTAACATTTAAAAAATTGACGTGATTCCCATTTTTATAAACAAAAAATTTTTTTTAAATTTTGTATATTACAATATTGTAAATTACAATTTATAGATATGTAAATACTGATCAACTTTTGTTGGAAACATTTTTTTGGCAGATCGTAGGAAATGTCTTAAAAATCGTGTTAACAGTACTATTCTGCCGCAGGAAAAACACAAGTAATAATACTAGCACAAATAAGATAAATACATAAATAAAATCACTAATGTATTAATGTATATCATATACATGCATTATTTATAAATGTACATAAACTATAAAAAAGACGATCGAACGGAGATGAGGCTAAACAAAATTGAAAACAAGCCAAACCCGTGGCAATTGTTCTGCATTGTTATGCCGCAAAATGGTTGTGCAGTAACGGGTAACGATGAAAAACTACATACAATAACTGTATATACAGGGTGAACCACGAATTGTAAGCAGTAGAGATTACTCTGTTATTAGCAGTCCGATAAAAAATGTTTCTATCACATATAACATGGTTTCAAAAGAACTTTCACATGATTATAGCAAACTTTTTGTACAAAAATTAAAAAAACAATTTTTGCAATATTCTTATGTTATGTTTTTATGTTAAAGGTTCCATTTATACCGATTTCTGCCGTTTTTGTAAAACCGTTCTGAAAGTTTGTCAAGCAGCTGCAAGCGAACGCGTTCGGAGCGCCTGAAAATCCCGGTTACTATTTATTAAAAACGTTGTACAACGAAAACGGGCAGAAACGGGTAAATGAAACTTTATACACTATATTCAGAAATGTTTACGATTTCATATTCAAAAGGTTCCATTTATCCCGATTTGTGCCGTTTTTTTAAAAGCTTTCTCAAAGTTTATATTGTTTAAACGTGTCACTATTTGTTTATGGATAAAAAGATGCTAACAACAGTATTACACACCTAAAATATACCTGCTGACAGATACGAAATTATCATTTAAACTTGTATTCTGATAGTCTATGATGACTATTTTAAACGTTTTTTTTTATCTGAATTTTACGAAGTTTGTCTTTAAAACGTTATATCTCAGCAATGAATAATCGGAAAGGATTAATAATTTGGATTTGGAAGCTTTGGATAGTTCTTACTTTGTTCCAAAAAAAATTTTGTGAAAATCTCTATCTTGAAAAATTGACTTTTGGCCACGAAAAACGGGTTTTCAGACCATAGTGCGCCGATTGATTTTATATTTCTATTGAAACTTTTGTTCCTCGTTGTTATAATGCGCAAGTGCGATTACGAACTCCAGTTCTATATTTAATATCTTTGATATAATTGAGTTACAGTGCAACAAAGAAATGAAATAAATTTTTGCGTCCATACCAAAAATTAATTTTTACAATACTTATATTACACCCGAGAGATATTCCAATTAAGATATTTTACACAACGAGTTGTAAGTGCTTTTGGATCCACATATGTTTGTGAAACAGTTTTTTGAAGATGAAATTTACGAAGAGTTCATCACGTGCTTCATTAATTGATGCCAATTTAGAAAACCAGCTAACAAAAGATGCGCAACGTCGAGCATAAATATTGATTTACAAAAATTAAGAGAAAGAAAGGAGAAACATATATCTCACTAATTAAGACTCGAGAGTTAATTATATTGAACCAGTATAACAATAACCATAGTATAACAATAAAGTTTTATTCATTTGGTATTTGTATTACATTTTTTAAAATCATGTTTATCTAAAGTGCGACCCGCTGTAACGTTACGCGTCATCAAAGTGGCCCGCGAAACCATTTGGGTTGGCTAGGCCTAGCTTATACAAACGTTATTTATAAATCGAAGTTTAAAACTTTGGATTCTCGAACGGCAACACAAATCAGTAACAGGATGCATCTAATAACATTACGTTTACATTATAAACATGAATAATTTATCAATAACATATACATTTCATTGCTGATCAGATTAAGAATACTCTCTTGTTAGTAGAAATTTTTAAATAATATTTTAAGTATACTTATTGACTGGATTTATTGCATTTATGCTATATACAATACAAACGTTAGTGTAACAAATCCAGGAGAAGTCTCTCACACTTAAAACACAAGTTTCTTTTGTTTGGGTAAACTTCGGCAACATTTTTTTTTGCATATTATTATAGATATATTCAGTAATAATTTCCATGCAAAACCGCCGTGTTATCTCGTGTTTCTGACTTATTAAATGAAACTAAGAGTTGGTCAATGTGACTTTTCTACGCAAAATCGTAATGTTTCAGTTCTGCACGCTCATATACAATCAAGATTGTTATACTAACGTTATAATCTCATTATTTAATCACAGAAGTACCGTTTTCAATAAACAGAACTCATCCAAGCGTACACATTTGAGACAGGTACAATATGTTCTCATTATGTAGTCGGTTTTTGTATTGTAATCGGTTTTTTTCATTAACTTTTATGATTTCTTATACTTTGAACTATTAACCTGATCTGTTACTTTGAAATAAAATAAATTTTTAAAAGACACCACGTTTAAAAAACGGACTAAAAAGTATAAAATAATTTTTTCTAGCCCCATACAGATTACTAACCCCGTACAGATAGTCCTAAAAATTTGGGATTGTGAATTTTGAATAGCTATGAAAATAATTGTAAGATTTAAAACGAAAAACGTGGGGCGCATGCAATAGATAATTGATGCATGAACACCTAAATCACAAACAATTTTATTGCACTTCAGATGATATGATCTGTTGTGCGAGTTTTCTCAACGGCAGCTACTCTCTACACTACTTACTATGTATTATCTTGCGCCCCACGTTTTCCGTTTTAAATCTTACAAGTATTTTCATAGCTATTCAAAATTCACAATCACAAATTTTCAGGACTGTCTGTACGGGGTAAGGAATCTGTATGGGGCTAGAAAAAATTATTTTCTACTTTTTAGACCGTTTTTAAAATTTTATTTTATACTTTTTAGTCCGTTTTAAAAAGTGGTATTTTTTAAAAATTTATTTTTATTTAAATAATTATTTTCTGCTTTTTAGCCTTATATGTGTGAAATTTTACAATCGATTTTGAACATTTTGATGAGATTATAACAGAGACATGTAGTAAATTTCAGACGGTATTGCGACGCGTCATATCGAAAACGAACGCCATGGTAAAATGTCGAAGATAAAGGTTCGACGGAGAATTTCGGTGTAACTGTTCTTTCGCTTGGTAAACAAAAATTGTACTATAATAATACGTAGTAACTTTGTAAACACCGTACGGAACTCGAACGCACACTGACGCACACTGAGCTCCTTCGGTGCGAAGCGGGTCAGTGGAGTGGGGATGAGTCAGAGTGGGAACACGTAGTAGAGTGGGGACGCTGAACGCAAAGACGTACTACATCACGCGCCGGGGGGTGCAAAGGTTTAAATTATTAATAATTTATATTTCCTAAACGCATCGGCTTTTTTAAAAAATTTTTTTTGAATTTTGTTTGTCATCCAGTTCTGAGCTATGTTTAATATTTCAAGTCTCTAGCTCATCGGGAAGTTAGTTTAAAATCAATTGCAAAATTTGTACCGAACAAACAGACAGGCAGACAAGAAAGCGAGCTAATAAAAACGTTGTAAAATAGCATTCGCTTGCATTTTGTCCGCGTTTCGGGCGATATTGCACACTGTGCGGCCCCACTATCAACTATTTTATATTGCCCTTACCGTGCTTTGCCTCGCGTGACTGCGAGGATACGGCCTCCTATACCTTGTCCAACGAGATGAGGCAGTAAACGTAAACATAGCCGCTCGAATTCGACAGAATTGATGTTACCCTCCTCAGGTAGGCAGCAAAGGACGCACGCTGGTACTTTACTGCCTCGCATCGTTGGACAAGGTATATGGATATTGTATACACACTGATCTCCCCAATCTCCTCGTACACTCCACGAGAGTTTAGTGGGAAGGACTCAAGAGTAGGGAGAGGAGTCGTCTGCCGTTTTGCGAGCCGCAAGTTGTCCAGGCCTGCAGTAACAGATTAATCATCTGATCATCATGCATAACAGAGACAAAACGCGTCCATGGCGGAAGCATGGGGGAATAGCGTCGTAGAACTGGAAGGGTGGGAGACAAAGTCTTGATCTGGCGACACTAATGGTAATTGTGGCTAGCTAAAATAATTCACAAATTATTGCTGCAGTCAAAGTAAAAATCGTATCGGTAAGAGCGAGAAAGCACCGAAACGTTTCTAGGTATGTAAAGCTCACTTTAGTTTAACAAAAAGTTGATATGGTTACTGATCTAAATTTCTTGAGCGTACATACACGCCCTTCGTATATATACATTAATAGCCCTGTGAGGGCGTGTATATACGCTTTTCGCAGTCGCAGTTTCGTCAGTTGAAACCTGAAACATTGGCTACAAGCGAGTAATATCGCAGGGAACGTGATTGCATTATTCGACAATATTGCGT
Source organism: Lasioglossum pauxillum (assembly GCA_933228785.1). Lineage (NCBI taxonomy): Eukaryota > Metazoa > Arthropoda > Insecta > Hymenoptera > Halictidae > Lasioglossum > Lasioglossum pauxillum. Next base: position 25,325,349 of record OW121705.1, on the reverse strand, counting down.
AGATTATAATTATACTGTTTAGAATATAATTATTGTTTCATCGAATGCACGTTAACGAAAAATTGCATAACTGAATTACTCGATCTCTATACGATGTATTAATATAATTGCAACTAGGTCAAAATGACCTAGTATCTGCCATGCAATGGCCAGACACTAAATTCTGTTAGTATTACGGAGTTGAAATTGCTTCCATTATGTTTGTCAATTTAGTTACTAATTTAACACGCTTTGAGGTGATCACTCTTGTAGCGGAGACCGTTGAAGGCCTTTTACAACCAATGTTCCACAATTAACGGATAATCGCTTTTAATTTATGAGAGCAAGTAGACTACCATAAAGGACAAGTGTAATCCGATGCGATTAACTGCTAACTCCTAGAACTAGATCGGTCAATCAAATACAGTCTATCGACTTCTTATAACCGAAAATTGTACATTCTCATATTGATTTATAAAACTAATAAAAGTTCTGCTATTCGAACGTTTTATTATTTAAATGGAGTGTCTATTTTGGGAAGTTTTATTTAGAAACTCGTATAATTTCGATGGGAAGAAGCCTATGATTTATTATACAGTTATGAAAGGTTTACAGAAATGTTGTATTTTTTTGAAAGGGGTGGCTCCTATGGTCATTTGAAGTAACCTTTTCCTTTGCGAAAATGTCCTCCGCGGCTTTATTAAGGAATTATTAACAAGAAACGTGGACTAATCAGAGCGGAGCTACGTCCTGTTGAGCGTGGTGTTGGCATTGGCCGAATCGGAATCCGCCCGCTGTAGCCGCGCTCTGATTGGTTCGTGTGTTTCGTTAATAACTACTATTGAGTGCTGACAGGAAGGTCCCTGGCAGGAATGCGGTGACGTAGGCAAGAATGCGCACCCGATTGGTTGGCTTGGAAGGAGGTGCCTTCTATTGGCCGAAGCGGTCACACACACACTACTACTGCTATGCAGAACGATAGACCCCTCTTGGCACTGTGCCCCCGGGGACCTTCGTGTCTGCACTCAACGGTACTTAACAAAATTGCGGAAATATTTTGTCAAGAAATTACAACATTTGTGGGGCACACTGTAGAAGATTGTATCATTCGCATTTTGTTACAACAATCTGTTTAAGGGAGAAATGGAGCAAGTACTAAATAGAGCAGGAATAATGTGATCTCCAAACATTTACCTCGCGTACCAGAAATTACGTATGTGACCACCATCCCTGGTGCCATCGGCGCGAGATGATTTTAAATTAAAACGAAGCTTGACTTGCAGCTGGTTCTTTGTGTGTCTTTTTGAATCCGCGGGTATTGAGCCACTGTAACCAGCAGTTTCTTGATCGAACGAGGTCAAAGGTCCGGCTCTCCTCGTAAATCGTCGCTTTGAGCGAACGCAAAGCCGAAACGTTGCCAAAACTTAATGGAAGACCAATGTATATACCCTGTACACTAAAAACCGTTGAAACATCGAAACATTCGGCGATGCTTATTGAAATTCTCTCCTACGATTAACATTCAAGTAATAACAGAGTGCGTGTGCGTATATGTATGTGTGAATCCTGTGGCGAGTGCTTGTATGCGAGCGTGTCGCAGGCCTCGGACGGAGTGTTTGGCGTCCAGTTGACAGGTCACGTGCTCGAATCAGTCGTACCCAAGACATTTCGAAAATAGTCACACGTGGCCGCGGTATCGAAGCGCCAAATAAGATTCCAGGATGTGAAATACCGGGACGTGATGCGAATTTATTGGCAAGATTTGCGTTGCTACGTGTATGTACGTTCTCCTCCGCGTATCCCCTGAATTTCGCACACTTCGCCATCGACGTTTCTTGCATCGACGAGACTGCTCGAATCGATGCATGCTGGTAACGATACGAAGGAGGCTGTCATTGGCTACGCAGATATTCGCCCCACGGAGCATTTACCGAACAAACACTCCCAAATGGTGTTGAATGTCAACTCGATCGAGATAAAATATTTTTTTAACTGTCGCTTTATGTCAACGGCGCTTCGAACCGATTTGAGTCTACAGGATCTTGCGATTAATTGCTGTTTGATTTATTTACTTATTCGGTTTACATAGAAGAACTCTTTTTTTGACATTGTCAAGCATTGTCTTGGATTTTATTTAAAAAAGCACAAGCATTGTTGAGTTTATTAATTAAATTAGTAATTACTAGTGATCGGATCGATACCGATACTATTGATGATATTCAATCAATTCGATACCAAAGTACTCAATGGGAAGTATCGATACGTATTGGAGTGTAAGGTATTTGGTATTAATTTTCGATACTGATACTTCATGAATCGATACCCGCTTGATATTTCTACGAAAGTATCGATACCTGTTTGATACTTTTCTGATACCCTTTTAACCCCTTATTTTAAATAGGCAATATAGTAACCCCTATTTCTGAAACCCTTTCTTTTTGCAACGGAAGAAATATGTGCCAAGAAATGAATAACTATTTCAAAAGAGAAATTTCAAGTTTTTAATTCAGGGAAATTTTTCAAGTTAAAATCGAGGGAAATTTCAAGATTAAATTGAGGGAAGTTTCAAGTTTTGAATTCAGAGAAATTTTAAGATTAAATTGAGAGAAATTTCCAGATTTAGTCGAGAGAAATTTCCAGATTCAATTGAAGGATATTGCAAGATTAAATGGAGGGACATTTCAAGTTTTTAATTTAGGGAAATTTTTCAATGAGTTATTGAATGCTACAGCTGCCTTGAATTAGTAATTCATCTTGCTTATGAACAATATTGAACAAAACTTTAGCATTACTTGTATAGTTCAGAGACAAAAACGGGTAGGTATGTATTTTAATTTAGATAAATGTCAGATAAATATAAACTTTCTGGTGAAATGTGCGGTAAATAAGTATTAAAAATTTCAGAAGATTTGTAAGAAGAAGGGTATCAAACTGGTAATCGATACTTTCGTGAAATATCAAAACACTATCAATACTTTTGGAAAGCATCAAACAGATATCGAAACATTCGTAAAGTATCAAACGGGTATCGATACTTTCATAGAAGTATCAAATGGGTATCATGTTTTTGATACTTTACTTTTGATACCTATTCGATACGGCATCATAACTTGCGAATTGCTATCGATAATATTGATTTGGTATCGGTCTGATCACTAGTAATTACCCCCCGCATCATGGTGGCTAGTCTTACAATTACAGTAAAGTCTTGATCTAAGAAAAACCCTCGAGTCCGTGCTGTTTCTCAGATCCTGAAGTATCTACTATTTCTTTCTGACCTCGCCGATCGCACCGAACGTTGCAAAGAATCGCGCGTGTAAACACGGTCCACGCGACTAAAAACTTACTACACACCGTCAATGAAATCACTAAATACAGTTCAAATTATATCGTGCTTACAAGGAGAATGCAAAGCCTTCGCGTCACAGATTTAGTTGAGACTTTACAGAGTTATAGATCTCATTCCCCTGATTACGAATATACCCCATTATAGGGGCAACTACTCAGTAATTTTCGAGATATTTGCAAATTAAAGTATTATGGACGTAACATGTCAGTTTAGTTCACTCTGTTACCGAGTAATGGTGTGGCGTAACGTCAGCGAACTGAACTGCTACGCCCCGGTTTCGAGTCCCGTCGTAGTAACTTTTTTTTATACTTTTTTTTTAGGGTTAATTGAAAGTGATACTTATTATTTTATAAAAGAAACACTAGATCTATTACTACATACACAAAAGATTATAATTATAATAAAATAATTTTATATTAAAATAATACATAACAAACAAAAATGAGGTATATTCGTAATCAGGGGAACGAGATCTATAACTCTGTAAAGTTTCAACTAAATCTCTAACGCGAAGGCTTTGCATTCTTCTTGTTAGTGTCATTTAAATCGGAAGAATGCCACAAATTAATTGGCGAAATCGGGTAAACTTTATTTTACCGGACTCAAAATTTTTGCCATTCTCCTATAAATTATTATGTATTTGGTATGTAATCCGGTAGATTTGTACCCGAAGAACCTGCAGATCGAAGTTTCGATCCTGTAGGATCAATGTATCAAGAGTTATGGTTGCTTAAAGTTGAGCAATTTGCAGTGTTTTTGACAGGTAAGGGCGCTGCCATATTGGTTTTTAGTGACGATCGCGCGCCTCTTACCGAGCAGAACCGCTAGATGGCAGCACGGCCACACTCTTAAAAATAATGAAAAATAAAGGATTTTTGTAATTTGATTAGTAGTGGTTCACATCGATATACCCGACCTCGAGCTTCTTGGCCCCTCGTGGAATATGCCCCGTAGTGGAGGGATATTCGTTTTTCGTAGATTCGATGCTTTCTGTTTTCTTAGATCAAGGCTTTACTGTATACGATTGCTAGTTTATACATAACAATTTGAGAGACTTCGATGGTTATGCAATATTATGCATACTTTAGATGGCGCCAGTTATGTTCGTAAATCAGTGTTTCGTTTAATTCCGTTAAATCAGTGTTCAGCTATTGGAAATCTTTCAATTTTTATAATTTATTATAAATTACTAATATGTTGTTAATAATACCCGTAGGCATAATGTACCTTACAATTAGATTAACAAATTCGCTATTAATTGTCACATGTATACAACGACCATGATGTTAAACTTTCCCACAGGAAACCAAATTAATTTCAAGCCTGTCGCTATTTAAAAATTGTTCTGTTATAATAATACTTTTCATAATTGATTAGAAGACACGTAGGATTTCATAGAAAGTTATGAATATTGCAAGCGTCGATGAGAACAGATTACAGATAAAAACAAGTTTCAGTTAGAATAGAACTTTGCTCATCAATATTAGAAGAGTTCTCAATCGTTGCTACAAATACTATTCGATGAATAGTATTATAACGATATTAAATAATTAGGCTGTATTTCCGTTTAGGTCCATCGTCAGAACTGGATGAAATTTTGCAAATAGGTTCTTTTTTGACTCAAATGATGATTGTCAGAAGGATTTTTGGCGACTCGAAAAAAAGTGTTTACCATTTCAATGTCAGTCCCTACCTTATCGACAAATTTTTTTTACTATTTTAATATAAATCTAGAGACTAAGTAGAGGTGGAATTAAGGATGATTCAATCATAGATCACATGTGTGAATTTTTATGCCGCTATGAGGTCAATAGAGCTGGTGATGATCCATTTTTGCAATTAATTGACGATATCAAATATGTATATTCTGGAAATTAATGTCAAATGTTTTCAAAATTCCAATTTTTAAACCAATTAATTGAATATCTACAATGGGAAGATTATGCGATTAGAATTAGTTAGGATTAGGTGGCAGGGGGTGGAGAGTTCACGCATACGAAAATACAGGAGTAGTGACGGTAAGGTAGGGAGTGACATTGAAATGGTAAAAAAATTTTTTTCCGAGTCGCCAAAAATCCTTCTGACAATCATCATTTTAGTCAAAAAAGAATCTATTCCCAAAATTTCATCCAATTCTGAGGTTGGACGTAAACGGAAACGTCGCCAATAATTATTACAGTTAAATTGATATTCTGAATACTTGATTTCTAATATTTATTAAAATAATTTGGAGCTCAAGGGTTGTATATCTTATGGAAGCCTTCTTACTAAACGTTCTAAATAAAGTTTTCAAGGATACTTCATAAAAGTAATGTAAGTGGACCAGGCCCCGGGCGACTTCTCCGCTTCGCGTCACGACTCCCACTACTAGTGTACCGGTTTCCCCACTACTAACTATTTCATATTGCCCTTACCGTGCTTTGTCACGTGTGACTGCGAGGATACGGGAGGCCTCCTATATACAAGGTGAGTCCTAAGAAACAGAACACCTAAATATCTCCGTTACTTTTCGTTGTACAAAAAAACTTCTTAGGACAAAGTTAAGGGAAAAAATTTTCGAGGTAATTTTTTATGAGATTTCAAGGTCATCGATATTTGTTTAAATGGAATGAGGTATTTTGTTATACATTAATCGATCCAACTGGACATTTGTTATAAAAAAGTACTAACCCATGTATGTCGGAAAGTTAGTAGTCCACGAGATAATTCAATTTAAATAACTCTAAAACACCATTACTGTCGTACTAAGACGTTACACAAGTAAGTAACCGATAACGTCTTAGTACGACAGTAATGGTGTTTTAGAGTTATTTAAATTGAAATATCTCGTGAACTACTAACTTTTTGACATACATAGGTTAGTATTTTTTTTATAACGAATGTATAAAAAAATACCTCATTCCATTATAAAAAATATCGATGACCCTGAAATCTCATAAAAAATGATCTCGAAAATTTTTTCCCTCGCACCGTTACATGTGGCCCTTCAAACAACGTAACTTTGGCCTAAGAAGTTTTTTTGTACAACGAAAAGTAACGGAGATATTTAGATGTTCTGTTTCTTCGGACTCACCCTGTATACACTCCTAATCTCCCCAACCCCCTCCTACATTCCACAGGAGTAGGGAGAGGAGTCGTCTGCGGCTCGCGAGCCGCAAGTTGCCCAGATCTGAAGTAGACTATGAAAAGTAAGTGTATTACGACAACACACACTTTCTAAAGAAGTTCCTGGTGAAATCTTTCTACAAGAATTGTACGTGAACAGATATTTTCCTAAACGAAGCATATAAGCTCGAACGCAATTGTTTCGGAACAAAAGGTAGTTTGCTTCGATCTCTGCTGTGAATAACGTTTTGCGTACTCACGACGAGAACATTATTCGCAATTTTTCAGCTAACCGAGCCGTTAACGTTATGTGACAATTAACTGTGAAACTTCTTCTTGTCAAAGTAGCAAATGGATTGGTACGACTGAGTTTTCGATGTGCTCACCACGAAACTCCGTTCGAGACGGTGTTGCAACGAGGTCGATGTGACTGAGGATCCATCTAATTCCTCGAGACGACGATGTAAACGTTATTTTATTATCGGTAACGGATAGTAACGGAAAAGTATACATATAGCTATGCTTTACTACCTGAAAAACGGTACAGAAATTGTTACAATAATTGCTCAGCGAATTCAAGGCGAGGTGACGAGGTTGTTCATCGCTTACTGTGTACAGTACAACCTACACGAATAAAAAGGACAGAAAAAGAATCATATAAATGTAACTATAATACTTTTCCAACCTAACGAGGATCTACGGACACACGAAGATCTTCGAGATCCTTTCACGTTCGCGTTTCTTTGCTGTATTATGCGTTGACCGAATCGGGAGTCCACGAAATTCGCGGACTCTTGCGAAATTAACGGTGCCCTGTGAAATAAGCAAAACGGAAATAGAAGCTTCCCCTTTCTATCTCATCGAATTATCGTTTTGAATCGATGGATCGTCGAACCCAGTTCCGCTTTTACCAGTTTTTCGTCGAACAAAGTTCTGAAAGAGCGCGGTCTGTAACAGAGTCGCCAGATTAGGAGAATTGACTCGAATCGAGAAGAAGAAGTTCCCCCCCCCCCTCTCTCTCTCTCTCTCTCTCTCTCTCTCTCTGCCAGTACCTGATTATTCACGTGACATTGTGACTCATGCGCGACAGAGATGAAACGCGTCACGTGACCGGGCCGTGGCGGAAGCGTGGGGGAATGGCGTTGTAGAAAGGGATGTAGAGTGGGAAGACAAGTCTTAATCTGGCGACTTTGGTCTGTAAGCTATTTGTCGCATCCTACATTTCGCGTTTTCCTTTCGCCGGGCAGTCTCCGATTGGCAAGGTTGATAGCTCCATCATGGCCGACGGTCGATTGTCGTCGGAACTCGACGATATGAACGAGCGAGATGGAGATTCCGCGTCGATTGAAACTCAGCGAGATCGGCGAAACAGCGCAGCGGTTCGATTCAGCTGAATGCGACCGGATCGACGGACGCTATGCGATACGACGTGCAAAGGTTCCGAATGACGGATACTGATAATCGACGCGGAATCATTGGACACGGGCCGCATATAATTAGCCGCAGAATTTGATTAGTCTAGGTTATTACTCCATAGACCACTTTGTACATCTAATTACAATACGTTATTGCGCATATTCATTGTGAATACGATGCAATTATAAATCATCATAATAAAGTGTATGTTTATATACATGTACGGATATTCGTTCGATTTATGCGCCGATACATTCGACCAATATTGCCAATCCTCTGTTCCTGCCCGCGCCAATCAATTAACCAATTTCAGTTCGTTTAATTGCGACCGCGCGGTCAAAATTGCGGTAACGCCGATCGGGACGGGACAAATTGCTCGTCGAGCTTAATTTCGGCTAGACGTTGTCGTTGCTTGTAGGCTTTTTTTCTCTAACCCTTAGATCAGGGGTTCCCAAAACCTAGGCGAACCAAATCGTAAATTTTAAAATATTTGGTAAGGCAAAAAAAAAGGTGTTATCGAAATATAAGGATTCTTTATTTATGACAATAATTACGTTTTTATTACAGGCTGTTTATTAACATATTTCAAAAATCCGGATAATACCGTATATGCAATCTATATAATAACAAGATATACACTCCTCAAAAGAATTAAGGGATGACTTGTGCGAACCCGAAAAATTGGTCCCACTTTACGTGATCATAATAACTCCGCCAAAAATTGCCGTATCGATATCGTTAAACAATGGTTTGCAGCCTGAAACCTCTAGTTTCAGATGCTCTGTTTTTAATTTTTGCTATGATGGTTTTTTACAAAGTTATAGCGAGATGAAGACAACATTGACGGTTAACAAAAATTTTGTGCAACTTTGGAACATCACACGGGGAGCAACAAATTTTTTTGATAAATCGCATTAATATCATTTGGAAGGGCTATCTTTCCTGTGTAAACTGTGTGGTTGTTGAATATTGTGCGATTTTTTGTGTTTGAGTTATTCAACATTGAAGTAAATGTCGACTTTTTTACTTTAACTGGCTCCAGAAAGCCAAAAACTTATCGTAGAATCTTGTGCAAAAAAGCAATAGAAAGAGCGTTTCTTTCTCTTCAAGGCACTCCTTTTGTTTTTCCAATTTCATTATCATTTCGATATCTCAGGTGTTTCTGAAAATATGCTTAAAAAATGCACATAATGAACAGATTCTAGCTCGGCAACACATCCCGGTGAGCGTCGCAGTGCCGCTGGCCGAGCCAGAGACCGTCCGCTGTAGCCGCCCTCTAATTTGTCCGTGTTTTTTGTTAATAACTCTTTAATGAAATCGATGCGGAGATTTTTGCTAAGGAAAAAGTTACTTGAAATGATCTACATGAAGTACCACTCCTGTCAAAGTTCTCTGATATTTTTGGGACGCCCTGCCTTTTGTTCATTGCAGGAGCAACGTAAGGTAAGTTATTTTGGCTTTGTTTACCATTTTCTGGTAGATTTTACTTAAAATTCTCTATCAAATTATACGATCGAAGCACTGAGAAATCTACTGTAGCAACTGAGTATTATATTCTTCTTATTTCATTGTGACTATAGTTTTGTGAGTTTTGGCTCATTATAATATTAAAATCTAACATTATTTTCAAGGTTCATTTTGCCTATATAATTAAATGATGTCTCTTTCAACACCTTGAATGCTAAATATCAACTATAAAAATTTCCACAAAATTAAAGTAATTTAATTAATAAAATTGAAACTATAGTTGAAAGTTATCACACGGAATGCTAGTGCAACCCTTTGTCATTCTAAAATAGGATCCAGTTTATTCGAATATATGACAATAAAAATGAACTTTTGAATTTGATGAATTTGTGTCATTCACAATGACATGGCACTTATCGTATGATTATACATATTTTTATATTTAATTGCTATTGATTTATATTAATAATGACTAATTTTTCTAAACCTCGAGCTTTAAAGCATCCTTAGATCATGAGCGAATTATCGCCATATTTCGAGGTCATCTTTACGTAGCCTCTTGTTGTACGTTTCCTCGTTTTCCTCCACACATAATGGCGTCTGTTATTATTTGTCGTTTCACATTGGACCTCGTTACTTTATAGAACGTTTTCCCAAAATTCCATAGATTTGTTTACTTATTTGTACAGAACGAGTATTCAGGTGAGTACTGCACAGAGTTGCCAGATTAAGACATGTCTCCCACTCTAACCTTCCCCTTCAACGCACAGTGGGTCATCTGGCCCGAAAAGTCGGAAAAACTATTTCAGGCTCAAGGTCATAAGGTAGTGTAAGGTCGTTGTCATAAGGTCATAAGGTCAAATGATAGTCATGAGGTTGTTGAAATCATCTTAATGTCAGTTATAACATTATGCAATCCAAAACGCATTTTAACTTTGAAAAAATTAAAATGATTATATAAAATAATATATTAAATTATGTTGAAATAATATAATTTATTATTTTGATACTAAATGTGTATCATGAAACTTTAAATTTAAATGGAAATATTAATTTTCATCAGTAAACGCGCTGTATCGTGATGGTAATCCGCATGTAAAAGAATGGAATTTCTCAAAAAGTGGAAAAAAGTTGCAACTTTTTCGTTTTTACCATTAAGGTTAGATAAATTCTCGACATTTTGAAAAAGAAAAATTGTCTGGGACGCATTGGAAACATAACTAAAACCTTGGAAATGTATACAAATGTTATTATTTTTTATGGGAAACAAAAAAGTTCACTGTAAGTAAATATTATAATATTTTCTAAATATAACGATATGTACTCCTTCACTTACCACTAAACGAACAAGCCATATTAATTTGGTTAGTAAATATTGTCGCGCACGTATAAAAACATACTTATTAGAACATCTATTTTTCATTCCATAACTAAACTCACAATCAGTAGTAACGACCAATTTTGACCTCAAATAACACGGCACTTAGCCTTTCAACATCAATATTTTTTACTGATTCTACAATAGCATGTTCTTAACTATAATTTACTGACGGATAATCATGAATTTTTGAATTATCATATTTCGAGTTTCTACCAGGATTTTAGGGCCGCGAGCCCAATGCGCAACGACGCGACGCATAGTGGTTCGAATCGTTGAAGTTGGTATCATTTTGTTATAACTTTTGAACTATTAGAGATATCGCAATGAAATTTTCACCAAAAATATTTAAAAAACAGTAATTCTTACCTAGACATAATTAAATATTTTTTGCATTTGTTAAACAATAATTTTTACTAACTTTTCATTGATATTTGTTATTAAAAAATGAATTGTTCAAATATAGTTTTTCAACCTTTTTTTACATGTTGTGAACAATAATTTTTAGTGATGGTCTTAATCTTTGACACATAAAAGAATGCTTTCCTGTGTAAAAAAAAATGTTTTAAATACATATTGCGACTAAAATAGTACTAAAATTATATTCAGTCAATATTACCACAAATAAAAAAGGACGCTAATAAAATAAACATACCATAATTTGTCTTTCGCGATGGTCTCTGATGATCGATTGCATTAGTTAATTAATAACTCTACTGCCTCAGGATTCAGTATTTTAGGATTTCTTTTACATGTTAATCGTGCAGTCAGCGTCAATATTAAGTGGACACTCTTAAAAATCGCATAACTTTTTAAAAATTGGTCAAAAGAACTTGAATTTTTTAAAGATGTTAGACCGATTAGTTCGCTAGAGAATAACTCAACAAAAATTGATTAAGATTGCAATTGGTAAGAATCAGTCGCAGATTTTCAGTCTTGCATTTTCAGCATATCGCCCTTACGTGATCATCTTTAAACGTTTTTTTCGATGAAATTTTCAATCTGTATGTAAGTTGCCGAAATCTATAAAATGCATTTTTTAAATTATCGTTACAGGCTCAGATAAAAAAGTTGACAAAACATAATTTTTAAAATTTTGTATGATTTCTACCACTTGCAATCTTAATAAATTGTTGTTTACTTATTCTCTAGCGAACTAGCCGGTCTAACATCTTAAAAAGTTCAAGTCCTTTGGATCAATTTTTAAAAAGTTATGCAATTTTTAAGGGTGTCCACTTAATATTGCCACTGACTGTAATTGTGACAATGACGGCTCAGATGTTAACAATAATCTCAAACAGTTTTCGAACGTTTCACAAGGTTCCAAAGATAGAAATAAATGCAGCGAGAACGCTAAGAAACTCTCATCATTCGTTTCGTTATATTTTTAAAAAATAAAAGTGACTATCGAAGTTGATTTACATATATAACATTACTCTATTTATCTCTTATAATGTTATTGCAAAAACGTTCGTATTTGGAAGACATTTGATCAGTCATACGTAAGCGAAACTCGTCGCGAAGTAACATTGACAGCTTTGAACAATGATGAGTTGCAAAGTAGGACGAGGTAGAACAATATTCTTCAATAATTATATACGGGAAAGAATGCTGAAAATGATCCAATTTGTTATAAAACAAGAGTTTTCATGACCCTCTAGATATTCCTTGTCAAATGTAAAAAATTTGGCCAATTTTTTAATTTCATTGAATATTAATTTTTAACATATTGTGAAAAATAACTTGTAGTCTCGATATTAATTTTGTAACACAAAAGAGTGCACTTCATCGTAAACAGAAAAAAATAAGAAATATTAAGTGGTGCGATCAGAGCACCTCGAAGAAGAGAAGCACTTTCTTGGTGAAAAGTACTATCTCTAAATGTCTACCTTTAAGTATTCGTTTTAATTACAATTCTTGGTAAACTGCATTAATTTTTTCATTCCCGAGGTTGATTGACATTTAGGAAGCAATACAAATTTGTTAGAAATCGATATGAGAAAGTTGATTTTTCAGCTAAATGACACCAACTTCTTCGATCCGGACCACTGTGCGACGCTATTCACCCACGCTTCCGCCACAGGACGGTCATGTGACGCGCTACTGGCAGAGAAAGAGAGAGGTTATCTTTTTCCCCTTAATAAAATCAATTCCGCTGATCCGGCGACTGTGGTACTACATACAACGTAATTTATTTCCTCAGCTGTTGCAGTCATTAACTTACTTCCCGAGGCGTCTGTTGATCAAATAAAAAGATCCACGTTGATTTCAAAGAAATAGGTTGATGAGTGCGTAAAAAATTGATGCGTTAGGATTTTGAATGTATCTAGTCATGATTGCTATGAGATCATAAAAAAATCACCCGCCTTGTGAGAATGTATTTGTTGATCATTCAACGCTCTACAATAAGACTCGGGAGATTCTAACCGGTGAGTAAACGATTTGAATTCTTACAAGAATAGAGTGTTTGAGGTTTTAGTTAGTCGATTGACCGATGCTCGAGACTTTCTTTTGCTTTCACTGCTGCTGATTTTGTCTCGTCCTCGTTTTCGTCAGATTGAAGAAACGCTACTGGCTAGGATGAAGAATTTTGTATTGGTCTTGGCTTGCGGGCCTTGATTTCTAGGTTCCCGAAGATTCCTCTCGGTTTCGCAAACATTGCAGTCTGCTTCATCAGCAGCAGGTTGACATACCGGAACTGTGAAAAGTCAGCAAAAAGAATCTGCCGAACGTGGCGATCGTCCGCAATTCAAGATCAACATCATTAAGGGAAGCTGGAGTATACGTAACCCCAGAGAATCATTCGCTTGGAACAATACCGTGCTGTATGATTTCTTCATTTGCTAATCCTACTTCAATAGTTTCTTCTATGCATTAGATTTTCGAAACTTTTGACATTTTCTACGAAATACATGTATACATGTTTTTGTGCTAAAAATATTTATATTCAAAGTCAAAAATAAATGAAGGGTTTCTTTTTCTATGATAGGAAGTACTCTTTTATTCAAATGGAGAAAGGGAAATGCAATTCTTTATTTCGTATTTATTGTGAACAACACTATAATAAGTATGACCATCCCTTTATAAAGATATCCATATTGAAATTATATCATTAGTACCTATTAGTTTTTTACCCCATCCTTATATCCTTATAGCTTTTTAATCCATAAAGATATTTAAGGTGACCTTCATATCTCGCTAAACAACAGAAACAAACTAATTATGACATTGTATGCTGCTCTTGAAACCATACAACTTTCGTTTAAACCATTTTTCCATATGCCAAATAGTTTAACAGTAATTTAGGTGGCATAGTTAACTGAATCACCCTATATGTATACAAATTTGAATATATTGTGTGATGTTATAATCGTGAAGGATTCATTCCTACACCTAATAAACTCAGAATTAAATGAAATATATTAGCCCATAATATACAAAAAATGTGAATCAATAAAAATTACCAGCTGAAATGACTCATAATTTATCGACTTTATCAGAAAATGTTTGTAATGAAATTGATTGTATCCAAGGAGGCTCATTAGAAGAACACAGTTTGATTTTCAAGGCCTTATATTTTCTAAGATATCAAGTTGACCTTGAGTTTTTCAAATGGCACCGTATATTTTTTTGTTACTACATTGTAATCCTCGAACAGAGACGAATACGACCTGTAACAAAGTACCTTCAATTGACCTTCAACCTTAACACGAAGCGAAAATGCGCGGAGAGTCTGCAACTATACCCCAGAATATACAGGGTGAGGCGCCAGAAACAGGTCACCTGAACAACTCGACTGCTATTGGTGTTAGGAAGAAATGCATCACATGGAACTTGCTTGGTTTCGAGGGGCCATTAATCAGATGTTAGTAGCTTTTTTGTAAGTGGACGCGTAAAGGACATATGAAGGTCAACTTCATTTTTTTAAATGGAATGAGGTACTTTTTAATACATCCATCGATGCAGCTGGACATTCGTTATAAAAATGTATTAACCCATGAATGTCGAAAAATTAGTAGTTCGGGAAATATTTGAATTTAAATAACTCTAAAACACCATTACTGTCGTACTAAGACGTTACATAAGTAAGTAAACGCGAACGTTTTTTATTGCAATTAAAATCACTATAAAAATAATAACAATTGAATTAGAATTGTAGAGTTGAAATTGACGAATTGAAGTTGAAATGGAAATTGAAGTCGAAGATGAAATTGAAAAATCGAAGAGTTGAAATTGAAGTCGAAATTGAATAATTGAAATTGAAATTGAAATTGAAGTTCAAATCGAAGAGTTGAAATTGAAGTTGAAATGGAAATTGAAGTCGTAGCTAAAATTGAAGAGTTGAAATAGAAGAGTAGAAATTGAACTTGAAATTGATGTTGAAATTAAAATTTGAAAAATTGAAGAGTTGAAATTGAAAAATTTAAATTGAAGCAAAATCACTATCTCGAACAAATAATGCCAGTGCTAACACTGCTAGATTGTGGGTATATAAAAACGACACTGTTTATGGTCTTAAAAACGTAAACGTTAAGAGTCTTTTTAAGACGGAAGACTTTCAGACTTTAAATAGACGTAAAATGGACGTCTTTAAGACGTCGTATGCTATCTGGGCTGCATCCTCGAGGAATCGTATCAACGGACACACAAGTGAGCCCCGCGCTCCTCAAAAGTTTCCCCTGTGTGAAACAAGACTAACAGGTTGACGAGAATCGTCTATTCCACTGAATCTGTCGCTGTATCCACTTGTGTTACACCTGAGCACATCTAGGGAGTAGCGTGATCGCGCGCGCGCGCAGGTGGTTCTAGAGGGTGCCGGGCATTATGCTCGACTCACAATGAACGCGTACCAACACGGCAACGCCTGGAAATAATAGACCCCCGTCGCAATGCAGAACTTCGGTGCCCTGGTAAGTATCGTGTAATTTTAACGGTAATTGCTGGCGGTTTAGCGTGCCACAATTGAAATAGCCCTTATTTCGTCGCTTGTATGGAACCCCCGAGGCTTGCGCGCAGACCACCGAAGGGTATGAGCATGTCAGGTACGCTGAATTCCGCGTGATTACGCGAGGAAGTGCCCTCTTCACTGTTCCCCCGTTGCGCGGAAAACCTTCCCCTTCACTACCGCCGGAAGGGAAGGGGCATAATATTCTTATTGACGCAGCAACCGCTTGTCGTCGCTTGATCCTGTTACCTGCTACAGATTCATTATACGGGCATAATCTGTTTACCGTTCTCATTGTTCAAGTTCCATCGAGTGGTCGAGCTGCAGCGTTGACAGAACAATGGGATTCATTTTTCTTGCTCACATCCAGAGCCGAGTACATTGGGTAGGTAACGAAACTATTTGAACGCCCTTTAATACAAAATAACTTTTTTATAGTTGTACCAAACGACCTGATAATGGTAAGCAATTAGTTTCATGGGTTTACTAAATGATCTGCAAAAAAGATTTTCCAAAAATTACAATTTACAAGGTTGCATGCAAAAATAAGAAAATGGCAGCTCTTTACTTTACCGGACTCAAAATTTGTGCCTTTCTCCTATAAATTATGATGTATTTGGAATGTAATCCAGTAGATTTGTACCCGGGGCGGCTGCAGATTGAAGTTTCGATCCTGTAGGATCAATGGTTCAGGAGTTATGCTTGCTTAAAGTTGAGCAATCTGCAGTGTTTTTGACAAGTAAGGGCGCTGCCATATTGGTTTGTAGTGACGGTCGCGCGCCGCTTACTGTATCCGTAATGTCGACATGTGTAACCAAGGAGATAATATTGAAACGGTGTTAATTTAACGCTTCTCGTTCGAATAAATAATTGAGCATCGTGATCGAAAAATTTGTTACAATGTTAATTGTATTCCATTGTACAAATTACATGTTAAATACGTTATAGCCAAGCGTAAGTCCTCGCCGTTTATGCGATCGCGCTAAAATAAACCATTAATAGAAAAGAAAAACTTTCGTTTGAACCATTTTTTCATATACCAAACAGTTTATAAGTAATTTAGATGATACGCTTCGTTGAATCTCACCCTGTGGATGAGCGCCTCCTTCGGTTGACCTTCCCGTGCCAAATAATCGAAAATTATGTCTAGGTATAAGTCAAGGAAAGTGATCGATGGATGGAAAACGATTGAAGGATTCTAAAGTAAGCAGGTCTCCCCCTCCTCTCTCTCTCTCTCTCTCTCTCTCTCTCTCTCTCTCTCTCTCTCTCTCTCTCTCTCTCTCTCTCGCCCGGCTGTGGTGAACGCGGAATCAAATAGCCGGTACGAAATATCGCGTCGCATATCAATGAAAATGGTTGCAGCAATGGTTGCGAGTTTCAAATACAAACCACTTGCTGTATAAATCTTCTACGGGAGCCCGTCGCACCATTTTCATGGAGATATTTCGCCGGCGTATATACAATTTTCGCGGCCATTAATATTTATAAATCCTTACCTGCAAGGTTCGGAAAGCTACGAAATATGATGGAATCCTTCTTCGATTCAAATCGGTCATATAAAGAGCCGCTGGAGGCATTTTACAATTCCGCTGAAAACGACGTCTTTCAGACTTTGATTACCATCGATCACTATACATACAGTACTGTGGTCTAGTGCGCGGATTTTAAACACTCGTGAAACGGGAAATTGGAGACAGTATTGTACTACTATACAGGGTGTTCACGCTAACACTAGCTAGCGTTTTTCTTGCAGATAGTAAACATTATGGAAAAAATGAAAGGGGAAAAAGTTATACTGTTTTTGCAAGCAATGGTAATGGTGTCTGTAATTTTGTTTAGCTGCATTAGTTTTTTAGAAATGAAGATGGTCTTCAATTTATTAAAATGGAATGCTGTTTTATTTTTATATCATATGAAAGCATGTGCCAAAACGAATTCAAAGGGGGAAAGTTATACTGTTTTTGCAAGCAATGGTAATGGTGTCTGTAATTTTGTTTAGCTGCATTAGTTTTTTAGAAATGAAGATTGCCTTCAATTTATTAAAATGGAATGCTATGTTTTATTTTTATATCATCTGAAAGCATATGTCAAAATGAATTCATTCGTATCAGGAATTAATTACATGAGTAATTAATTACATGTAATTGTAATTGTATTTCTGCAATTCCAAATTACAGTAATTGGTAAGTAATTGTAATTGTAATTGAAACTACATTTTGCCCAACTCTGACAGAAACTATGTTACTTGTTCATTTTCGCAACCTATCATGTTAACTCTTGTATATTTCAATGTACGATCCATGTACTTGAATACACGGGCACACGTGTATCAAAATACACGAATTATACACGTGTACCTGTATATTTAAGTTCACAGTTATGCGTGTATTATCCATATATTATGATACACGTGAACACTTGTATTAAATGCTATCATGTCTCAATAGTGACAAAACAATAATCTTCCAACATTAGTAGGTTCCGAGATATAGGACCTCAAAAATCGCTAAATTTGTCACTGACTGACTGACTGACGATCATCAAAACCTTTTAGGTACTTCCCATTGACCTACAAGCTTGAAATTTGGCATACAGGTCCACCATAACAAACCCTCAAAGGAATAATTGTCAAAGTTTGAAATTTTACACCTTAAAGGGGCGGTATTGCAAAGAAACATTACGAAATAGTTACGTAGGATAGAACATATAGAACATTGCTGTATCTCGGGAACGGTGCATCCTACCGCAAAAATAACGAAATTTTCGAAAGACCTTACGCGAGGCATGTAGGGTATGCCGAACCACATGACGTATGTAGTCTTTTGATTTTTCGCAAAAAAAATAAAAATTGAAAATTAAAAAATGGCTATATCTCGGAAACGATGCGTCCTACCGCAAAAATAACGAAATTTTCAAAAGGCTTAACCTGAAGCATATAGGGTATGCCCAACCACATGACGTATGTAGCCTTTTGATTTTTTCAAGAAAAAAATTAAAAAATGGCTACATCTCGAGAACGGTGCGCCCTACCGCAAAAATAACGAAATTTTCAAAAGGCCTTACGCGAGGCATGTAGGGTATGCCCAACCACATGACGTATGTAGTCTTTTGATTTTTCGAAAAAAAATAAAAATTAGGCTCAACCGAAAGCATATAGGGTATGCCCAACCACAAAAATACGTTGCGCGTGGAAAATCACGCGCGACAGAAGTAAAAATTGCTTATTAGATATAGATACAGATAAATTATTAGTATACATATTATTAGTGCATCGGTTCTTTCGTAATGAATGCGAAATTGTCATAAAAAAAATAAGGTCTTAAACGAAAAATCTTACCGTTACTTTTTAAACCAATGGCCACAAAAGGTGTTAGGTAGCGGCCAAGTTTGAATAATTTAGAACAACATGTAATTCATTAAAAATTAAATAGCGTTCTTTTAAACTAATTTTTACAAACGCTTTTTTCAGTATTGCAAGAGGTATTTCTAAGCTAACGAACTTGGCCGTATTTTGTTTGATTTCACAACATTTTACGGCCATAAGAACTTGGCTCCTGTTCACAGAATGTTTTTGTTGGTACGTATATCCGTGTATTAAATAGTATCCGGACTTCTGTACAGATTATATTAATTACACGTGAAATGGGTATCTCTAATGGGGATAGTAAGGAGATACTATTTTGCTATGGCCGCGTCGACCGCGCAGAACGAAGGAAAGGACAGCGCATGTAAACATAGAAACCGCGCGGCCGAAAACTTGCACTACAGATACCGCCAATTAAACGACTAAATACAGTTGAAATTATGTATATGTTTAGTATCATTTTAATCAGAAAAGTGTCACAAACAAATTAGTGAAAGTCCCATTAAAAAATAATGAAAAATACAGAAGTTTTGTAATTGGATTAGTATTGTTTCACACCGATATACCCGACCCGGTATCGGATTACGCGGCATGTTCACACTGGTCGGCGACAGAGGCAGCTCGAGCTTTCTGGCCCCTCGCGGGGTATGCCTCCCAGTGGAAGGTGTAGGCGAACCGACTTGGAACGACCACCTCCGTCGCGCTTAGATCACGAGACTGTGCTCTAAGTCCATTATAACCATTTTTTTTTTCATTCCAACAGGAAACTATTCCACCATTACTTGGAACGCCGAGGGGGGCCTTTTCGTCAATTCACCCCTCGGCGAATTTCCCGAGTGTCGCCACTCGTGTTCTTGGCTCTCTAGTCCATTATAACCTGTCAACTCAGTTCTTAACTTTTTGAAGTTTTCGCTCGAAAATTAAACGAACTTATGTGCTTTGTTCTATAGTGCATTGTTTACAATGCCTTAAGGACGTTCTGGACGTATATAAAAACGCAACAAAATTTTTGAAAATTTTACAAGATATAATTCTTACTAAATTAATGCAATTACCAAAGTTTGGGTTCGATTAACTGCACTGTTTAAGAATTATAGCAACTTAAAGTTTACACAGTTTAACCCGTCTTCTTATGGAGAATTCATAAAATTCCACTTCAAACCCTATTTAAACCTTAAAAAGACGCAACTAGAAACTCCAGTTCTTTTATATATAATAAAAATTATGTAATTAATTATGTTCAAAATTTATTAGGATTCACTAAACAGTTACACAGCAAAAAATGATAAACTGTTACAAAACGTCATCGTGTTGTCATTTCACTAGCATGGAAACGCGACAACTGTGTAGACTACTGAATATAGCTACAATCAGAGGGTACAATTATTCGCAAAAGTCACTTTGTCAAGAATTTTGTATAATATGAAGACAATTTGATTAAAAATAGATATAACATGAAATTCACTAATTAAACGAAAGCTTTTTAAATTAATCTATTTTTTGAATGCAAAATATACTCATGAATGGCTTTCATTGCCAATATATTGATGGATTTCGAATATCTTGTACTTTTGTCTCCCATTGTACCTCCAGAACATCCTTAATCTTTTGGTAGAAATATATTCTACAGTATCAAGCTTGTTATAAAATATATGTTTTCGGCGCATTAAATAAATATGTCATATTAATGAATAGTTTCTCTGAATGGATAGTTTAACGTGTGCCATTGGTGGTACACGTGGCACGGAATATGTTAATAAAAACAGGCTTTATGCGAATCTACATTCGTTATTGTCTCCAGCAATTTTTTGCGTAATTGCGAAAACCATTTCGCACTCACACATTGGCCACGAAGCTCCTCTTCACATACAGTATAAATCTTCATTCTTGTTTGCGTTGCATTTTTGCTTTCAGAGCAGTAAAAAACACATGGTGGACCAGAAAGACTGGATGCTTCATTTTTTAAAAATAATTGCAATTAATCAGATGTTGCAATTTTTCCAAAAATTTACAGGATCACAAATGTATCCAACTTAAGCGTGACCCTCAGAATATCTTCTTTAATTTTGACAAAGTAAACAATTTTTTATGTGTAATTTGAATGGTATCAAGTGGTCAGCATCCCGCAAGGGTTGCTTTTTCTCGTAGTTTTCAAGGTCATCGATGTTTTTCTTGAAATAACTACATATATTTTCGAGTTGGATTGCGTAGCTAATAAAAAAATACATTAAAATATGTACTGTAACATGACCTTCAAATGACCTCGAGCTCCAAAGATGAATACCTAGATCTAATACCTGTAAATCTGTAGAAAGTGTCTTTTGTAGCACAAAACATATCGAGATAGATATTCCAAGGAAGTTGTAACAAAACGTCGTAGTAGCAAAATTAAATTTTTACGTTGAATCAAATTTTGAATTATCTTTCTTATAAAAAAATTTGCAAAAAAAGAATCAAATTTTTGAACGAGCAATTTAAACATTCGCCATTTTCCAATTTTTCAAGAGAAATTATTTCATTTGGTAGGGACAATAACGATCAATATGCTGATGAAGACTCATCTTGATCTTTTTTGTATTAGTTCACCCTGAGAATTTTTTTAATCATCTACGCAAGCAAGATATGATTTTTAAACATGCATTTATTGTGGGCGAGATAGAACCAAGAAACAAGTACAGTAGATCTTCAATGATCTGTGCTAATTAGTGGAACATGATTCTTAGGATAATACAACAATTACATAGTTACAGTGCTGAACTTAATCCTTATTGAAGTATGCAGTAAATCGCGTAGCGTATTGGGTTGGTTTAACGCAAACTAATTCTTTGTGGAAAGTATTCAAACGATAAAGAATTCGAACATCAGAGACCCGGATAATCCAGGTTCTACTTTAATTAGAACTATACAGGGTGTTTCGTCTAAAACGTGACACTTAAATATCTCTTCAGGTTATTGTGATGCAAAAAATATTTGTTACGTAATGTGCATGGTGTCAATGGACCAAATATCTGGCACGACTATTTTTTTCTGAAGGTCATTTTTTTCGGAGTTATCAAGGTAATCGATGTTTTTTGATACATAACTACATTTGTATTTTATTGCATCAGGTAACTGATCGAAAAATGCATTCAGATATGTATAATAACATGACCTTGAGCTTGATCTGAAGGTAAAACTTTAATTTTCGAAGATCAAGGTCATTTCAAGGTCATGTTATTATACATATCTGAATGTATTTTTCGATCAGTTACCCGATGCAATAAAATAAAACGTAGTTATGTATCAAAGAACATCGATGACCTTGATAACTCCAAAAAAAATGACCTTCGGAAAAAAATATTCGTACCAGATATTTGGTTCATTGACACCATGCACATTACATACAAAAATTTTTTGCATCAAAATAACCTGAAGAGATATTTAGGTGTCCTGTTTTAGACGAAACACCCTGTATAACAAATTGTTCTGCACGACGAAAAAGGAAATCAATCAATCGAAAAAGGAAATTATGTATAACGTTAGAGTACCATCACTTTGAAAAAAATTCATGAATGTTGATATATTATTTTCAATTTTCTAAATGTATTGCAGTAAGAATAATCTTTTTATTCGATCTATATTTTTGGATTCGACGGAGGAAATTCTTATCTTGCAGAAAGATCCGCAGTCTAGTCATAAAATATGGTTGTTCAGAACTGTCAAAAAATTGTTTACTATTAAAGTTACTTATTCTTACAAAAGTGTAGTGTACACACAAAATATGGAACATGCCCAAACTGAGAATTGAAACTTTTTTATAAGGTTCTTTATAAAGTAATTATTAACCCTTTGCACTCGAAGCAATTTGAATTGCAAAATCAAGATATTTGTTTCATCCCAGATCATTTTTGTTCTATGTAATCTTTTTTACATTGTGCACATCAAATTGAACCAGTTTTCTTATATGTATAAGAGCTAAGCTTTTTACAATTTATAGAATACAGACAAATTTAATAATGTTAAAACTGTTTGGAATAATGGTATGGCAATTTTTAGTGGCGCCTCAGACTCGCCATGTGAGTGCAAAAGGGTTAATAAACATAATTAAACTTGCTAGGAAATATTGTACATTGACATGGATTAACGATTGTATATGTACAGGATGATCACCGAACGTTTGAGTCACCCAATGTTTTAAACAAAAGTTGTTTATATTCGAGGGTCCATTACGTGGTGTACAGACGTAGTCTTTTTCAGGTGGAGAGGTGCTTAGGAGATTTGTAGCTCAACTTAGCGTTTCTAAATGGAATCACATATTTTTGAACTGGTACGATTGTAGACACCTTCCCGAGACAATCTCAACGATATAGTCATTCAAGGTCATTTACATAATTACGATGATTACTGTTAAAACAGATAAAGTATTGGTGATTTCGGCGCAACGGTTCGATCAATTATACACGATTACGTTTATATCATTGACATTGGGCGTAGAAACTGCGAAGATTCTGAAGGACTGGTCGAACACACGTTTGTCAATTTCAAAGATAAGTAACAGAAAATTATTCCTACTTAAATGTAGATCACATAATATTTTTCCGAATTTCATAAAAAATAATGTTCTTAAAAAATTCAACATATCTACTACTTCTACTGTTGTCCATAACAAACTTCATAATTTACAATTCCGTTATAAAAATCGTGTATAATTGATCGAACCGTTGCGCCGAAATCACCAATACTTTATCTGTTTTAACAATTTTACGATCGATAACATTAACAACATTTATTACAGTTAAAGTTTAATTAGAACACGAAAAATACCTGTGTCAGACAAAAAAATCTAACATAGATTCCAAAAAGTGAAACATATTTGTTTATTCGTGTCATTCAATTAATAGATATTTACTTCTATTAGAAAAGTTTGATATTTTAAATCCTATATTAAATTTAAATATTAAATCCTTTCTACAGTTGTTTAGCATTTTCAATGTTCTTTTTTCAGGCTGTCGATTTTCAGTTCTCTTAGCTTTTTTCCTATAATTTCAAAACAAATTTCTCTACTTTCGGCAAGCTGTTGAAATCGGGTGTTCCATACAACATACAAATAACCCGCACGGTAATATCGGCAGAACACGAGTTTAGTCAACATTCGTAGCAAGTTATGGGTTGAGGCAATAGATTATTCCGGGGCAGCCGGCTAACTTTTCGTAAATTCTCCTAAAAACACTTGTTAATACTGCGCACAGTCAGTTAAATAAAACTGTCATTGGTAGAGCCGGGAGTTAGCGGACGCGTTAACCGTGTGTTTTTCTATCGTTCATTCGGTCAGCGGTCGGGGTGTGCTCACGCGAAATCCGCCGTACACGGGGGAATAATTAAATAACGCGTGGCCGACGAACTTTTTCAATGGTTCGTTAAATTCCTGATAATCCCGCGGCGCTCGGCAGACGCAACCGAAGTTACGGTTAAATCAATCGGGCGCGGCTGCCGTGCCGCGTGCACCTGTACTTTTCCCCTTGTCCCGGTTCTGTTTGTGTATTTCTAATTCGACTGGCCTTCGGGTTTAGTTAAACGGAAAACAAAGAACAGGCGCTGGGCGGCTCAGGGCAAAGGGCCATAAGCCGCTCTCGACGTTGCGCCAATTACACTGGCCAACAAAATTACACTGGCACGGGCCGAAACTATTGCAATCAAACTGAAACAAAAATCTCAGGATAACGATTATTTTTTCGATTTACATCTTTTCGGTTACAAATAATAATTACAATCTATCGACGAATTTTTTCATCGCCGAGAAATTTATTTTAATTCTGTATAATAGTTATCTCGGCGGGTTTGTACTAAATTACCGCCTATTATTTCACCGACAATGTTTTAATTGATAACATTTATCCGATATTGATTTCCCTGACAATACTAATTCACCAACAATGTTTACATCAACGCTTGTTTCACTGACATTGACTTCGCTGACATTGAATTCACTGATATGGCGAAATTATTGCCATTGACACTGTATTTACTTAGATATATAAGCGAAACTGTAATTGTATGCCATTTTTCCGTCGTATCGTAAAGTAATAACTGAAGTATTATACACTAACGAGCATAACTGATTCAACACACTTTAAATCAGAATAACTTTAATAACTCCTAAACAAAGCCGCGGATAAGACTTTTGCAAAGGAAAATGTCGCTTCAAATGGTCTCAGGATGTCTCATTCCCGGGATGTTCAGGAATTTTGGGACACCCTGTATATGTATGACCAGAGTGAGGCCCAGTTTTCTCTCTCTCCTCCACATCGTCAAAATGTAAACAAACGCCGCACCGGGACAGGCTTACTTTGCCACGGAGCGTGCAAGGATACGAAAAATTCAATAGAGTATTAGCGATAGTTTTTTGAAAATATCTCGAAAACTAAAAGCGACCCCCCTATATTGGAAAAGGAAAAAGTTGTTCAAAATGTGTTGCTGTATAACATTAAAATTTCATCAAAATCGGAGGTCGCAGCCCTGTTCGCAATAAGTACCAACGAAAATTTAAAAGATGTGTTTGGTCAACTCGTATAAATTATATACGCTTCGAAAATTTAATTGAAATTGGTTAATTGGTTTACGAGTTATAAACGATCAAAAGTGGTAAGGCCGAAAATTTTGAAAAATTGCAATTTTTACCACTTTTTAATAACAAATTTATACGAGTTGACCGTACTTGCTATGTATAAATTGTTTATAAGTGTTTACATTTGCAACTGTATTCCATGCTGGCAAGAACTAAACTAAACCATGTGAACTTTAAGAGAGAACCAGTGCAAATACAAAGGAACAACGTATATTGACAACCAGCCAATCAGACATGGTGATCAAAAAGTTCTTGAATCGATACTTGGCGGTAAATAGAAATTGAAAAACTGCCTTTCCTAACCCAGACACTTTTGCTTATATACCATTTGTTGTTATGGTAAAAATTGACATCCAAAATATTTGACCCAACGATTCTAAAATGCTGAGTGTTTATTTGGTGGATGAGAACAATTCTTAGAACTTGTTATATGAAGGAAACGTAGGAAAGAAAAGTTTCCTTCATATAACAAGTTATAAGAATTGTTCAGTCATACAAAACATAATTTTTAAAATTTTGTATGATTTCTACCACTTGCAATCTTAATAAATTGTTGTTTACTTATTCTCTAGCGAACTAGCCGGTCTAACATCTTAAAAAGTTCAAGTCCTTTGGATCAATTTTTAAAAAGTTATGCAATTTTTAAGGGTGTCCACTTAATATTGCCACTGACTGTAATTGTGACAATGACGGCTCAGATGTTAACAATAATCTCAAACAGTTTTCGAACGTTTCACAAGGTTCCAAAGATAGAAATAAATGCAGCGAGAACGCTAAGAAACTCTCATCATTCGTTTCGTTATATTTTTAAAAAATAAAAGTGACTATCGAAGTTGATTTACATATATAACATTACTCTATTTATCTCTTATAATGTTATTGCAAAAACGTTCGTATTTGGAAGACATTTGATCAGTCATACGTAAGCGAAACTCGTCGCGAAGTAACATTGACAGCTTTGAACAATGATGAGTTGCAAAGTAGGACGAGGTAGAACAATATTCTTCAATAATTATATACGGGAAAGAATGCTGAAAATGATCCAATTTGTTATAAAACAAGAGTTTTCATGACCCTCTAGATATTCCTTGTCAAATGTAAAAAATTTGGCCAATTTTTTAATTTCATTGAATATTAATTTTTAACATATTGTGAAAAATAACTTGTAGTCTCGATATTAATTTTGTAACACAAAAGAGTGCACTTCATCGTAAACAGAAAAAAATAAGAAATATTAAGTGGTGCGATCAGAGCACCTCGAAGAAGAGAAGCACTTTCTTGGTGAAAAGTACTATCTCTAAATGTCTACCTTTAAGTATTCGTTTTAATTACAATTCTTGGTAAACTGCATTAATTTTTTCATTCCCGAGGTTGATTGACATTTAGGAAGCAATACAAATTTGTTAGAAATCGATATGAGAAAGTTGATTTTTCAGCTAAATGACACCAACTTCTTCGATCCGGACCATTGTGCGGCGACGGCGACTATCCGGGTCTCTTTCTTTCCCATACGCTGTCCTTCCTTGCTCCCGAAACTTTCATCGTCGATGAAACCACTAAACACGGTTGAAATTATATCGTGTTCGGTATTATTTTAATCAGAAAAATGCCAGAAATAAGTTGGTGAATGTGTCATAAAAAAATAATGAAAAGTAAAGAAGTTTTGTAATTCGATTAGTAGTGATTCACACCGATATACCCGAGCCGAGATCAATCATCGCCACTCTGCGGCGTTGACCGGCAGTGGAGTGAGTAGGCACTGGATAAATTCAGGGTAGAAGGTCGCAGAAAAATATCGCGACTTTACTGTAAAAACTCCTCTTGAAATTGACGCGTTAAAACCGCCTCATTTAAACATTGTCTAAGAAGTGTTTACAGTGTTACAAGAAAGTGTCTGGTTGTCTTTGAGAGAGTCTTCAGAATCACATTCGCGTAATTATTACGGTTAAAGTAGAAAAAATGTTTAAAATTGTTTGTTCGATTTTTTCCAAATATTCCTCGAAAACTGGGAGTGAAAACCGGTTCACAGATTCATATTTAGTGTCGGAGAACGCATAAAAACTTCGTTCGGCGGGACTTATCGACTTGATTGCATTTGACAATTGACAGCGTTCCTCTGTTGTAAATGATGCCGGACAAACGGCACAACGCGAACAGCAACTTCGCAACTTTGTCGCCTGCACTGCTACTACGGATTTCAATTATATTCGATCTGGGTCACCGATACCGATTCCCGCTCGCAGCGTTCGGAAGAACCCGCCGAAAATTATTCGAGATCCACTCGTGTCGTATTTGGCGCGATTCAGTTTATATTCGACGAGGTGTACGTGTATATTCGGCAGCCACGAACCCATCTATACGCAAACTGAATGGGAGCACTCTTCGTGAGAGAGGACAATCTATCGAAACAAGCGGGCAACACGAGCGAAATTGCGGGGGCTACGTGTTGGAAGAATCGGGTATTTGGAGTTTTGATAGACAATTCTTTGACAATCACACGACGAAGATAAAATCGACAGGACCCAATCTTATAGTTCCATTACTGCTAATGCATATTTCAGCATTGGGGAAGAGGTAAGCTTTGGCAAGCGTTGCCCATTTCATTATCGAATTCTTTACTTTTTTACAGTGAGTCAGCCGGAATAATACGATGTATACAGGGTGGTTAGCTACAGGTGGGAGAAACTTTAAGGGGTGGTTCTCGACGATAATATAAGACGAAAATGAAGAATAAAAAAATTGCGATTTCGGCTTCGTTATTTAGTTATTAACAGTTAAAAATCTGCCTACAACGCGGCAACTTTTCAACAGAGGTGCACGTTGCGTACGTCACACAGGCGCGCGACATTTTCGTATCAAGTGACAAATGCACGCATACCTTGGTTTTCATTTGGGGCCCCAGCGAGGTGAAAATGTTTAAAAAATCGTTGGACGACATTGAACCTACCTACTCGTTAAAATCCGCAAGGGCATTTCCAATATCCGCCCTATGGAATTATCGAGTAGAAGGTGTCAATGTCCTCGCACTTTTAAATTCTTCTCACACATATCCACAAATCCTTATCCTGCGCTATAATTGTTCATGACGTCGTACTTAATACACTGGAACAAACCACACATTTTATGCTCTAGCACTATTTACAATATCATATACACGCACTACGAGTTTACAGAGAGTACAAGTTTACTGAGGGGAATGAGGAGAATGTAAAGAGCTGGTAATCCTTTAATGTTGAAACACTGCGCTTTATTCAACTTGATTTACGTCGCGAGTCTCGCTCACAGACGGAACGGACATCTTGGGGTCGTGTGATTTCTGCGAACGGAAATCTTCGACGCGTGCGAGAAGAATCGTCCGTACAAGCTAGAATCCGTATGCACACTAATTCAAGACAGCTTATTAAAACGATTGTTTTAACAATAAATTATTGAAATAACAATTCAAATAACGAATATACAAATAAATTATAAAAATTTATTTATTTAAAGATTATTTAAATTATAAATAACGAAAAATAACTACTTACATAATAAATATATAAGACCGAACTGACCGAACACAATACAGAATACAGAATGACAGAACCGAAATCCAGAACTGAAAAATAACAGTTACGGAACCGAAATAACATCATTTCGGTTCTCCATAACTGTTTCGAGAACCGGAACCGATATCATAACAGTTTTCAGTCCCTGGATATATTGAAAAATTATACACACAGGAGGAGTACTCCCGAAGAGGGGATAGGATCTTGTCCGGATTCGAAGAGATCAAAGTACTTTCAATTTTCTGAAATTTCATTGTAACTCGCGACGGCGAGGATGGAAACGGAAACTTGCTGGAAAATATTTGGGCTCTAATGAGTTGTGTCGCAGTAGGGAAGTTGAGGGTTTAGATTTCGGTCTGAGAACTGTCCTTAGATATACGAAATAACAGAGTGGATTACATCTAAACGCAGTCATAATATTAACGGAAGTTTCGGTAAGCATAACTGTTGTTCTTAGATGAAGATGACTACGAACACGTTGCCAGTTGGATGCAGCCGCGACGTTGAACATACATATAACAATAATATTATAAGAGCATGATAATAAAAGTAACAGTAATACAAATTATGACAGTAACAATAATAATACATGTTTAAGTTAACCCTACAATAGTCCAAATTCGCCTTTTTTCAGATTAAATTCACTCTTTTATATTTAGCCGTTTGCAAATCATATTCACCTTGAGGGTAACTCGTAAATGAAATAACACAATACATGTCACTGTGTTGAGATTTTATTTGAAGTTGTGCAAAACTTATTGACTTTGCACTCAAAGGCAAAGTTTTACGGTGACTTTGAGTATTTTTGCGAATTTCTGTAGGAGAATATTACCAAACTTGAATATTACCTTTATTAAAGAAGATGCTACAAATTCTGCGGAAGATCTGAGAGAAAGGATCACACTGGAATGTATAACAATAACTGCAGACACTTTAAACCCAGTTATGAAAACAATTAAAAAACGTAATTAGAAATGTTTACAATGTAATGGAGAAGCGTTTGAACATCTTCTTCAATAAAGACGGGTTTTGAAAATATCTCGAGAATTAATAATTTTTTTGCCACGGTACCCTAATAAGTTTTTACGTAGACAGAACAGAATAGAAATGATGCAATTGTTAATTGCACATGCACATTGCATCTAAAAAAATTCACGGAAGAATGTAGCGCCCTTCAAACCATTTATCTTTCTCTTTTGATAATGCGTTCTCTTTCGTAAATGCATTAATAACGGAGTTATGGCCTAAAACAATTGCGTGAATCATCCTGCATAGCGTGCGGTAGGATGTAACAAGCAGTTTTCATATTTTGGCT
Source organism: Lasioglossum pauxillum (assembly GCA_933228785.1). Classification (NCBI taxonomy): domain Eukaryota; kingdom Metazoa; phylum Arthropoda; class Insecta; order Hymenoptera; family Halictidae; genus Lasioglossum; species Lasioglossum pauxillum. Next base: position 25,294,879 of record OW121705.1, on the reverse strand, counting down.
GTTTTCACAGAAGATTATGGGAGATGATCCTGATATTAACGATGCCGGATAGAATTCCCCTATAAATTGTTCGCCGGTGTATTGTTAATTTAAGAGGTTTCGGTCCTCGGCTGGAGGATCATTAGGCAGAAGAAGGCGTGAGTCTGGTACACACCGGATCGTTCGATGAATCCCGATCACGTACGCGCGTCCGTTGCAGCGGAACGCACATCCATTTCGGGTTACTGAGGAGCCGCGGCTCGCCAGGATAATGTCCGGATTCGTATTCCCACGTGGTGCCAGGATCATGTAGATCCGCTTGCCATTATCGGGAAATCCGCCTATCGAAAACGTGATACCCGTCTTTTGCGGCGCGTAAATCAAACCACACACCGCTGCGCCGCGGGGATATTCCGGAGCGCTTTTACATCGCACGATATTGCCGAAGGACGGGTTCACCTATGTTCCCGACCGATTGCTCGCGATTTCAAACACTGACGAACCGTTTCAACTCGAAAAAGATTGTTCCGTCTCTGACCGTCCTCAACACGAGCAACTACTTGAAAACTCGTTGCTCCACTTAACGATGCTTACAATTAGTACACAGACTGGGTCTCTTAACTTGACCGTCCCAATTATTTTCGTCATTAACTCTTCGCCAGCACAGCGCGGCGCACAGTGGGCCAGAAACCGATCTTTTTGGACAAAAATCTGCCGACAACTCAGTTTTTCATCGATTCAATTGGAATTTTTTTTTAAATGTTCGTGAAGGACTATACTTTGATGACGTGCTGCGCGAAAATCGTTAAGTTAAAGTGCAAAATTCTTTGAAAGAGCTATCCATCACAGTTAATGTTGTTGTTACGTACGGAGGCTTTGCCAGCGTGACTTTTGCTCCCTTCTTGAAACCACGTGTTCATGCAGGAGGCCCAGCTCGCATGCCCAAATAAACAGTTTTTCCCCTTATGAAAAGTGCATACCCATTAATCGATTGATTGAATACGCTTCACTCTTCCATCTGGTCGAGGAGACTCTGTCATTTCTACAGCTTAATCTGCGCCTTGATGGCAAATTGACATAATAGCAAGAAGTCGGTATAAAATCTTTGTGAATTCTTTCTCTGAGGATGAATGTGTATGATAAGATGAGATTTGAGTTTAAAATGAGATTATTTAAACATACCATTTATTCACTATCTGTGAAAACTGTCAAATTGTAGAAAATTCAAATTAGGGTCGCGTCACAGATGTTGTGTCAGGACCTATAGACGTAACTTTGATCAGTGTCACCAGATTAGGGGAATAAACTCGAATTGAGGGGGAAAAGATCCTCGTCTCGCTGCCAGTACCGGATTAGTCACGTGACATTGTGACATACGCTCGACAGCATGGATTAAATAAATTTTTTATTCATAATATTAATTGCTACAAACAAGAGTTTTTCCAAATTTTCTCCTGACTAATTACACCGCAACTCAGCTAGCGTTAATTTTAGAGCAGAAAAGGCTTATTCAACGCTTACCTGAGTTGCGGGCACAGCGTGGATTATGCACGCTAATTTTGATAAATACGCGAGTCTATATTTCTGATTTTCCCAGTAACCTATAATATTTTCGTTCTATATCGATACGTTTCTCCCGAGTGGAACAGAGTCGTCCGTGAACAAAGACAGTCAACAAACAGATTTTGTGTTGTTCTTATGGTCTGTTGATTCGTCTTGTTGTACGAAACCTTCTCAATGAATTTCACAGGCTTGCTTCATCCGAAAAAGAGTAGACAACTCAATAATTAAATAAGAAACCGAAATGAATTTTCTCATCAATAATTATTATGAACAAGTGAAAAAGAATTCGGTCATTGATAACTGTTATGAGCGATCGAAATCAATTTCTCCAATCGATAACTGTTATGAGCGATCGAAACAGTTTTTCTTCATCGATAATAGTTATCGAGGTGAGTCCAATTTTTGGACACTAATAACTGTTACTTGTAGCCAAAAAGTATAAAAATCGATATTCTTTAATCAATTTGTTCTTCCAATTTTTAACTTCCCGATTTTATAGGGAAGTTATTGTAATTACCCCGAAAATCGAAAATCGATTTTTTAGCAGATCTTCACGTTTCATGGTCATTGGAGTCATTTTAGACTATTTTTATCAAAATGTCGGTATGTGTGTGTGTGTGTGTGTGCGTATGTCCGTTTCTATGGTATCAAATTTTTCGTTAACGTTTTCAGAAAAAGTAACAACGCGATCAGGATGATGAATGATGCAATCGATGTGCCCCGTCGTAACTTAGAGCTGATTAGATTTTGGTCCATATTGGTCAAGTAGTTTTTTAGTTTTTTTCGACAGGAGTTGATTAAACATTGCAATTTATACGAAAGGCGTATCCACCGAAGAAGTAAACGTAACTATATATATATATATATTTAGACATATTTAAAAAAAAAATTTGTTATAAAATTAAAAAAAAAATTTTTTATTAAATTAAAAAAAAAAAATTTTCTTGTGTTTTTTAATTAAAAATACGTTTTTTCCAATTATGCAACTAATGCTAATGTAACCGCTTACAATAATCGAAAATTATTCCAATGCAAGAGTGAGTTAATCATCGCCGAGAATACATTTTCAAAGAATATCGATGAAAGTACAAAAACATTTATATTACAATCTTTAAATAAACAATCAGTTCAAAACGAATTGTTAACTGAGATTAAATTGAAAATTAATATAAAATATATGATAATTAATAACATTGATGTTGAAGACGGATTGGTTAATGGAGCATGCGGAACATTAAAATTTATTACTTTTCAAGAAAATACTAAAATTCCGTCTATATTGTGGTTAGATTGTCAATTGGCCATAGTAGGAGTGAAAGTAAGAACTCGTTATCGTGATTATATGAAAAATGCAAATATAAATCAAAATTTAACACCAATAATAAAAAAATATCGAATCAAGTAAATATTTCGAGTTAAGAAAAATAACAAATCGCACGTAGTCAATTTCCAGTGGTTTCTGCTGAAGCGATTACGATTCATAAAAGTCAGGGACAAACATACGAGAAAGTATGTATGGATTTTAAAACATCAGAAATACGAACTTTGCAAATGATGTATGTAGCACTGAGCAGAGTTTCAAAATTGAGCGGTTTATATATTTTGAGAAAATTTAAATTAATAGTATCGAAGAAAACCAAGATCAATACTGCAAACCCGGATAATGATGAGTTGTATCGTTTGCGAAAAACTAATTAAGACAATTTATTTTGCAACATTAGCATGCTATAACAAGGAACCAAGCGAGCAACGAGCATACGATATTGGTTTAATGCGATGCCATATAGCAAACATTTTGATAAGTAGAAAACTATTGAATTTCCCTGAAAACGTATAATCTTCTTAAAACGTACACTTAATAAATAATAATAATAATATACAGCAACTAACGAATCGGGAAGTTCTCTGTGTGGCTCGTGGAGAGTCACACACAAAATGAGACATTAATAGCTGTGGGCCCTACTAGCCATGCGTACCACTAACATTCTCGCAAGAGCAGTCCTGCCCGCGAGCTCGCGAAGCGAGCGAGCAACAACAACCCCACCCGCGAGCGAGCGAAGCGAGCGAGCAACAATAGCCCTCTAGTTTTCTTTATATTTTTGCCTGCGTGACATTTGCTCCCTTCTTGAAACCACGTGTTCATGCAAGAGGTCCAGCTAGCATGCCCAAATAAACAGTTTTTCCCCTTATGGGAAAGTGCATACATCTGGGAAACGTAGACAATCTTCCAGGATTCCGTTTACCCCCACTGCCATTTTCTGAACAATTTCATTAATATATAAAGGGCTCGAGCTTGACCACCATGGGCTTAGTTAAAGACTGAACACGAATCTGTACGCGTCTATAGTGAGATTGGGTCTGATTCCCTTTCGATCGTTTTAACTTGAAAGAAGTTTCGAAACGCAGTTCTTAAGTCAAGTCAACTCACACACTCCCGCATTTCTCAGTGCGTCAAAACCAAGAGCTCGGGAATTAGCTTCCGCGAATAATACAACACACTACAAGTGTATTTCCAATTCTCTAAAGAATATATTGTACTCTTTATATTAAATAATTGATAGTCTTCAATATCTTTCCTACATTCTTTAAACTCCAGTAACTATCATTTCACCCATATCGATAAACCGTTACCGCTCGAGGTTTATCAATAATTTTATATAGATTTACGAGAGCTGAACTTCCTAATACCTTACCTTTTTCCGAAATCCTGTGAGACCCGGTGATGAAACGGGCATCAGCTAGTTCACGACCATCCTGTTCACAAGAACGAACCTCGGCCACGTCTATCCGCCAGCCCTCGGTTCGTAACATTATCAAACAGGGAGCTGGTACATCAAATACTGGGAACGTGGCCCGAACTTTCTTTAGAAAAGTCGAATCAGTTGCTGCAGTGACTGGATTAAACGCGGTTATTACCCCAAGATTGCATAACATTCTTCAGGTAATTACATGTGACAAAAAAGCTGATTCTGTGAAATTCAAAGAATATTATTCGGAGGCGGCTAAATTGTGCATTAAAATTTATCCATGGTATAAACTACCTCCATCAGTTCATAAGGTATTGAAACAGGAAGTACTTACTACATTTGAACTGCCAATTGGTTTGTATTCAGAAGCGCCACAAGAGGCAAATAATAAAGTCTTCAGGAAATCACGAGCCAAGAACTCCCGAATGTGTTGCCGCAAAAAGACAAATATAGATATTATACGGCATATGTTATTATCATCCGATCCACTTGTAAGCTCTCTAAGAATAAAGGATGGCAAGCACAAGGAAGTTCTTCCTCGAGAAGCGAAAACACTGCCGTTGAATCAATAAATTAATGGTAAGTCACATAAGTGTCGAATGTAATTCTATTCGATTGGTAATTCTCAGGGCCAGATTTACAGTTTAAAATTTTGCGGTTTAGGGTTTAGGGTTAAGAAGTGTCGGCAAATCAGCTGGGACATGCAAATTTACGGTATGGTTGGATGAAGTATCGCAGCTATTGGACTTTGTAGATAAAGATTCTTGATTGTGACAGTTAACGATTTTTGCGTAGCACGTCATCAAAGTATAGTTCTTCACGAACATTTAAAAAAAAATTTCAATTGAATCGATGAAAAACTTAGTTGTCGGCGTATTTTTGTCCAAAAAGACGGGTTCCTGGCCCACTGTGCGACGTACCGAGTGGCTAAGTTCCAGAATTTTTGGTTTCATTGGTACAGGTTCGAATAGCCAGCTAAAGTAACAGTTGTACGCGTTAAATTAGAGCTTATGATAAGCACATCGAAATTTTTTCAGATTTATCAAAAATATTGTAACATTAAAAAATCCAGCCCGGGAATGAAAGACCCAGGTTGTTCCCAGGTTAAAAAAATGTAGGTGACCTTGAGATCTCTAAAAAAAATAACATAAAAGCAAATATTTTTATGGCATCGTGTGAGCCCCATTGAGCCATTCAACATTTTCCTTAAGACATTTGACGTATGTTTAATAACATCAAAGATATTTAAGGAGGTAGACTCATTTCCAGGACTGCAAGAGTGCGAGATGCGCCGTTAATGGACGACAATAGTGAAACAACACTTTCCAAGTCTCTATTTTCAAGTTTATGAAGCATCATTTGCATTATTCGGCAGCATGTAGCTGTTGCAGCTTTATGAAAATAGCTACATGCGCAGTTGTATTCTTCCGAATAATGCAAATTACTCCTCGTAACTGTAAAAATAGGACTTTTGATAGATTTATCAAAAGATTTATCCTAGATTTATCTTTTATCTAGCACTTTGGCCATACTGAAAACCTCACCATTATCGAGAAATGAGAAAGCACATCCCGGACCCTCAAAATTCTGGAAAAACGAGTCTACCCCCTTAAGATTAGCTTGTCCCCTAATTGATTGCCCAGATCAATGCAGAACGGAGCTACTACAAAAATTTTGGAGACCTTGAAGGGGGTGGTTCCTTAGGTTATTTGAAGAAACTTTCTCCTTTGCGTGAATTTCCGCCTTGGCTTCGTTAGGGAGTTATTAGGGATGTTACGTATGAAGACTATGCCAACGTGCTCTCTTACTCTCTTCTTGGAATCACGTGTTCATTTAAGAGGTTCGACTCACATGCCCCAATAAACAACTCTTAGTCCAGTCAACGAAAAGTTGCAGAGGGAAATGGAAGGAACACAATTTTTAACTTTGGGTCTTCGTCTGGACTAGTTAGGAGGTAAACATACTAAAAGTCCCTACTCCTGGAAGGTGAGCGGGGTGCAGGGGGGCACATAGAAGGTCCCCTTTTTCGATTTTCCGCTTACAGTAGCGGACCAAAGGTTAAGATTGCTCTAAAGAAGACGATAACTTTTTTAATATTGTACTATACGATTTGAACTTTTTTGGGAAGCTAGAGCAACTAGTTTACTAAAGGATGTGAAAAGAAATTTTCTAAAAAATTGCAATTGATCGGAATTGTTGAAAAAATACCAAAAGTTCAATTTTTAACATTTTTATGTGGCCCTATATTGAAAATTTGAAAAATACGTTATGTAGATCTGTGTCAATGAAACATATTCTGAAAATTTCGTCAAAATCGCTCGACGTTGCAATGAGCTACAAACGTTTAAAGATGGTAAAAATTGCATATTTTCACGATTTATTGCCGAAAATCATTTTATTGACACAGATGTACAAAACGTATTTTTTAAATTTTCAATGTAGGCCCACATAAAAAAGTTAAAAATTCAACTTTTAATATTTTTTTCAACAATTCCGATCAATTGCAATTTTTGAAAAAATTTCTTTTTACATACTTTAGTAAACTAATTGCTCTAGCTTCCCAAAAAAGTACAAATCGTATAGTACAATATTAAAAAAGTTATCGTCTTCTTTAGAGCGGTATTAAACTTTTGTCCGCTACTGTATATCTCGGAAGCTATGCGTCCTAGTGATAAGACCATTCTATACAAAATTAAAGCTGACAACATGTGCCACAAGATTGATTCGATTCAGTTTTTCGCTATCTCGCATAGTTTCCGAGATATCCGCGCTCAAAGTGCACTAATTGTGCTGAAGAGTTAGCTAATCAAATAATACAAAAAACGTGAGGCAAAAATTTCTTTTTCGCAATTAGTGAACTTTGAGCGTGAATATCGCGGAAACTATACGAGATAGCGAAAAACTGAATGGAATCAATCTTATGGCACATTTTATCAGCTTTAATTTTGTATAGACTGGTCTTATCGCTAGGACACATAGTTGCCGAGATATAAGCGGAAAACCTAAAAAGGGGAACTTCTACGTGCCTCCCTGCACCCCGCTCACCTCCTAGGAGTAGGGACTTTTAGTATGTTTACCTCCTAATTAGTCCAAACAAAGTCCCAAAGTTAAAAATTATGTTCCTTCCATTTCCCTCTACACCCCTCTTATGAGCATTCATTGACTGGACTATCTCCCTTCATAGGAAAATATATGTATATTGTGTTTCACTATTTTCGTCCATTAATTATGAAGTTGTCCAAGGTCATCTGAAGGGCATAATGTTACGAGTCGTTGCACTCGTCTTGACCCCAAATTTTGAAAAACATGACCTTAAGAACATTTTCTGCACTGTCGAACCACATATTTTTACTGACTGATGCTCCTCCTATCATAAAAAGTATGAGAGATATTTAAAATGCTGTAGTTACGAGAAGGAGAATATTCAAATTTCCTGAATTTTAGGAGCAACACGAGTCTGCAATTGCCAATACAACGACATTCATTCTTGAAACTTTAAATGTGTCTTTATTTAATATATGATTGTTTATATACCTAGTGGCTATGAATAATTGAACATCGTTCAATCAATCAACTTAAAATGATGCATGAATAAAAATTGAATGTTCACTAATAATACGTAACTCATAGAAACGACTTTCCATGAAATATCTGAAAATAATTGTACAGGGTGAATAACATGACTTAATAAATTAAACTATCTCTCTTGTCTTGAATAGTAGAAAAGAATTTAAAGAGAGAAATTATTTGTTACGATGGGGTATTTATCGGGATAAACAAAAAATTTCTGTCGGGGTTATCGATGGTTTTTAAGTGGAAGTATATTTTTTATCGTACTGCGTAATATCTGAGATCAAGAGCAATCCATTGACTTTTAACACAATGACCTTCATGTGACATTGAGCATGAAATATTCAGGAATGTTTCATGATGGTGAACTCAATGTCTCATGGAGGTCATTGAGTTAAAAATCAATGAATTGGATTCGATTACAGATCTTACGTCGTGATACATAATACGAATAGGCATTCCTATTTAAGAAAACCGATGACCTTGAATTCTTGAAAAATCTGATCATCAGAAAAATTGTTCATATTGAAACAAACAATTACCTTCTTTAACCCTCATCCGTCCCTCATTTCACGAGCTGAATCTGTCCCTCGGTGTCAAATTGACACAGTGATAAAAAATCGACAACATAACAAGGCAAACAGTTATTATTCAATGTTTTTTTTCAGTCGAATTGATGAATTAACCCTTTGCACTTGGAGCTATTTTAACCCTTTGCACTCGGAGCAATTTTAACTTGAAAATTAAAGATTTCTTTCAACCTCGAATATTTCCATTCACTATGATCTTTTAAATTTTATGGATATGAAGTTGGTGTAATACGTCATACAAATAGCTAAATGTTTAGTAATTGATTAGATACTGACATATTTAAGAATGTAAACAATATTTTGAATAATGGTACAGCAGTTTTAATGGCGACTCAGAGTCACCATTCGAGTGCTAAGGGTTAACTCGAAAATTAGAAATTTCTTTCGACCTAGAGTAATTCCATTCTATGTGATTGTTTGAATCGTATGGATACGAAATTTTAAAAAAATTGATGTAATACCTCATACAGTACTTAAATGTTTAGCAATTGATTAGATATCAACACATTTAATAATATAATTTATATTTCGAAGAATGGTACAGCAATTTTTAGTGGTGAGTTTCTGAGTCACCACTGGAGTATGTGTTTCGCATTAAAAAAATAAAAGTCACACGAAGTTTCAGGAAAATTTACCTACAAATAACAGAACAGTGCAACTTACTTTGGGGAAACTGTGTCAGATTGACACGAGGGACGGATAAGGGTTAATTCTTTGTTCACCTTGATTTTCCGATTTTCTCGTTACTCAATTCATTTCAGAATAATTGTAGCGGTAATCCGTTTCCTCCTGATCACAATGAATCTTTTATATCCGTAACGTTTGCTTTAATTTTCCGAATAATCCACGGTAGAAAAGTAACATTCCGTATGCTGTGGATCTACTGTTTTTCCGATATATTTTGAGCGTAGCACCAGCGGGGGCCGGTCGCCGTAGCGTAAAATACGGGGAAGTGAGGCCGAGTTTACGTTCCCGCGATAAGCGGGAATAAAATTATACAGGAATCGTAAGCCGCGCGACGTTAATCCTGTCACGGCGGTTCCATCGTAAAACATTACGACTACGTGCTGAGAAATGGTCAGTCCTTTCTCGCGGTGGCATCGACGTGGCCTCGTGTATGCAAACAGTGCGCGTGGGAGTCGGTGTTTACTTTTCGTTAACTGTAAACAGGAAACGGGAGCGGCGTGCTCTATTGAATCACAGCCGGAACGAAAATATCAACAACGAAGATCGGGTTGCTCGGTCCCATCGTAAAAAAACAGGGGGGAGGGGAGGGGATAAAGGAAAGCTCACAGAGCGGCCACTGTAAAAATCGTGACAAGCTTTGCTACCGATTTTTATCTCGCTCGTAAAGGACCATACGCTCTCATCCGGTAAATGTACGCCATATGTACGCACGCCGGATACAGTACGAAAGCAGAAGACGCTCGTAAGGAATGAACCGTTAATAGATACCGGGAAGAACAGGCGGGCAGGTATTTCGCAGTACGTTCCTGGGATGGGGGAGGGGGCAGACTCGAGTTATTACCTTTCTTTATTACCTTTACGTTCGTACGTGTATCGAATACTCACTTTATTTACCGCCTCATGCGCTGACTGGATTTTATTTGCTCGTCAGTGTTCTATCATTTTCGAAAGGGAGCCAGATTCGTGGTAGGGCACAGTCGGAAAAAGTTCTCTTCGAAAATACGCTACCATTTTCTATCGACGGCCTTTGTTACTTGGATTTTCTTTGTGTCGAATTAGGAACATCCGAAGAGAGAATTAGAATTTAAATACCTCCCCCGACTATCTTTTTCAATCGTACAAACGCGGAAAATATTTCATGTTTGTTGTATTTTCCAAGTTATGTTTTTGAACGAAGTTCTTCAGATTATCGATGTTTTCTGCAAAGAACTACGTAGTTGATTCGATAGCATCGCGTAGATTTTGGAAATCTTGGACTCGCCAAATGTTCGTCCCCCACAGGCCTTTTTTTTAAGGACGGAGGGGAAGTTGGGGGAGACCGATGGAGTTTGGGGAGGGGGGGGGGGTAGTGTGGGACTCGAAAATACAAAAATACCACTTTTTGTCGGTCTGTTTGAAGCTAAAGTTTCAAAAACATAACCTTTATGTTAGAATTCGTAACGTAGAAACATCATTTTCCTCTATCATTACCACAGAGCAGAGTTGGGCAAACGCTAGTTACAATTATGATTATTGACTAATAACTTCATAAGCTCTACAAAAGTGAGTAATAATTAATGACTAAGTAAATACTTGAGCGTGACTATGAGTAATGACTACATAAGTATTTGAGCGTAATGACTAATGAATAATGACTAAATTTTTATTTAGGATGAATATTGAATACTGACTAACATGGCATAACTAATGACTAAATACCTAATCAGAATTTCACTATGACTAGTGACTAAAAATGGTTATAAGTTAAAATAAGACATAATAATAACACAAAAATATCCTATTACTCACTTCAAATTCCGATACAGTTTAAGTATACATATTAATGTATGTTAATCGCACAATAGTGACTGATGACTAAAGATTTATGACTGATCATTTAAACTAACTAATGATTAATCATAACTAATAAGCAATAACTAACGATTACTTAGAGCTGTGACTAACTAGTGCCATGTAGTTATGACTAACTAATCAAAAAGTTTTACCTAACTTTTGTTAAGTTTTGACTAACAATCAATCAGACTATTAGTCATTTTTAATTATTAGTTGATTTTTGCCCAACTCTGCCACAGAGTTACATGGTACTCTGCCTATTAAAGAAGCTTGATTTACATTTGTAGTGGTTAGCTATGTTTGACGCATGTTCTATTTTCAAGTGTAAGATCCTGAATGAAATATGATGAATTTCCAAGTAACTGATACAACGTTTATTAAGTACTTAAGATCTGATCCGCTTTTGGATGAAAATGAAAAGACGGGATTGTGGTTGGTTGAGGGTTTGCTTCGCCACTTATTGATAGCAAAGTAAAATTCTAGACACCTAACTCAAAGTAGTCAATGCCGACGGATGAAACCACAAGGGTTTGCATCCTCAAGTTTCTTGCGGTGCCGGTACGTCTTCGTGTAATTAAACTTCCTGTTGCTTGGGAACTTCTCAAGATCAACCAGACACTGGCTAGCAAACGCCGCCGTACTCCTTTCCACGGGCGAAGACTATTACATCGTAAATACAACCTATAAACTTTTAGTGAGAATTATACTACTTTCGTTGGAATTAAATCCGTCCTTTAAAGTATTGTCCAACATTGTCGAATTATTTTTCATAGAAATTCTGTTTGCTTACTACTTGCGTGAATCCTGCCTAATATTATGTTAACATATTTGCTTCTAGAGCTCGTCTCTGTAATAGCCTTTATACAGAGTGTCCCAAAAATGTTGTACTTCCTTGAAAGAGATGATTCCTGAAATAATTTCAATGTTTAGTAGAGCACACATTACAATAGGGACCGCAAAAAAGTCCAAATAAAATCAATCTTTTCATTTATAAGGGTCAATATGTACCCTTATAAATGACATATGTAATCTTGTCAATATTTATAAGGGGACATCTACCAGTTACTTTTAAGGCTCGGTAAGCTTTAGTATTAAACATGTTACCGATTGTAATGTCTGTGTAGTAATAAATAATCCTTAGATTTATTTTTAGCTTAATGATGTAAACGGGGCAACTAATCGGTAATAGGTACGTGGCCGCGAGCAGGGACATTTATGTACCTTTCATAGCATGTCACTCCAGCACAAATGGTCAAACCCATTAAACCCGTAAATAGAGGTTTGGCGATCAACAAATGGTACCATAGCAGTATGAAATTGACACTATAGCCTGCATTATGCAAATCATTTAAAGTCTCCAACCCCAGCAATTTTTGTTCTCGACCAGTTTAAACAATTTGGGATATGAAAAATATTTTCTTCAATTTTCATGACTAAATTACGAGTTTTATGTATCTATGACAAAAATGGATAGCTGCAATTTCAGATACAGTAGAGAGATTAAAAGAATTTAAAAATATAAACGTTTTTTTTTATAATTTAATAAAATTCCTAAAAAGTGAAATAAATTCCTATTTCCCACCTATGCCCTGCAATTAATACAAAGAATTTTTTATTTTATTTTAAAATTATTTTAAATTTGAATTTTATTTTAATAATGGCATTAAAATATATAGTCTTAATACACTGATTATTTATTATTTTTTCAAATATGTATGTTTAAGACATGTTTAGCAATAATTTAGGCTGCATTATCCGTTGCACAGGCAACAAATGTATTTTCTGTACTACGGTTTTAATAATTTCGTCACCCACTGTAAGTATACAGGGTGTCCCAGAAAGAGTGTAAATAAAAAAGGAGGTGATTCCTGAGGTGATTCTAAGCAACTTTTTCCTTTGCCAGTCCGCGCCGAAATGCTTTGTTTTCGATAGGTCCCGCTGAGCGAGACACTGCCATTCGGCGAACTGGAATCCGTTCGCTGTAGCCGTGCTCTGATTGGTCCGTGTTTTTCGTTAATAACTCCATAACATCGCCTAGGTGGCCATTTTTGGTAAGGAAAAAGTTACTTCGAACGACCCACAGTGTGTCGACCAATGGAAAAAAGTCCGAAAATCAAAGTGTAAGATCGGCAAATTTATGTATCCTAAAATGTTCGTAACAATACATAGTTTTTAAAACTGCCTTCAATTTTAACTGAATAAATCAATTTGTTGTTAAAACTGAGGCTGAAACTTCACTGTCAAATTCCGTGGATTTTTACAGGGTGTGTTTAGCATTATTAGACATTCAATCTCCCAAAAATTTTTTTTTAAATAATCGCAATTTGTCCTAATTTTTTATGTTTAACATTTATCAACTTTGATTAGAGTTTTAAAAAATGTACCCCGAGGTAACCCCGTGCATTTTTTTACAGTAATTGGTGGCATATTAAACTTCAATTTCGCGTTGGTTTAAATCTGCTCACGTTTGCTCAAGCGGAGAAAATAATAAAAAACCATATTAAGACGCTCGCGCTCGGCGGCTATCTGCGTAGTCTTTCGAAGAAATTTGTTGCAATTATTTTTAGACGCATGCCATTTGATAAGTACTTACATATGTGATCAATTTTATTCTTATAAATTATATATTTAGTTTCAAAATTGTTTAAATATTTACAATCTTTCAATTCAGTATTAAAGAAAGTACCAAAAGGTTCCTTTGAGATTTTGTATTATATTAATTTAAAGCATATTAGACTTGATATGACGGTCGATCTTAAGTGCATAAATATACACAAATGTTAAAAATAGTAGAAAATGTTGACGTTGAGACGCGTGCGTTCGCCGTCCACGCCTTTAACGTAGTCTATCGAGTTCCTACTTGAGTCCGCGCGAAACGATAAGACACTATATGTTTACTCATTATGCTATTCCAAATATAAAAAATATAAAAATATAAAATATTATCGGGAACATAATACCTGCAAGACATAAAGAGAAAATTCAAATAAAGACCTATTAAATCATCTTCTACTGGAGTCGGATCCAATTATTCCCTATTATAAAGAAAAAACATACGAAAAAAGAAAAAAAGGATTTCGCATATATAAGAGACCATTTATTATGAAATGAAACATCCGACTTATCAGATTCCAACCCAGACACTTGTTCTGATGATAGTGAAGCTGAAGTAGTATAGTACGTACACATATTATTTAATAACATATTATCTATGTTAATTGATTAATTAATTAATTTATTCATTTTATTTATTTCTAGGTAAAATAAAGGAATTTTCTTAAAGATTCCTAAGTTTTAGTTCCTCCTTGTGAAGATTTAAATAAGTAATGTATACAGTTTAGTACTTTTTTTTAAATTTTCGTTAAAATTGTGAACTACTACTTTTTATACAATAAAAAAACATAAAAAACGAGGTCATCACAATTAAAAAAAATTTTTTTTTTAATAATTAAAAAATTAATCGATTCGTTTTTGCATTTTATTTCAAAAAGTATTAAGGTACTTTACTCGAAAATTGCATAGTTTAAGAGTTATGACTTTTTTTCCGAACTCCCATATACTCGACACACTGTGCGACCTCTGGAACCACGTATTTCTTCTTCCTACACTTTTTCTGGGTTACCCCGTATATTTTTTTGTTGCATTAAGTACATACCTTGTAGCTGCCATTAAAATGTAATCAGAGATGTCAACGACACAATCTCACAGCGTTAGAAAATATTTGATGTATTTTCGGTAGAGCACTCTGTATGCTGTTGTAAATGAAATTTTACCAGTGAACCTTGCCGACAACATGTCCGGTGAAACTGAACATCTTTAAATCGGTAATTTATTTTCTACTAGGCTAATACGTCCCCCATTCAGAGATAGCGGTACAGGGCGCATTATAGGGGACAGTGAAAGCAGGTAGACCTGCGGAAGAATCGCGTTCCAGTGAAAGCGATTTCGCCAATTCGGTTGGGAATAGGCCTGGCCTCGAACCCGTGAAAAGAGCGAGCGCAGTTGCATACAGGTCGGACAGATGAATGCTGGCTCACTAATGAGCCGTTAATGGTAAATAAATGGACCAGTAAGCGCGCCTGCATTGCGCCAACCCGTGGGACGTGACGTTAGCCCCGCGTCACCAGTGATTAATGAGCGAGCTTTGTTCCTGCCGGGTCAATTACATACAATTCAGCTTCCAATTTCGCCGGCACCGTGTCACTCCGAATCTTCAATTCCACTCCCCGACGCGTCGCGTCGACTCGCTCGTGACTTTGACATAGGCGTTCAGAGGCGCGGGAACGTCCAAACCTGCTAGCGTTCCCCCTCTTAACGCGAAACTTCGTCGGTCAACTCTAAGGCCCGCGGAAGACATTCGTTTTTTGGGCCAATTTCTCGAAAAACTGGCCAAAATCGAGATTTTTCTAATTCGGAGTTAGGGAACGACGATTCTCATACGAACGGTGATTAATGTCTATTATTAAAATGTTTTGTTTACTTGTTTTTATGGATATTTGTTTATCTGTTTTCTACACGTAATATATGTACTATATGTTTATATTTCATTTTACATTATACATAAAATATGCCTCTTATTGTTTCTTTGAAATTTATTTAGTTTAAAAGGATGGAAATGCTAAAATAGTATTCCATAACCTCGATCATTGCATTTAAAACAATTCCGAACAAAGAACTAGAGGGCTATTGTTGCACGCTCGTTTCGCTCGCTCGTGAGTAGGGTTGTTTTTTGTTTAGCTCGCGGGTCGGACTGCTCTTGCGAGAGGGTTAGTGATACGCATGGCTAGTAGGGCCCACAGCTATTAATGTCATTCATTTTGTGTGTGACTCTCCACGAGCCACACAAAGAACTTCCCGATTCGTTAGTTGCTGTATATTATTATTATTATTTATTAAGTGTACGTTTTAAGAAGATTATACGTTTTCAGGGAAATTCAATAGTTTTCTACTTATCAAAATGTTTG
This sequence comes from Lasioglossum pauxillum, assembly GCA_933228785.1. Lineage (NCBI taxonomy): Eukaryota > Metazoa > Arthropoda > Insecta > Hymenoptera > Halictidae > Lasioglossum > Lasioglossum pauxillum. The sequence goes on along the minus strand of OW121705.1, from coordinate 25,278,946 downwards.
CTATATAGCGTCGCATTAAACCAATATCGTATGCTCGTTGCTCGCTTGGTTCCTTGTTATAGCATACTAATGTTGCAAAATAAATTGTCTTAATTAGTTTTTCGCAAACGATACAACTCATCATTATCCGGGTTTGCAGTATTGATCTTGGTTTTCTTCGATACTATTAATTTAAATTGTCCCGAAATATATAAACCGCGCTCAATTTTGAAACTCTGCTCAGTGCTACATACAACATTTGTAAAGTTCGTATTTCTGATGTTTTAAAATCCATACATACTTTCTCGTATGTTTGTCCCTGACTTTTATGAACCGTAATCGCTTCAGCAGGAACCACTGGAAATTGACTACGTGTGATTTGTTATTTTTCTTCACTCGAAATATTTACTTGATTCGATATTTTTTTATTATTGGTGTTAAATTTTGATTGGTATTTGCATTTTTCATATAATTATCAATTGAAAATCTAACCACAATATAGACGGAATTTTAGTATTTTCTTGAAAAGTAATAAATTTTAATATTCCGCATGTGTGCTCCATTAACCAATCCGTTTTCAACATCACTGTTATTAATAATTATCATATAGTCCATATTAATTTTCAATTTAACCTCTGTTAATAATTCGTTTTGAACTGATTGTTTTTTTACAGATTGTAATATAAATTTTTTTTTGTACTTTCATCGATATTCTTTGAAAATGTATTCTCGAGAGTAGAGATGATTAACTCACTCTTGCATTGGGATAATTTTCGATTATTGTAAGCGGAAACATCATTGTAAGGTACAAAAAAAGATTTTAAAAAAAAATTTTTTTTTCTAATTTTAAAAAAATCGAAAAAAAATTTTTTGTGTAATTACGTTTGTTTCTTCGGTGGAAACTTTCCGTTCTCTCATATAAATTGCATTGTTGAATGAACTTCTTTCGAGAAAAACTAAAAAAACTAAAAAACTACTTGACCAATATGGACCAAAATCTAATCAGCTCTAAGTTACAGCGGGGCACATCGATTGCATCATTCATCATTCCGATCGCGTTGTTACTTTTTCTGAAAACGTTAACGAAAAATTTGATACCATAGAAACGGACATACGCACACACACACACACACACACATACCGACATTTTGATAAAAATAGTCTAAAATGACTCCAATGACCATGAAACGTGAAGATCTGCTAAAAATTCGATTTTCGATTTTCGGTACGACTAACAAGGAAAAGGCAAAGTCATCTGGTCTCAGATTTTCTCGAAACTTTGCATACTGGCAGATTTCGTTCTCCTTTTGAAAATATGGCATTATAGGGGTAGATACTCCATAACTTGTGAGATATTTACAATTGAAATTTCATTATACCCGTTAAGTACAGTTTTGATTAAAGTCTTTGTCAAGTGTTCAAATCGTTTGTCTTTTTTTCCTTTTTTTCTTTTCAGTTTATCTATTTTAATGAATTGGGTTTTGCACATGAAAAATATACTCATAATATCTATAGGAAACATAATATAAAATTTTTTGAAAAGCAACACAGTGTGTAAATCAACACTAACTTCATCAACCATGCCTGAAAAGAAAAAAAGAATAACATAAAAACCATGCGTTATATACAAAATGCATAAGCATAGAAATGAAATGTTTTTCGTTCGAAATGTTCGAAGTTTTTGTCTAGTGCCAAACGGCGTGGTGGTAACGTACTATGTAGATGGATACTGGGAAGGCCAGTGTTCAAATCCTTTGTCCTTTTTTACCACGCTTATATTAACTTGACGTGTTGTTGTTGAACGCGTCAAATCTTGTAATCGAATCTTAAATCTCTTCCCATAGTCCAATCCGACTGAAATTTTGTATATACAATTGATTTCGATAACAATATTTGCTGCCATACTAGTGGGATCAAAAATAACTAACCTAACCTAATCGAGATAATAAATTATCATGATAATAATGACATAATATTACAAAAGATCTTGGTTGAAGTGGTAATTAAAATCGATTACAAGATATGTAAAGACTAAAAAGTAGAAAATAAAAAATATATAAAAAAACTTTTCAAGAGCCACGCTTATATTAAAATGCACTAAAAAGGAGAAAATAATTTTTTTTTGGTTCTCCATAAAATACCGAATCCAGTTAAATGATTAATAATATTTTTCCCCAAAATTTTAAGCAATTAATTGAAATATTCTTCTGTTATAAAATTAGTGTCGGGATAGATACAAAAATTTAATATAAATTTAAATAAAATCATGACATTTGTGACCATAAATAAAAGCGTGAAGCGCCTACGAAGATTACGCCAATATAGTTTAGTGCTCCATGCTTTTATTTATAGTCACTAATGTCATGATTTTAATTAAATTTATATTAAATTTTTCTATCTATCCCGACACTAATTTTATAACAAAAGAAATTTTGAACTAATTGCTTAAAATTTTGGGGAAAAATATTATTGATTATTTAACTGTATTCGGTATTTTATGAAGAACCCAGAAAAAAATTATTTTCTCCTTTTTAGTGCATTTTTTTCTTTTCAGTTTATCTCTCGTATTAATGAATTGGATTTTGCATATGAAAAATACACTCAGAATATCTATGGGAAACATAATATAAAAATTTTATTGGAAAGCAACATAGTATTTAAATTTTACATTGTTACATTAATGTTTTTATCATTTGCGTTCTGTTCGTTTTCACGATAAATATCATTGCTGCAACTAATAATAATTGTGAGTATTACATTTCATTTCTATGCTTATTGCATTTTGTATATAACGCATGGTTTTTATGTTATTCTTCTTTTCTTTTCAGGCATGGTTGATGAAGTTAGTGTTGATTTACACATTGTGTTGCTTTTCAAAAAATTGTATATTATGTTTCCTATAGATATTATGAGTATATTTTTCATGTGCAAAACCCAATTCATTAAAATAGATAAACTGAAAAGAAAAAAAGGAAAAAAAAGACAAACGATTTGAACACTTGACAAAGACTTTAATCAAAACTGTACTTAACGGGTATAATGAAATTTCAATTGTAAATATCTCACAAGTTATTGAGTATCTACTATCTACCCCTATAATGCTATATTTTCATTAAAAGTGGAATGAAATCTAGCAGTATGCTAAGTTTGGACAAAATCTGAAACCCGATGACCTTGCCTTCTCCTTGAAAGGTGTACGACAGGTTGTACAGACAGTTTGATAAACAAGTGGTATTCACTAGTGCAGTCCTGGCCAACACGCGACCCACCACGTTAAGTCGTGCGGCCCGCCGGGCGATTTTACATTTCTCGTTGTATGTGTACAAGAAATATTAAATAAATTAAATGTGTCATTGTTATAATGCGCAAGTGCGACTACGAACTCCAGTTCTACATATATTTGATATCCTTGATATAATTGAGTTACAGTGCTACAATGAAATGAAACAAACTTTTGCGTCCACATCAAAGATTAATTTTTACAATACTTATATTACATCCGAGAGATATTCCAACTTAAGATATTTTGCACAACGAGTTGTAAGTGCTTTTGGAACCACATATGTTTGTGACACATTTTTTTCGAAGATGAAATTTACAATGAGTTCATCAGGTGCTTCATTAACTGATGCCAATTTAGAAAACCAGCTAAGATGTGCAACGTCGGACATAAATATAGATTTACAAAAATTAAGTGAAATAAAGGATAAACAAACGTCTCATTAATTAAGACTCGAGAGTTAATTATATTGAATCATAGTATAACACTAAAGTTTTAAAGTGCGGCCCGCTGTAACGTTACGCGTCATCAAAGTGGCCCGTGAAACCATTTGGGTTGGCCAGGCCTGCACTAGTGCCTAGAAACGAGCACAGAGCCGTACAGCAAATCGTACGAGATCATATTGCAGTACGATTTAATATTATTCTAATGTTACTTTAAGAAAACTACGAAAGAGTGCGGAAAAGAAGAAATGGTGTAAAAAATAGTTACGTAAACGGCATGTATAGTCTAACATGAACTTACTACAGGAACTACGTACCAATGAACTGTCAGATTTCATTTAAGAATGGACGAAGATACTTTTCATTTCTTGTTAGAATTAGTTAGCCATCAAATTACAAAACAAGTCACAAATATGAGAGAAGCAATCATTTAAAGTTCCTATAGAGATCTTAAATTCAGTAGTCGATATCACCTCCTTTTCTTATTTAAAATTGTCTCCAAAATTTGCTGGGCAACTTACGAAACATTAAAAGGAGAATATTGAAAGGTAAGTAACAAGGATATACTATTAATACTTTTATAATAATAACTGACCACAAAGAGTTAAACCAGCCTAAAGATTCGACCGCGTCGATCTTTAAATTCTACACCCGCTCCACAAACGTTGCAATTGTCTTTCAGACGGTGGAAGCAACTTAATTTGTTCGATTTGTTACAGGATAAATTGCATCGTCTGTGGGCCGTTTTAATCTGGCGACACTGCTCGGAACGTCTCTTTCGACGTTCTATTCTATGGCTTTACTTTGTTCTAGGGTGGGCTGAGATGTAACCGCCAACTACAGAGTGGTCGGCCAAGCAGCGACTGTATACACAATCGTATGTCAATTTAATTTTTATATATGACTGTGGCTCGGGAGAATTGCTTTTTCGACGTATTGTGAATGAGGGTAGGGGGACCTAGGCTAAAAGTTCCTGAGGTAAGTTATTCTGATTATTATTGATAAAACAGGAGAAGAACGCGCGATTTGTTTTCAGTTGTTACCACGTTTTTATTAGCTCGCTTTCTTGTCTGTCTCTCTGTTCGGTACAAATTTTGCAATTGATTTTAAACTAACTTCCTGATGAGCTAGAGACTTGAAATTTTAAACATAGCTTTAAACATAGTAAATTTTGCGTCTGAAAAATAATGTGAATATAATACATGTTAACAGTTAAAATAATATGAAGATACCAAATAAATCACTTTTCCATGCTTGCTATATCAGAAGAAATACAATTTGAAATGATTAAAAGCGAACTGATTCCATGCCGGTAGACACTGAACTGAACCTTGTGTTTATCATTGATCGAACCTGTGCGCCGATACCATCACACATTTATTACACTGTCCAACATCAAATTTGTTCCCCAATTACTGTTCGGTCCTTCGTATAGAGTTTTTTGCGCTGAATCTGAATCTGTTTTTAATTTTTTCCCTATACGCACAGTTTTTGAGAAACATGACTTTGAAAAAAAAACATATTTTTCAACTTTAAACAAATATTGTAGTGTTATTATAAAAGATATTGAATTGTTCTTTATAGCAAAAGATTCTGTAGACTTTCCCGAATACAGCGATATCCAATATTAATACATTATGAGTGTTTAAACAATCACTAAAGGCAGAGAGACACCACTTTTGCACCAATTTTTCAGGATATTTTTCAATTTATCTCAAAAAATAAGGGTCCAGCCGAAAATCGAACTATACCACTCGATAGAGCAGACTTTTATCTTGAGAAGCCATCCTGTCAAGTTTGAATCGTCGACGTTTTTTTCGAACCAGAAAGCAAAATATCTTCACCCGACATGAGTTGCCGCCAGTGGCGCTCACCACTACAACAGTCGTTCGCCGCTCCGTATCCCGTCGCTGCGCCGTATCTCGTTCCGAGCCCCACTGGCGGCAACTCATGTCGGGCGAAGATATTTTGCTTTCTGGTTCGAAAAAAACGTCGACGATTCAAACTTGACAGGGTGGCTTCTCAAGATAAAAGTCTGCTCTATCGAGTGGTATAGTTCGATTTTCGGCTGGACCCTTATTTTTTGAGATAAATTGAAAAATATCCTGAAAAATTGGTGCAAAAGTGGTGTCTCTCTGCCTTTAGTGATTGTTTAAACACTCATAATGTATTAATATTGGATATCCCTGTATTCGGGAAAGTCTACAGAATCTTTTGCTATAAAGAACAATTCAATATCTTTTATAATAACACTACAATATTTGTTTAAAGTTGAAAAATATGTTTTTTTTTCAAAGTCATGTTCCTCAAAAACTGTGCGTATAGGAAAAAAGTTAAAAACAGATTCGGACCAGCGCAAAAAACTCTATAAGAAGGACCCAACAGTAATTAGGGAACATAAAAAAAGTTGAAATTTGTTGGACAGTGTTATCAAAATTACGATCGAAAAACATATTGCATTTATAACCTGATTAAGACTTGTCTCCCCAATCTACCATCCCCTTCAGAATGTATCACAATTTCACGTGGACTAATCCGATACTGGCAGATAGAGAGGGGAACTGTATTCCCCTCAATATGAGTAAATTTGTTTCGTGGTTATGTTAAGACAACTACAGTGGGTGTACAAAGTATTCGTACACTTTTGAAAAACTAATAACATTTTTATAATTGTACCAAACAACCTGATTTTTTATAATCAATTAGAAGCATTGGTTTAGGAAATGATATACAAAAAAAGATTTTCCAAGAATTATAATTTACAAGGTTAGATGCAAAAATAAAAAAGGCATTTTTTAAAACTTTTTTATTTGGGTCCTTAATGAAAATTTAAAATGTATATTTTGTAGATCTATGTTAGTCATACACATGTTGAAAATTTCATTGAAATCGATTAACATACACACGGGCTGCAAGCGATTAAAAATTGTGAAAATCGTAGTATTCCACGACTTTTGATCAGTTTCTGCTTAAAATCCACAGAATCGTAATCTTTCAACGCATGTTGTTTTTTCCTGCGTCAATCGATTTCGATGAAATTTCCAACATGTGTATAAAGAACATGGATCTAGAAAACATTTGTTTTAAATTTTCATTAAGGGCCCAAATAAAAAAGTTTTAAAAAATGCCTTTTTTATTTTTACCTGCAACCTTGTAAATTGTAATTTTTGGAAAATCTTTTTTGCATATCAGTTTTTAAACTAATGCTTCTAATTGATTATAAAAAATCAGGTCGTTTGGTAAATTATAAAAAAGTGATCAGTTTTTAAAAGGTGTACGAATACTTTGTACACCCACTGTACATGTTCAATACTGTTGATCCTCTTGTAACACTTCAATTGCGATAATTAACCTATATCACGATATGTTTATAACATGGGTAGGACCTCAATTACGTGGTCCTTATCTACATGAAATATATATTGCACAAATCATTAAATGTTAAATCTAGCGTTGTAACTAAAACTGTTCTATTATTCGAACATTCATGGTTCCCTGTTCAGTTCACATAATCGAGGTTCTACTGATTTCCAAGTTTCGCTTAATACGGTTTCTATACAACACCGAACGAATTACCGTGTTACATGAAGGTCGAGTGTATACATACAGTGAGCCACGAAAGTATTCGAACGCCCTTTAAAACACAATAACTTTTTTATAATTGTACCGAATGTCCTGATGTTTTGTAAGCAATTAGAAGCATTGGTTTATTAAATTATCTGAAAAAAAGATTTTCCAACATTACAATTTACAAGGTCACATGCAAAAATAGAAAGGCATTTTTTAATGAAATTTTCAGCATATGTATAACTAATAAAGGTCTACAAAACATATATCTTAAATTTTCATTAAGGGCCCGAATAAAAAGTTTTAAAAAAGTGCCTGTTTTATCTTTGCATGTAACCTTGTAAATCACGATTTTTTGAAAATCTTTTTTGCATATCATTCCATAAACCAATGCTTCTAATTGATTATAAAAAATCAGGTCGTTTGGTACAGTTATAAAAAAGTTATTCTGTTTTAAAGGGCGTTAGAATACTTTCGTGGCTCACTGTATACAGTATCAAAAGGGTTTTAACAAATATCTGGAAAACTAAAAGAGTCAATCTATGATAAATATATAAAAAAAATTGCCCAGAATGATGATCTTAACTACACATTTCAAGATCATTGAAATTGGAGATGGTTCTATTATCCTGTGTAAGTTCCTTCGTTCACAAAAGCTGGAAAAATATGTTAATTCTAAGTAGAACAAATTTCATACGATATTTATTATTTGATCAGGATTTGATCTAATTCTCATATTACTCTTAATGAAAGAGAAAAAAATAAATTTTTGAAAATTCAGGAATGAGAAATTAGTTTATAATTTATAATACTTGCTTTCATTAATAAAGCGAACTGTATGCATATTTTTAGAAAATTCTGCTCAAATACTAAATTGGAAACTAGCTCCGGTTTATGTTTTATTGATTCTCACATCTCCACGATTCGTGTTCATCATCACCGTAATCCTAATCATTTGACGCAGTCCGTACGTAAACGTAGCCTAATCTGACGCGAAGACGAGGCAGGCGTTTCCTCGCCCCTCCGAGAGGGTGACATAACTGGTCCATTGGAACTCGTTTGACTTACTCGAATTTAATTGAAGTTAATCGCTTCGTTTCCAACCAGGCTAGGACTTTTAACTCGCCGCTGTGAAAAGAAAGCGGTCGAGTTGGCACAAATGAAGGGGATTCTTCGTCGACGAAAGTGGTAAGTTCGGGAAGTTTTCATTCCGGATGAATGTTAAAAGTTTGATGTCGAAGGAGATTTCAGATCGTTCCTGATTTTCGTACTTTTACGTGGAACATCGTTTTTTTTTTGTACGCGATGTCTGATTGGAGATGCTTGAAAAACGATTCGCCCAGATTAAATATCGCTAGCAGAACTTGAATAATTGTGAGCAATTTTAAGGAACTTGTTAATTATTAACCCTTTGCACTCGGAGCAATTTCAACTGAAAAATTAAACATTTCTTCCGACCTAAAACATTTCCATTCTCTATGATTTTTGAAATTTTATGGATATGAAATTGGTATAATACCTCATACAATACCTAAATGTTTAGTAACTGATTAGATACCGTCATATTTCATGATGTAAATAATATTTTGAATAATGGTACAGAAATTTTTAGTGGTGCCTCAGAGTCACCATTCGAGTGCTAAGGGTTAAATTTTCCAAAGAACCATACGAATAAAACATTTAGAGTTTCAAATACCTTACAAATAACATCGGCTGCGAAGAGGGCTGGAGTTAGTATTGATGTCATCAAGAAGACAGCAGGCTCGACGCTTCAGTCAAAAACTTTCGCTAAGTTTTACGATCGCAAGATTGCAGAAACCCAAGATGGAAATTTTGCAAAAGTTATTCTTAACTTAAAATAACACATAATTAAGGTTTATTTTTAATGAGTTCGATGGTTATTAATTTGAATTTAAGTTAAAAAAAATACGTGTTTTGCTACTGCCGTATTCTTTAAACGTCTACGAGGTGATTGAAAGGGGAGGCATGTAATACAATTGTACGATTAAACAAACTTACCTAAGTGGAGTTCTATCGTAATTGTATGAAGCACCTCCTCCGGAAGATCAGTCCCACCCAAATAATTCCCATACTGTACCCTCAGATTTTGGGGTATTTATCAATATCATCAACCTCTGTGCAGAAAAAAGTTTGGTAACATTGATAAACACGCAACTGCCTAATGAACACGAGATGGAGTTGCTTGCTATTTCCATATTCTATTCAGCTCGTCGCGAATGCTGTTATACAGGGCAGGTCGTATTAATATTAGTGCCACCGATGAGAATACCTCCTCTGTCAGTTTTGCTATGATTTCACGTTGACAGCAGTGCAGCAGTGAAATGTTGCACCATATCGCAGCACTGATTGACAGTCCTCCTGACTAGGCGCCATCTCGTCTAAACTAACTGAACTAAAATTGGCTCTAAACTGGCTCTACATCAGAGATAACCTCTGTCTTCATGAACGTAATATGGGGAAATCTCTGCTAATGTGAATGAAATCACGCGCGGCGATTTTTTGTCCTTATACGAGCATATTTTGAGCTGCACAAAGGTTCATTTGATAGAGGAAGGTCAAATCATATCGGTCAAAAAAGTCTCTTTGAGACAGAAAAATACATTGAAATCTGCGGTTGTTTTTCTAGATTTTCTCTACTTTGGGCACTCATATTATTAGATATAAACATAATCTCGTTAAATCAATAGCAGAACGCGCTGCATTTAACCTTCCTCTATAGAATGAGCCCTCACCCAGCGCAAAATCTACTCAAATAAGGAGAAAAAACCGAGGCGCGCAAACCCATGTCTCGACCCAAAATCTAGAGATTCTAGTTCCTTTCTAGTTACTTCATTAGGGTACAATTCCCCCTTAAGGGGGATCTATACCCAATGAAGTAACTAGAAAGGAACTAGAATCTTACTAGATTTTGGGTCGAAACATGGGTTTACGCGCGGCGATTTTTTGTCCTTATTTGAGCGGATTTTGGACTGGGTGAGGACTCATTCTATAGAGGAAGGTTAAATCCGGCACGCTCTGCTATTGATTTAACGAGATTATGTTTATATCTAATACTATGAGTGCCCAAAGTAGAGAAAAAATCTAGAAAAATAACCGCAGATTTCAATGTATTTTCCTGTTTCAAAGAGATTTTTCTGACTGATATGATGAGCAGAGCGCGCCGTGATGAACCTTCCTCTATCAAATGAGGCTTTGTGTAGCTCAAAATATGCTCGTATAAGGACAAAAAATCGCCGCGCGTGATTTCATTCACATTAGCAGAGATTTCCCCATATTACGTTCATGAAGACAGAGGTTATCTCTGATGTAGAGCCAATCTAGAGCCAATTTCATTTCAGTTAGTTTACACGAGATGGTGCCTAGTCAGAAGGACTGTCAATCAGTGCTGCGATATTGTGCAACATTTCACTGCTGCACTGCTGTCAATGTGGAATCATAGCAAAACTGACACAGACGAGGTACATATTCTCATCGGTGGCACTAATATTAGTGCGACCTGCCCTGTATAACGGCATTCGCGACGAGATGAATAGAATATGGAAATAGCAAGCAACTCCATCTCGTGTTCATTATGCAGTTGCGTGTTTATCAATGTTACCAAACTTTTTTTCTGCACAGAGGTTGATAACATTGATAAATACCCCAAAATCCGAGGGTATAGATCCCCCTTAAAGAAATTATGGGTTTGGACACAGAGCCACGGATCGTGAATTGAGGAGCGACTATTCGCTTGATTTCTTTGTCTTTTATAAAGTAGGGGCACTACGAGGTGATTGAAGGAGGAGGCGCGTCGTATAATTACGATAGAACATCGCTTAGATAAGTTCGTTTAATCGTATAATTCTGTCTTGTACTGAATAATTCATTGCGAACAACTGTCATAAAGTATCATACACACTGCCAGAATTAGTAGTGGTATCACGCGCGATGTTTGCTATTATTGTAGTTCAATTCAAGCTATGTATCGCTGCAAAAGGCAATTGTCTTGAACATTTCATGAACAATCAATTTCGATATTCTTTGTACTACGACAGACACTTTCTACAGATTTACAGGTGTTAGCATTTCTTGTGAGGCGTTAGCAATCTCCTTACAAACGAAATGTAAATTTGACCGTCATCATAGGAGTTTATGTAGTTTCTTAAAAAAAACATTAATGACCTTGAAAACTACAAGAAAAAACAACACTTTATAAAATAATCCCTGCGGGGTACTGACCACTTGATACCATTCAAAGTACACATAAAAAATTGTTTATTTTGTCAAAATTGAAGAAGATATGCTGAGGGTCACACTTAAGCGAGATACCCTGTATCTCTGTTGTTGAACAAATGTATAATAAAAGATTTATTATTGTGTGATGAAGAAGTACTGTAATGGACCGAAAATCTGTTGTTTCAGGTGTTACGTCATAAGGCGGACGTATTATAGATTGCATAGTTTAATTGAAAGATTTGAATGGAAGATAAAACGCAGTTTTGAACCTACCTGCATTCACCGGCTTTGGTTTGGGAGATTGAAGATTTCTTAAATTCTAAGTGACTTTGATAGTGGAGTTGGAACGAGAAATCGAAGTTGGGTAAACTCTTTAAAAATGATTTGATATTTTAATTCAACTTTAAATAAGCAAAAGTATATTCTAAGCACCAAATTTCGGATACATAGTGTTATTATGATCTTATTATAAATTGTTAGTATTTACCGTACGCTGATTTCGCTAGCAGGAAAAGAACATTATTGATGATACATTATATTGATGATGATGATGATGATGTTGATAATGTTGATGTTGATGTTGATGTTGATGTTGATGTTGGAGATGATGTAAAATTCGGCGGGTGTACACGCCTTATAACTTTATCTTAACTTGAACAAACTGACTGGCTCGATTTTTGTAAAATTGGTTCATTTAAAACTTTGATAACGACGACTGGACTGAATTTGAACATAGACTGGGTTGAATTTCATGAAGAGCAATCCCTTTTATAGATTAATCAATCCATTGTTCTAAGCCTAATGTCTCCATGGGCTGTGTGCATCTTCAAGCGTTCTTCGAAATCAGTTTTCCTATGAACTAATACCTCTTGACCGGATCTTCATCCGGTCTTTGATTCCCTTTTATCGTTCTCTTGGCTAGATCATGTTGCCCTACACATCCTGCCAGTAAGTAGTCACCAGCTTATTATTTATCAATCTCTTATTCATTTCGAAGTATCTATCTTCACATTCTTCAGCGATGAATAGTTTTCAACGAATATTCACTCGCAATTTATATTTCAAATCATCGCTTTCTATTTAATAAAATACATTTCGCTGTGTTCTAAATTTATTCGATGATATTGCAAATTCAAGTCGAATTTAGGTTTAAAATAAATCACATGAGTTAACAATTCCATATAATCAGCTGCGAAATATATTTTATCAATATTAATTAATTAATATTGATTATTGTTCAATATTAATTATCAACAACAGTATTTAATATTTAATTTCTCGTACAACATTATTAAAGCAAGCATAAAAAGAAATTCAGAAAATACATGTTATACACGATTGATTATATCCATTATTATCGATGGCTGAACCACCGGACAGGTAATTTCCAAAAAGTTTACAGCATGCATGCCTGTATCGATTACGTCTCTTCGAGCCAGTTCGTGGACAGGTCAAGAAAAATGAGTTTCCGGTGGTGTGCGTGCAGCAGTGTCCGCGATAAGAAAGGAAAAGGCGACAGGAAACGCGGAAGGAAGAGGAAAGTTGCAGCGTTCCGAGTCCGCTGCACACTGGACTAGATGGCAAACCGATGTTCTACTGGAGTGTAAATCCACTGCTATAGGTTCAGTTCCGGCTGATTTAGTTTCCTCGGTTTCAGGGAGATAGGTTGTCCGCCCGGTGCACCATGATTAACTATATATTCGTCCGTAGAATTTGTATACTCTACACACTCTACAGTTTCTAGAAAAATTAATTCTTCTTCCTTCGCTTTCCCCAGTTCAGATAGTCTCCAAGAAGTCATACTGATCAATTTTACCGACTCTGTTCTACAACGTATCATTCATCGGTAATTAAATATTTTTTGCATTTGATAAACAATCATTTTTTATTATTTAATAACATCATATTGTGAGCGCCCCGATACAAAGTAAGTTTGGTTTGACGCATTCTCTTCTATCTACAAAAGCAAGCGAGTTATTCAGGTGACCTGTTTATAACGCCCCATCCTATTATACATATTATAAGCTACATGTGATTCCAATCATTAACGAGTCACCATCCATAACAATTTCGCTTGGGTTTATTACCTGAGAAAAGATTTCAAAGCATCTTCTTTACGTCGCACAGTGGGCGAAAACCAGATGAAATAGACAAAATTCGATAACTTAGTGAATTCTGCAGTAAATTATTATAAAATTGGTATCTCTAGGTTGTTTTGGACATAGATATCAAATTTTTAATCAAAATGATCAAATTCAACATGGTCGATTCAATATGGCGGACCGAAAAATCAAAACTGAATGGATTTTTTTAAAAATTGATATATATGAGTTATTGGGGATGCTGATTTTGAATTTGTATTCGAAATTATGAAATTCAAAATCGCTGATGCAACGTGGCGGAATCCGGAAAATGTGTACAAAAATCGATAATTCATTGAATACTGAATGAAATTATTTGAATATTGCTAGTCCAATGTGTGTTGTTGGGGTCGCTTATTTCGCATATCAAATTAAAATTATAAGTATGCAAAACATTTCACGAAGATAATTCATGTATATATATGTTGAACATTATCTTCAGATTAAATAATGACTGGATTTGGTTTAATTGCTATTTTAATTATATTTGAGAATGTATACAATTATTAGCCTTTTCACCGCGACAAGGTACCAGTCTAAGAAAAGGTTTTTTGTGTTTTTTAATTTTTTTGTTTTAAATTTTTATCTTTTCTTTTTATTCATATTAATGCGGGAATATTGAATTTTATGTTTTATGTAGTGAACACAATTTTATTCTACCTTTATCTAAATAGTAATATTATGTTGTTCAAGATTTTCAAAGCAATCTTCAATGTCTAAACATTCAATTGCGAGTTTTGAGGTTATCCTTTATTCCATCTAGTGGAAAAAATGTAAAGTTCGAATGTAAAAACCAGCACATTATATGTGGCGTGAAATACTGGTGCGAGATAGTCCAACAATATATTTCGCTCATCAACTGGTATATTTATTTTTAAATATATTTATTTGTTAATAACAATTTGTTATTAACACATGAAGTAAACTTAATTCAAGCTATTTTTTACAACAGATTCACATAAATTGCCTTTCTGATTCTGGGTATTCGCACTTAACTGTCTGCATGAAAATACATACAGTATTATATTATTAAAATGGGCAAACGGGGTTTGTTCCATAACTTTAAGGATTCTATAAGGAAAAGATTTGTCCTAGTTTCGTTCAGGCATAATGATCAAACTTATTAAATTATACATCGGAAACTTACTTTTTTTATTCAAAATCGAGTTGATACGGTGGTCAATTAATAAACTTGCAAATAATTATTAAACATAATCAAAAAAATATTAAACATTTTTTATCGATACAATGTACAAAGAGCTATATAAGCAAATTTTTTTACAATTTTACATGCAACTCTAGCTGTGTACGAGGAGTTTGAACAGACAAAAATATTATGAAACTAGAGGGATGGGCGTTAACGACAATACTTAAATACAAATATCAACTTATAAGTATTGCTGGGAGATGACAAGAAGGTCCCTGAGGGCGTATAGAGGCAAAAAGGGTCTCCAGCTGGCGCCGCCTACCCCCACCACTGACGCTCGCGTACTCGCCGCGTGACCACGCCCTTTCGGCTGCTACGTCACACTAGGGGGCTCCGCTCGCCAACCCCCGCAGCGCCACGCGGTTTCACCGCTCTCTCTCTCTCTTTCTCCCGCTCTCTCCCTCTCTCTCTCTCTCTCTCTCCTGCTCTCTCTCTCCCGCTCTCTCTCGCTCTCTCTCTCCCGCTTTGTCTCTCGCTTGTCTTTGTCCCTCCGTAAATACGGAAATCTTGCTACTATGCGTTGTGTGACGTAGCAGCCGAAAGGGCGTGGTCACGCGGCGAATACGCGAGCGTCAGTGGTGGGGGTAGGCGGCGCCAACTGGAGACCCTTTTTGCCTCTACACGCCCTCGGGGACCTTCTTGTCATCTCCCAGCAATACTTAATAACTTTTAACTCATTTTACTTGTTTTTCATAAACTTTAGGGTACTGTTAAAACGTAAAATAATTGATTTCGGTAATTTAAACAAAAGTTAAAAATCGATTTTTGTCTGGTTTTTGCCCACTGTGGGCAAAACTGGCGAGACTCGCGAGATTCGGGTCAGTTTGGACCCATAGTTCTACACGTTTCATAGAAAGGGTATAGCCGGATAAGAATGGGCCAGCGGCCCCCGCTCCGATTTTCCTGATTCCTGCCTTAAAACATCGTTTTATGTCTAAAAAAACATTGTGTAAAATTTCAAATGTCTACCCCCACCGGTAGGGGTGATATTGAGGTAAATTCCCCCGCACTTAAATGCAATTTGCGCTAAAACGAGAAAAGATATCGACATGGGATAAACGGCAAATAAAAGATATAGATACACTCTATATTTCAGATGTTTTTTCAGAATTTTTTGCTAATTATTTATAGTTGAAAATAATTAATTAATCTTTTGGGAATTTTTTTAACTATCTTCCCCTAGGTTGACACCTACCAAAAAATTCTAAAATATTGCTATGATTTTAACCTATTTTGTAAAAAAATCTCAGAAGTGTTTGTTTGATGGAACAGTGTCAAAAAAAATAAAGTATTACGGCGAACGCTCGGTTTGATCAGTAACGACGCAGCGACCGATTCCCCTTGCGGTGGCTAGTGACGGGAGCGAACGGGAAGTCGGCGCTTTTCTTGTTTTTTTCTTTTTTTTTATATGTATTTATAAACTAAACGATTTTTATTGTCTAGAATATAATTGTTTAGACTTCTAACTGTAATCATGTATTAGAAGATTTAGTCGAATTTTTACATGTATCAGCTTTTCCGTACAAGCGCCGACTTCCCGTTCGCTCCCGTCACTAGCCACCGCAAGGGGAATCGGTCGCTGCGTCGTTACTGATCAAACCGAGCGTTCGCCGGTATACTTTATTTTTTTTGACACTGTTCCATCAAACGGACACTTCTGAGATTTTTTTACAAAATAGGTTAAAATCATAGCAATATTTTAGAATTTTTTGGTAGGTGTCAACCTAGGGGAAGATAGTTAAAAAAATTCCCAAAAAATTAATTAATTTTTTTCAAGTATAAATAATTAGCAAAAACTTCTGAAAAAACATCTGAAATATAGAGTGTATCTATATCTTTTATTTGCCGTTTATCCCATGTCGATATCTTTTCTCGTTTTAGCGCAAATTGCATTTAAGTGCGGGGGAATTTACCTCAATATCACTCCTATCGGTGGGGGTAGATATTTGAAATTTTACACAATGTTTTTTTAGACATAAAACGATGTTTTAAGACAGGAATCAGGAAAATCGGAGTGGGGGCCGGTGGCCCATGCTTATCCGGCTATACCCTTTAACTTTCTACATAGTAGGCAGTTCAAGTGACTAATCAATTGCATACAGTTCAATAAAAATATCGCTGTCGAATTCAAAGAAGCAGGACCAAAATATGTAAACAAATTTCTGCATAAAGATTCGAATGATTTTAGGTTCTTCGGTTGGCATGGATTCGCAAAAGTATCCGCCGTACGGTTTTATGTTACGGTAGGTAAAGCGTTAGTATAATATCCCAAAGAATATTGGAGATGAACCCTCGAATGACGGTACTTGGGCCAACTTTGACCCAAAATTACAAACGTTTCATTTAAATTCTAGTTTTCTAATAGCTAATTTGTATTACTAGCTATTTCTATTAGATTGAATAAGATCAACGTTGATCTCAAAGAAGAAGGTTCAAAAGTATGTCAAATAAAATCGGTGAATAAAGACTTGCAAGAAAAGCATCCGCCTTGTGAGGGTTAAGAATGGATTGAGATCTTCACAACCGGATCAAGATCAGATTTTAAATATATGGTTTGTAGACGACATGTAGTTGACACCTAAATTCCAGTGGTCATTTATCTTCAGTGCTACCCATTTTTCAATACTGACCACCTGGGTTCTAGAATAGCCCAGATCCATCAATACTCTCTCTCTCTCTCTCACTCTCTCTGTCTCTCTTCTCTATGTTGGTGGTTGGCTTACTAGAGTCTTTATCTCGAGGAAACCTTGACCACAGGAACCCATCAGTGCAAGGTTGGCCAGGCTCCCATGTCCTCACGCCCCTCAAGCCTCATAATTCAAACTTTTTAGTACTGGGCACCTGGGTTACATTGTCTAGACCACCTCTACACCATGAATGCTTCCTACATATGGGGACTCTAGACTGGCTCACTAGAGGCTTTATCCCAAGGATCCTATAACTCTAGAAACCAGTGGTATCAGTGCTAGTTTCAGACCTGCAAGATTGCAAACAGTTGGTTATAATTAATTTTTATTCGAAACTAAATGTGAACACATTACCGACCGGTGATTATTGCATAATTTTAAAAAATCTATGGTACACGGCTAAACACAAAGTGTTTAGCAACAGCAATTATCATTGTGAACTAACAAGTCACCCTCAATAACGTCATCTAATAGTTTCATTTAAGATTGCAATGTAAAAGAAAATTTCTATGCTCTCTTTTGGTACAGCACAATTATTGAAGATCCTATCAATAGGCTTCCGGTAGCTAAAGTGTTAAGCAACGTCAGAGATGCGTTAGTATTATTATTATTATACTTAGGAATATTTGGGTTAAGTTGACCATACTGACAAATAAAATTAGGAATGAAGAGGCGTACTCAAATAACACTGTCCAACACCAAATTTGTTTTCCATATACTGTTGGGTCCGTCTTATAGAGATTTTTGCGCTGATTCCGAATCGGTCCTTAATTTGTATCCTATACGCACACTTTTTGAGAAACATGGCTTTGAAAAAAAACATTTTTCAACTTTAAACAAATATTGTGATGTTATTATAAAAGATATTGAATTGTTCTTTACAGCAAAAGATTCTGTACACTTTCTCGAATACAGTGATATCCATTATTAATATATTATGATGTTTAAACATGTTTAAACAATGGTTAAAGACGGAGAGACACCACTTTTGCACCAATTTTTGAGGATATTTTTGAATTTATCTGAAAAAATGAGGGTCCAGCGGAAAATCGAACTATACCACGCGATAGAGCAGACTTTTATTTTGAGAAACCCCCTTTGACGTTTGAAACGTCGACATTTTTTTCGAACCAGAAAGCAAAATATCGTCGCCCGACATGAGTTGCATTGTTTTAGTGGTGAGCACCACTGGCGGCAACTCATGTTGGGTGAAGATATTTTGCTTTCTGGTTCGAAAAAAATGTCGACGTTTCAAACGTCAAAGGGGGTTTCTCAAAATAAAAGTCTGCTCTATCGCGTGGTATAGTTCGATTTTCCGCTGGACCCTCATTTTTTCAGATAAATTCAAAAATATCCTCAAAAATTGGTGCAAAAGTGGTGTCTCTCCGTCTTTAACCATTGTTTAAACATGTTTAAACATCATAATATATTAATATTGGATATCACTGTATTCGAGAAAGTGTACAGAATCTTCTGCTGTAAAGAACAACTAAATATCTTTTATAATAACATCACAATATTTGTTTAAAGTTGAAAAATGTTTTTTTTCAAAGCCATGTTTCTCAAAAAGTGTGCGTATAGGAGAAAAATTAAGGACAGATTCTGAATCAGCGCAAAGAACTCTATAAGAAGGACCCAACAGTATATTGGATCATAAAAAAAAGTTGAATTTTGTTGGACAGTGTAATTAGGTTAGAATAACTCCAGTTAAAAGTATTTTTATAAATCTGTGTTCATAATAACATGTTCGCACAGAAAAGAATTTGTAGGTGATACATTAATTATTGCTGGGAGATGACAAGAAGATCCCTGTGGACGTGTAGAGGCAAAAAGGGTCTTCAGCTGGCGCCGCCTACCCCCACCACTGACGCTCGCGTACTCGCCGCGTGACCACGCCCTCTCGGCTGCTACGTCACACTAGGGGGGGGCTCCGCTCCCTGCTCGCTTCTCTCGCCAACCCCCGCTGCGCCTCGCGGTTTCACCGCTCTCTCTCTCCCGCTCTCTCTCTCCCGCTCTCTCTCTCCCGCTCTCTCTCTCCCGCTCTCTCTCTCCCGCTCTCTCTCTCTCCCGCTCTCTCTCTCCCGCTCTCTCTCTCTCCCACTCTCTCTCCCGCTCTCTCTCTCCCGCTCTCTCTCTCCCGCTCTCTCTCTCCCGCTCTCTCTCTCCCGCTCTCTCTCTCCCGCTCTCTCTCTCTCCCGTAGCCCTCCGTAAATACGGGAATCCTGCTACTATGCGTCGTGTGACGTAGCAGCCGAGAGGGCGTGGTCACGCGGCGAGTACGCGAGCGTCAGTGGTCGGGGTAGGCGGCGCCAGCTGGAGACCCTTTTTGCCTCTACACGCCCTCAGGGATCTTCTTGTCATCTCCCAGCGATACGCGACATTTTGTGAAAAAACTGTAATTGTTTACGAAATCGATCTTCAAATCTTTTGAAATTTCTTTTCAAACGTTTTGTTTTGTCGACACAAATTGTGGATTGAAACAGAATTATTGTCAGTCAGAACAGAACTATCAGCCTGAGCAGTACTGTGATTCCGATATTATTTTCAGTTTTATACGTTTTCTGTTCATATTATTTAATATAATACATCAAGTACGTTAATATATATCAATTATATTTTATTTTTAGAACTTCATATACAGTAAGGAACATAACTGATTCCACACACTTTAAATCAGAATAACTTTTATATGAATGGACCACACGGTTTGAATTTCTCTGTAAGGCTAGAAGAATTAGTTTAGTAAATGACGTCTAATAAATAAGTTGGAAAAATGCATTTCGTCGGAATTGTGAATAAAAATACTAAAAATTCATTTTTACAACTTTTTTAGCTGGGCCAATAACGAAAATTTAAAAAATGTGTTTTGTCAACTGTTATAAATTATATACGCTCTGGAAATTACATTAAAATTGGTTAATTGGTTTACGAATTATAAACGATCAAAAGAGGTAAAAATTGCAATTTTTCAATATTTTCGGCCTTAACAAATTTTTCTCAAGAATGTAAAACTTAAACATTGTATCTATTTGCATTAAATAGTGAAAATATTAAATACATTGTAGAATAAATAATTTATAAAGCTGTTTTAAATGAATAAAAACGGTTAAACAAATGTGAAATATATTAAGTTAAAAATCATTGAAAAGGAATTATTGTTTTATATATTCAGTTCAAAGGGTATAGCCGGATAAGCATGGGCCAGCGGCCCCCCCTCCGATTTTCCTGATTCCTGTCTTAAAACATCGTTTTATGTCTAAAAAAACATTGTGTAAAATTTCAAATGTCTACCCCCACCGGTAGGGGTGGTATTGAGGTAAATTCCCCCGCACTTAAATGCAATTAGCTCTAAAACGAGAAAAGATATCGACATGGGATAAACGGCAAATAAAAGATATAGATACACTCTATATTTCAGATTTTTTTCAGAATTTTTTGCTAATTATTTATACTTGAAAAAAATTAATTAATTTTTTGGGAATTTTTTTAACTATCTTCCCCTAGGTTGACACCTACCAAAAAATTCTAAAATATTGCTATGATTTTAACCTATTTTGTAAAAAAATCTCAGAAGTGTTCGTTTGATGGAACAGTGTCAAAAAAAATAAAGTATACCGGCGAACGCTCGGTTTGATCAGTAACGACGCAGCGACCGATTCCCCTTGCGGTGGCTAGTGACGGGAGCGAACGGGAAGTCGGCGCTTGTACGGAAAAGCTGATACATGTAAAAATTCGACTAAATCTTCTAATACATGATTACAGTTAGAAGTCTAAACAATTATATTCTAGACAATAAAAATCGTTTAGTTTATAAATACATATAAAAAAAAGAAAAAAACAAGAAAAGCGCCGACTTCCCGTTCGCTCCCGTCACTAGCCGCCGCAAGGGGAATCGGTCGCTGCGTCGTTACTGATCAAACCGAGCGTTCGCCGTAATACTTTATTTTTTTTGACACTGTTCCATCAAACAAACACTTCTGAGATTTTTTTACAAAATAGGTTAAAATCATAGCAACATTTTAGAATTTTTTGGTTGGTGTCAACCTAGGGGAAGATAGTTAAAAAAATTCCCAAAAGATTAATTAATTATTTTCAACTATAAATAATTAGCAAAAAATTCTGAAAAAACATCTGAAATATAGAGTGTATCTATATCTTTTATTTGCCGTTTATCCCATGTCGATATCTTTTCTCGGTTTAGCGCAAATTGCATTTAAGTGCGGGGGAATTTACCTCAATATCACCCCTACCGGTGGGGGTAGACATTTGAAATTTTACACAATGTTTTTGTAGACATAAAACGATGTTTTAAGGCAGGAATCAGGAAAATCGGAGCGGGGGCCGCTGGCCCATTCTTATCCGGCTATACCCTTTCATTGCAATATCTTCAGTGGTTTAAGAGTTGTTAAAAAATGTCGCGTACTTTTTCAATCGAGCCCACTGTGCGCCGGCCCACAGTGGATAATTTGTACCAAACTCGATTCAAAATCAAAGAACTTTCGATAGAAATG
Organism: Lasioglossum pauxillum; assembly: GCA_933228785.1. NCBI lineage: Eukaryota > Metazoa > Arthropoda > Insecta > Hymenoptera > Halictidae > Lasioglossum > Lasioglossum pauxillum. The sequence continues at coordinate 25,256,895 of OW121705.1, read as the reverse complement.
AGGTAGAGCGATGAAATTTGTTTTAAATTAAAGTTAAAACTTTGCAGAATATGGGCAAAATAGGGAAACTATAGTATGAACGTTTTTTAACGTTGAGAAAATTCGTTAAATATGTAGAATTTCAAGAAAATGTGGTTTCTCCAGTACCACGCGCGGAAAAATTTATTTTTAAACATGCTTTATGTCATTTCCCGTTGTTTTTTCCCCGCTGATTTCAAATCTGGTCTCAAAATTTGTCTGCAACCTCAGGATTTTGCAAGAAATCGATTTTCTGGTGATACCTTATTGTTATTTTTGCTAAATCAGATTTGAAATCAGCGTGAAAAAATCTACGGGAAATGATATATATGTAGCATGTTAAAAAAAACATTTCGTAAAGTTCAAACTGTGTGTCTAAATACGTATAGTTTAACATAATAAAGGTTGCATTGACATTGTATGTGTCCCTGCAAGTGCACTTGGTGTATGCTTTTTCTATAAGAACCCTAAATCTCTCGATATTTAAGAAAATGTATGTGTCTTGACAGTGGAAGCACTGTCGTGCCGCCCATTGCTTCTCGAACTCCGCTACATGCTACCGAATAATGAAAATTGCGCCTCGAAAACGCAAAAGTAGGCCATCTTATACACCAAGCGCGCTAGGTTGGTCTTCTATATAGTGATTGTGACTACGTAGGGGCCTCAAATGTGCATCAGCGAGACGTGATTTGAAATTTTCCGAACCCTTGTAATCCTCGTGTACGTATACCTAGATCTAGCGGATGTGAGTGTACCACCACACTCTCGCTCGACCAAGACCAACTAAGGACCGACACCCTTAAAGGGTAGAGTGGGAGACAAGTCTTAACCTGACGAAACTGCCTCAGATGCCCCCCCCCCCCCTCAGACGCTGGATAGCCTTATCGAGAAGTCCTTTTGCGTGCCTAGGACGAAACCCTTTCCTTTTCTTTTTCTCACGCAAAACATCACACAAATAACTATAATTAATATTTTATATTTACTATTGAGGATCTGCATCCTCGCATCGTACGAAAGCTGGATAAAATCGGAATCGGACAAGTTAAGATTTTTGTAAGTGTTTTCTTTCATTCCTAAAATATTTGCATAGAACAACGCAGACAATATTTTACAAACGCGCATTGAGAAGTATGATCAATTCATAATCCCCCTTTTACGACACGTTTATATATTTCATGGAACCTCGTAACATTTCTTAGCTTCACGGCTGTACGGGCTGTCTTCCTGTTTACGAAGATTGTGGATCCGTGTAGTCGCTATGAGTCCCGCGGATCGTTGGATTTTACGTAAACTTCGAGCGATTTTACGGTTCGATATAAAAATAAAGCTGTGTAAAGCACGCAAGGCTCGCGGGAAAAACAAATTTACAACTCGCGCCTGGCTAGAGGAGACTGCGTTTCCGATGCATCGTCCACCTTTGTTTTATGCACGCTGCTGGTCCGAGTCAATAAATGCTCCTAGGGCTCCAGGCATTATTTCATAATTGTCATGCGGAAACCCTCCATTAACAAACTTCACGCGTGGTTGGATAACTAGCGCGCGAAATCGATATGACGGGAATGTATTCACCGCGTCGTGAAACTTAGAAGCGGGCATAAATCAGTTGGCAAGGAAGCGGCACACGTTTCTTGTCGATTCTTATACAGGAACCTCGAAAGCTCCGCCATTTGTTCTCGAAAGAGGGGCAGCTTTACCCTCACCTCTTTTGACCCAGGTCTTTTCTATTGGGATCTTGTTCCCTTTTCTTTTAGAAATCGGTATCACCTATCTACAGTACGCGACTAAACTACAGAGTGTCCCAAAAATGTTGCACTTCCTTGAAACAGGTGATTCCTGAAATAATTTAAAATAAATTTCTACAATTTTCTAGTCTAACGGAAGTGACGCATGAGCGTTACGGAAGTGACGCGGTGGAGCGTTACGCAAGTGACGAAATTTCGCGAATAGCCTCGAATAGTTTGACAAGTAACATTTTCATAATTAATTTACTAACTTTAAAGACTTCATTAGTGAACTTTTAAGATTGTAGAATGTAAACTGAAGCCTTGGCTGCATTCCCATTTCAGTTTTATGCAGGTTTGATGCATAAATTGTTAGTTATTAACAAATTTTGGAGAAGTAATATGTCATGTATGTCTGTCCTTGTCTTACGCATTATGGGAACTTCCGATACAATCAGCCCGCGCAACAATTGTTAATAACTCATTAACCAGAGTTAATTTGTGAACATTTGCAATTGGATAACATAGAATCAACCTCCAGCTACTTTCACATGCAGCTTCTCATCCTATTTTATTCCGACTCAAAGATTTATATACAATTATCCAAACCTTTGTTCTAAACTAACCTGAATAACCTGAAAAATTTTGACAGGTGTCAGGTAAGTAAAATAATTATTTATTTATGACAATTTCGCATTCATCACGGAAGAACCGTTGGACTAATAATATGCATACTAATAATTATTTATTTATTTATGACAATTTCGCATTCAGCTAGTGATAATGATTAAACATCAAAAAGTTCCGCTCAACGGATGCTAGAGTGCAATTATAATTAATATCATAATTAATTGATGGCGCGAAAAAAAACATACGCGTGGAAATCCACGCGCGGCAGAAGTGAAACTTCTTGCAGTCTAGTAATGTTTAGAAGTAAATCAAGATTGGAAATGGTAAATAATCCTAATGAAGCGACAACAAGATCAGGAACAACTCTCGATACAGTATTTGCACGACATTTAGACGAAATTGAATCAAGAATATTTATATCATATTTTAGCTATCACAAGCCAATTGTTTCAACGATAGAATCATGGAACATAGAAAAAAATGATGAACGATCAAAATTTGCAACGCAAAGAAGGAGAGCATATGGCAAAGAAAGGGACATAGTTCATAGCATTTTTCCCATACTCTTCTTTGCGTCGCAAATTTTGATCGTTCATTAGTTTTTTCTATGTTCTATGATTCTATCATTAAAATAATTGGCTTGTGATAGCTAAAATATGATATAAATATTCTTGATTCAATTTTGTTTAAATGTCTTGTAAATACGTGGAAATATACAAAATTCTGCGTAAAAAAGTATTGACCTTCGTATATTATAAATCTAATAGTTAACGAGATATTATCGAAATAATTTTCCATATGTACTTATTCAAGTGGAGGGATATCAATTTAGTTCTATTATAGATATGGAAAATTATATCGATAATATCTCGTTAACTATTAGATTTATAATATATGAAGGTTAATACTTTTTTACGCAGAATTTTGTGGTTCATCAGAGTTCGAACAAAAATATTGGGCACTCTATTTAAAAAACTGAAGGTGACCGTCATATCTTGTTTGATTGAAGGTGATCTTCATGTCTCACCCTCGTGACACATGCTCAGCAGAGACGGACAAGTCTTCTGACTTATCCAGTATATTTGGACGAGTATACATATGTGAGAAATCCAAGTTCGGTCCTGGAGGATCAATGGTTTAAATGTTGTAAATGTTTAAAGTTGACCGATTTCCAGTGTTTTTGGTAGGTTAGCGCCGCCATGTTGTGTGTCTCCTTTAATTCTAGTATTCTCCTCTAGTACTCTTCTTACTTCAAGTCTTCTTGAGGGGGTCTTTTCCAGCAGACGACGCTCGCGCGTGAACACTCACACACCGCTAGGGTACACTCACACACCGCTAGACCACGTATACGTACGCGAGGATTGCAAGGGTCCGGGATTCCACTTCTGATTTCTCGATAATGCAAAGACGGGGTTTTGTAGTAGTCAAAATCGCTAGATGAAAGATCATTCTAAGGCGCTGTTTGCCTAAAAAGTCCTTCTTTTACGTTTCCGAGCAATGGTTTTACAATATTTGACTGCATGTTGCCCGTCGCATGTTGTCCGTCAGATGGCGCTGCCGTCACGCCGGCGTACTAGCCTCTCCGACGGGCAACATGCAGCCGAATATTGCAAAACTATTGCTCGGAAACGTCAAAGAAGGACTTTTGAGGAAAACAGCGCCTTAGATTGATCTTTCATCTAGCGATTTTGACTACTAAAAATCCCCGTGTTTTACATTATCGAGAATCCTCGCGTACGTATACGTGGTCTAGCGGTGTGTGAATGTACCCTACCGGTGTGTGAGTGTTCACACGCGAGTGTCGTCTGCTGGAAAAGACTCCCTTAATCGAGAATTATGATTATTTTGAAAACTAGGTGTCATATTAGACAGTAGTCTAATTAATAAAGTATTACCCCACTAGGAAAGATTACAGAAGCAAAGAATCAATAGAATTAAAGAAGCTAAATGTAGTTTTGTTTAGTAGTTCGTCTAAATTTTACAACAATATTCGAAATGGGTCAAAGAAGCATATTTTGAATCTCATCAATTCAAGGGCTGCAGCACGTGCCTTAGGAAAAAGAATTGCTAGCACGTCGCCCACCATTCGTCATCTCCTTTATACAGCATAGTCTACAATATAGATCAATATAAGTAATTCGTTAAATATACAGTCAGTACACAATGTACCGTGCAAACAGGTTGTTCATTGCGGAAGTGACAAAGTGTTTAAACGATGTTCTCTATAAAAACGTGTACGAGCACGTTGCCACGAGAAATATTCCGGCCGAATATCGTCGGACGAGAACAAAGTGTCTCCTGCGGGACGGATAGAAGCAATTAAACTTCAATGATGATGTTACAATGGAGCACTCGATCCGCATTTTATCATTATTCGTGGATGTTTACTCGTGGTTCCCCCAATAGACGAGGAACGGCTATGAATTATTTATGTCATGAATATAGAATTCGTCAAAAGTTTCATCTAGTTTCTAGTGTCTTATCGCGGACGAGCCTCTATCAACTTGTAATTAGTTCTGCGTCTCGTTACGACGATGATCACAACATGAATATGTATTTACGTATTAAGGACTCTTTCGGCCCGAGATCATTCTCCGGGAATACTTTCGGTTTTCTCATAATCCTATTTGCATGAACAATCTGGCCCGGTTTGCCGCCTCCGACGCTGAATCGCATCTTCTGAAAAATATTTCAGAGAGAACCTTATTTACTTAGGAATTATATCCCTATTCAGACATGCTGCATTATAAAATGTCTCGAAAGGTGAAATAACACGAAGTTTTCGACATTTTATAATCTGGTGGCCCCATTCATTTTCCGGCAAGAGCACCAAATCTAACGCCCCCCGACTTTTCCTTGTGGGGTACTTAAAAAATAATGTGTACGCTGAGCCTCCGACTACAATGGCCAATATGAGGGATCGTATCATCAATGAGTGTAACAAAATAACATCAGATACACTATGCAATGTTAATGAGTCAGTAACTTCTCGATTCAGAAAGTGTATTGATGCAAATAATTGTCACATTGAACCTTTTCTGTAAATAGACATACAATTAAAATATCTCCTCAACTAATGATTTGTTTACACAAATAGATTAATACGTTTTTGTAAAGAATATGAAGGAGTATCAGCTGATGCAATAAAAAATATATGATTCCATTTAAAAAAACATTAATCACCTTCATATGTCCTTTACACGTCCACCTACAAAAAAAATGTACCGTTAGAATGTGTCCCTGTCAAAACCATTCAACTTCATCTGAAACATTGTTTGTTATTCGTAATAATAATGACGTAAATCTAGATGGCAAAATGTGGCGACTCACCCTGCATACAGGGTGTTTCGTCTAAAACAGTACACCTAAGTATCTCTTCAGGCTATTGTGATGCAAAAAGTTTTTGTTATGTAATGTGCATGGTGTCAATGGATCAAATATCTGGCACGAATATTTTTTTCCAAAGGTCATTTTTTTCGGAGTTATCAAGGTCATCGATAACTACATTTTTATTTTATTGCATCGGGTAACTGATCGAAAAATACATTCAGATATGTATAATAACATAACATATATATAAATATAGGTATCATATAAAAGGTTTATGGCTCGTAAAACTGTTTGATTTTGCTGAAAAATTTCTATTACCTTATAATAATAGCAAGTTAAGCTCGTTTAAACATTTCAGAAAAAGATAAAAAGATTTTTACTACAATTTTGGTTTCGGGTGCCAATCATTATACAGTTTACCCTACTCCGCGATCCTTTCCTACGCTCGCGCTCTCACTTATATGCACACATTACATTTAACCACTGCGTTACTCTCTTCGATTTTGATTATCACGCCCAACCAACGATCCGCAATATTTGTACATCGTACTGGCAGTGATCAACAATCAACTCTGTATAATCCATCCATTCAAATTCCATCCATTTGTTCACTCCAATTTTGTACGTTTTTTCTTTTGAATATATTTTGTACTGTTTCACATCTGCACTTCAATCATTCACCTACAGCTAGAGTTTACAACAGAATGCATCAAAAAGTTATCATAACTTTTTGTAACGCATAATAGCATAATCAGAATTTTAATAGTACTTTAACATTATAATTACTGAATCCGAGACGAACATTTAAATAAAGTTATTCATTCGAGCGTAAATTATAATACAAATCTCTCGGTCATATAACAATCTAATATAACTTAATTAGTCACTTTTACCGGCCTTTACTGCAATACTTTTATATTATTTTATTATCATTCTTGGGGCATAATATTTGAATGAAAATTCATTCATATATTGTTTATTATTAGCATTATTATTAGTACAATATTTGAATGAAAACTGATTCATTTATTGTTTCTAGAAATTTCAATAATTACTTTATTATTATTGTTAGTATAATACTTGAATGAAAACTGATTCATTTATTGTTTCTAGAAATTTCAATAATTACTTTATTATTATTGTTAGTATAATACTTGAATGAAAACTGATTCATTTATTGTTTCTAGAAATTTCAATAATTACTTTATTATTATTGTTAGTATAATACTTGAATGAAAACTGATTCATTTATTGTTTCTAGAAATTTCAATAATTATTTTATTATTATTGTTAGTATAATACTTGAATGAAAACTGATTCATTTATTGTTTCTAGAAATTTCAATAATTATTTTATTATTATTGTTCGTCTAATACTTGAATGAAAACTGATTCATTTATTATTACTAGAAATTTCAAAATTTTGTTATTATTTTCTTGTTATTGTTAGTATAATATTTTATTCTTTATAGAAATTTCATAATATTTCGTCTTCTTCTGAGGGTATTATAAATTAACATAGTTCTCTGAAGTATAAAGCTAATAAACCATAATTTGTTGAATTAAAATGTGAAGCTAAAATGGTTGAAATATGGAGCAGGGATCTTTTTTGCGTAAATTTCTACTTCTCCGGAGTGTATGAGAGCTAATACAGGAAAGTGCTACTAAATTATGAACAGCGGCGTAAGTGTTCTAATAAATTTACAACTATTCTTCCGGGTAACTCAAACAACCGGCTCGCAAGAAGATCAAAATGGCGGAAGACAAATCCGACATTGTATATTAATTCATAGCGCGCTGAAACTCGTGTAGAGTAAATGCAGGTAATATACAAGGTGTCCGAAAAATGTTATACTTTGTCGAAAGGGATGATTCCTAAGGCCACTTGAAGTAACTTTTTTCTTTACAGAAATATTCTGTGCGAGTTCGTTCCGGGGGTAGACTCGAGTTCGTAGTTCGTTACGAGAGTGCAGGATGTGCATTCGCATTTCTCGATAATGCAAAGATGGGGTTTTTCCGTAGTCAAAAGCGCTAGATAAAAGATCAATTTAGGCTGCAATCTCCCTCAAAAGTCCTATTTTTACTTTTACGAGGTGCCACTTGCATTATTATACTTAAAAGTATAAACTAAATTTTTTTAAAATATCACGCTTAAACAACGTACTAAAAAGTATGAAATAATTTAAACAAAAATAGATTTTTAAAAAAATATCATGTTTAAAAAACGGACTAAAAAGTATAAAATAATTTTTTCTAGCCCCATACAAATTCCTAACCCCATACAGATAGCCTGAAAATTTGTGATGGTGAATTTTTAATAGCTATGAAAATACTTGTAAGATTTAAAATGAAAAACGTGGGGCGCATGCAATACATAGATAATTGATGCATGAATAGTTCACTTTAGTCACTAACAATTTTATTGCACTGCAAATGATATGAACTGTTGTATGAGTTTTCTCAACGGCAGCTACTCTCTACACTCCTTACTATGTATTATCTTGCGAATTCGTTCCCAATGTCCAATCGAGCTGAAATTTTGCACATATCACTTTTTCACCAAGTGTCATATTTTAGGGAAGTAAGGCCAAAAAAATTCGAAAGTTGAAAAATAAGGACCACCCTAGTCTACCCTCTTAAGAAGTTATTAATGAAAAACACGCACCAATCAGGGCGCGGAAACAGTGGACGGATTCTGGTTTGGCCAATAATAACTCTACGCTCAGCGGAGCATGTCGCCAAGTTGGAATCCATCTGTTGTAGCAGCGCTTTGATTGGTCCGTGTTTTTCGTTAATAATTCTTCACAGAAGCAGCGGAGAGCATTTTCGCAAATGGAAAAGTTATTTCAAATGACGCACAGTGGTCTCGAAGTCAGTTCTAGTGCGAATTAATTATTGTGCGAGGAAAAAATTGACATTTTGTGTGAAAATTACTTTTATATATTTGAGAGAAGTAAATAAAACATAATTTACATTACTGACTACTTGTTTATTAATATAATAATTATTAATCTAATACTATATTCATTAAAATTTGTTAATGGCCATCCAACTCTTGCGGGTTCAAGTTCGTGAATGTCAATCTCATTAAAGGGGAATACTATTGTCGATTCTAACCAAGTCTTATTTTTTTAACAGAAATCTATCTTTATAATCATTGCCTATTTTCCAACGTTCACAATATTTTTGATAAAGTTCTCTAAAATTCTTTCAATATTGTGTCCGCTCACATTCCTTCCGGTAAAAATAGCCTCTAGAAACCCACTGACGCAATCCTTCCGTTTCAAATTCTTCAATTTGAACCATTCTTCGAACAACTCTAAGCGGGTGATCGTAGATACGTTTACTAAAATATTCAAATAAAATAAATGATAATGGGATTGCGGGGATCGCGTTTTCTCTTTGCCGTTTATGGAGATGAAGTAAGCTTTGAAATTAAATACTTCGCAACGCGTGCAAATGCGTGCAAATTTTGTAAAACTTACGACATTCTAATAATCTTTCTTAAAAAGTATCAGTTCATAAAATATATCATAAAGTGTGCGAAGGAACCGGAAACCTACCATTTCCAGTTACAGCCATACTGATAATATACATATAACAAGATACTAACACAATTTATGCACACTTCAAGAAAAAACTCGATATTTTGAGGTTATAATTTGTAGCAATTGACTAACGCAGGAAAACAAAATGTGGTTACTGGAATGTTGACAGTCTTGCCAACAATAATACGATGACGTGATTTACTAAGTTTGCCTTTGTTATTGTAGTATACATATCAAACTATCATACAAGTATAAATTTTGACAGATTTACGTTAGTTGGTATTTTTAATTTATTCGCGCTAGAACTGACTTTTAGACCAGAGTGTGACGCCAGGAATCACCCCATTCAAGGAAATATAACAGTTTTGGGACACCCTGTAGAGCAGCTGGTACTATGGCACATCACAGAATGTCGATACAGGAGCAACGAGGTAAAAAGGCAATTATATGTATTAGTTTCCTAGCGACAATAAGTAAACATTTCAACAATTGTGCATCGGCCCAATACCGGTTATTGAAATTGAAACGTTTTTAATTTCCACGGCATGCAAAAACTTTTGAAGCGCGATTCGACTAGTCAAATATTGTGCCGAGGTAAAAATAGAATGTTACTTTCGAGTGCTACTCTATTATTATCTTTGTAAAAGAGATCTAAATTCTCTACTGGAATTTTATTCAATGCTATCATGAGGTACAATTATTTCATGATGCAGCCTCACTCAAATTTATGCAAATAATTATTTAATGTGTAACTGTTTATAATATAACTATTTGTGGATTTAGATTACACATCACTATCTCACTACGTTTCTATTTACCATTTCGATAGAGATGAATGTTAAATACAAATATAGTATTAAATATGATGTAATTGGATCGCTGTATTTAAATACATTTTGAAGATCCATGTAGGGGTTAAACTAATTATCGATATAGAATTTTATAGCACGTTCTTCCAAGATAGAATCATGCAAAACTCGATGCAAAAGTAGAATTGTATTGAATTTCGGCTGTAATAGAATTATATAATCTTAAATAGGATCGTATCGCAGGCACTTTTCAAATATCACTATACTGCCAGCACTTAAAATTATAATCATACAGAATTACTTTTGAAACAGATTTTAATTAAATTGTCCTCGGAAATAGTATTATATGAGCTGGAACCGTAGGTATGTTTATTAGGGTGGACCGAACTATACCTAATGACATTTATTTGCGAGATATTCTTCATGTCGCCCCCTAAAATTGTGTCATTGGGTAAGAAAATACTTCTTACAAAAGATGAAGTTAATCGGATAACAGGAAGACGTGGCACACACACATTGACGTTAACACTGTTCGCGATTAATCCGTGGTTTGTACTTTTGTAATGTCGTTCGTATGCACCGTGACGGAAAACGATAGTCTCGCCGTGTAGATGTATACAGCGAGTCTGGCGAGCGGATCACGGTGGTCGCGATTGGCAAATGGGAGTTGTTGTGGAGACGGTTGCGAAGAAAAGAGAGGACTTGAGAAAAAAGGGCGATTGAATGAATGTGTGAGACGACGCGAGGTTTTTTTCCGCGATAATATGTAATTGAGTTATATTTTGGCCTTGAGTGTTCCCGAGTGATCTCGGGTAATATTAGGTTTGGACGTTGGGTCCTTGTTCACTCGGTTCGGCAAGACTTGGATTCTACCAGGCCGGTTGCACATTTGTGGTTCGAGGGCATTGGAAGCGTTGAAGCTCCTTTGCAGTGTATACCGAAGCTGGGACGGATCGCAAGGCTAACCGTAGTGCTGCCGGCGAAGGATTGTTCTAAGCGCAAGCCGGCAATTGTAGAGGCAGTTCCAGTGGAACTCTTCTGTGGATCACTGCGCGTTGAGATTTGATGATAAACGGTAAGAGAGCTCTCTTAGTTTTAAATAAGAATGGCCATTTAGGAAGTAATTTGTTTAATCGCTGATTCCCTGAAACCGCGTTGGTTATGAGCTTTCGTAACATGAAATTTATGTAGTATTCCCTTTTGATTGAATAAATCTATTACGTCTTGTTTCGGCTTTTCCTCGTAATCCGTCGAGTTTTTTACGCCGAAGCAAGAATTTTTGTTTAACCGGGAAATGGTGTATTTTTATTTTAGTATAAGTTAATTGAATAAGAAAATTGATAAATTGAACGTTGTTCAATTTTGAACACCGTTTCTGTGCTACGAATTCTATTTTATTGAATTATTAGAAATGGTCAACAAAACAAACACTAAACCTACTATCACCGGTCAAAATGACCGGTTCCAGATTTTTTATTTTACGATTATTGATACAATAAAATTAATTTCATAAGATATGATTGTATAGATATCTTCAGTAGAGCACATATTACAATAGGAGCTGTACAAAGTCTAAATAAAATCAATCTTGTCATTTTTATAAGCGAACATGTACCACTTACTTTTAAGGCTCGGTACGTTTAGCGTTAAAGTTGCGATAAATATGAAATTTTATATGAACGGGAACATATGAAGGAAAATTACGACTAAACATTATTCTTGTGCATATATATTTATGATAATAGTAACACAATGTAGTTTTCTCAAAATATTTAACAATGAACTAATGCTCATATTTTGTAAGTATGTATGTTACATTTTACGTATTTGATTGAAAATACCAATTCTTTTAGTTGTGTTCTTATATTAATTTAAAAAGTGGAGAAATTAACGTTCGACAAATATGCTATATTTAAAGTATAATATTTTTAACTGGATGTGGTGAATATTACACCATATGAAGGTAAAGGAAAGACAATAGAGGTATTGAGTTTAAATAGATTTTTAATATACATATAGAAGGTAACAATTTTAAAGACATTTTACAAATTTTTTATTAATGTAGTCTGTCTTGCGTCTGTATGGCGCTTTCTGAATATTGATACAGTTTGCATTATAAATTGTTTCTCTTCTTCGTTTCGTGATAGTACATCGTTAAATTCTTGCATAAGTTTAACTCTTCGTTCTGCCGAATCATTAACTACAGCTAAATTATATACTACATATATTTAAGCCTACTTTATAACTGCGATCACTTTGCCATTCTGAGGGTTCCTTATTTATAAAATCTTTGGAAATTGAAAACCTTTTAAAAAAGTTTAATGTATATACAGGACGATTTTAAAATACTATATTGTTAAAATTAACTTCTCTTGGTGATATATCTTCTGCATCTTACAATTACATCTGCATCTAACATACAATCACTGTAATGGTTTTAGATGAGTTAAAAAAGAGATATAGCATATCCCTATTTTTTAGATGTAAGAGGTTGAAAATGTAGTTTTAGGCGAGTTTTTGTAGAGTATTATGCGTTTTGTGGATGGAAAAACATTCAGTTACGTTAGGGTGCGAAAACGAGATAATGAAGATAGATGAGGCGACAATAGGGAAAAGAAAATATAATAAAGGTCGCCTTAGTACCTGTCAGTGGATTTTCGGCAGGTTTGAGCGATCATCAAAGTGAATTTTTATACGACCGGTAAAAGATCGCACTTCCGAGACCAGAACGACCTGAAAGGCTTACCGATTGTTTAAATACGGAATATTACCAACATCTAATAGTGAACCACCAGGTGAACTTCGTAGATTCAACAACCGAAGCACACACTCAACATATTCAGCGTACACTACGTAGTCCAGTCAATGAATGCTCATAAGGGGGGTGTACAGGGAAATGGAAGGAACACAATTTTTAACTTTGGGACTTTGATTGGACGTGAGCGGGGTGCAGGGGGGCACGTAGAAGGTCCCCTTCTTCGGTTTTCCGCTTATATCTCGGAAACTGGGCGTCCTAGCGATAAGACTAGCTATACAAAATTAAAGCTGATAAAATGCGCCACAATATTGACTTCATTCAGTTTTTCGCTATCTCGCATTGATCGCGATCGAATCTTGCGTTCTCCAGCGAGCGCAACGCGCCGTTCTTCGTCCCGTCGTGACGTCAGCGCTCGATCGTGATTTCACGCGAAGCGGTTCCTCGGCTCGCGCTCCGACTTCGGATTTCGACAGGATCACGCGAGGATGATCCACCAATCATCGATCCGTCATCCTCGCGGGATTCTCGGGAACCAATCCTCAACGGACACCGCTCTGAGGAATCTCCGAGTCCTCGAAAACGGACCAGAATTCACGCTAAACGCATTGTAGTCAGTCGATTATCCGCTCAACTCGCAATCATTCTGTAAAATCACTGACTCACACAGAGTTTTCAATTCGTATCTTTATTCATCAATCTCGACATAAAATAAATATAGTCCACCTTCAGCTCTCTAAATTCAGTGTCGTTCGGTTGTACAAGTTCTTTAACCTTCTCGCATTGCGCTGTGCGTATCCACCGGTTCCTACGCTCACGACATACGAGATCGTCGGCTCGTTCCGCTACATGCACAGTTTCCGACATATCCGCGCTCAAAGTTCAGTAATTGTGAAAAAGAAATTTTTCCTCACGTTTTTTGCCTTATTTGACTGACTAACTCTTCAGCACAATTAGTGAACTTTGAGCATGAATATCTCGGAAACTATACGAGATAGGGAAAAACTGAATGCAATCAATCTTATGGCACATTTTATCAGCTTTAATTTTGTATAGACTGGTGTTATCGCTAGGACACACAGTTTCCGAGATATAAGCGGAAAACCGAAAAAGGGGATCTTCTACGTGCTCCCTGCACCCTGCTCATGTCCTAGAAGTGGGGAGTTTTAGTATGTTTACCTCCTAACTAGTCCAAACAAAGTCCCAAAGTTAAAAATTGTGTTTCTTCCATTTCCCTCTACAACTGTTCGTTGACTAGACTAATGGTACACGCAGTTACCATTATATTGGATATACAAGGTGAGGCCACCTGATTAACTTCTACATTTTTTGAGACAGAAGGAAATGCATCAGACAAAAGATGTTTCGTATCTAGGGACTCATTACGTGGTCTACATAACTCTTTTTCAATTGGTGGTGCTTATGAGATTAGAAGATCAACTTAGTTTTTTTTAAAAGTGAAACCATATATTTTTGAACTCCTAGGATACTAGTCCTTTTCGACACAATTTCAACGATATAGTCATTCAAGGTCATTCAAGGTCATAAACTTTAAAATTGATGAAAAACAGAAATTTATCGTAAATGTTTGTCGTAAAATTGATACTTGTGTTACGAGCCAGGGCCGCGAGCAGCACGAGTGGCCGGCGAAGGGTTGTTACCCTAGGAATGTGGTATCAATTTGTAAGTTAAGGTACGCGGAAGAACCCAATGCGAAATCGGGGAGCGGCTAGGATTATAGACAGCGAGGACGAACCTGACGCGAAGTCAGGGAACCTCTAGGAATGAAGTCAAACGCAGACGAACCTGATGCGTAATCAGGGAGCTGCTAGGAAGGTGAAACTTCATGAACGAACCCAATGCGAAATTGGGGAGTCACTAGGAACGACGCGCAGCTGAACCCGATGCGAAACCGGGGAGCTGCTAGGAGGTTGTATAACGACGCGGATGGACCTAATGCGAAATTGGGGAGCCGCTGGGAGGTTGGATAAGAGCACAGACAAACCTGATGCGAAATGGGGGAGCTGTTAGGACGCGGACAAACCCAATGCGAAATTGGGGAGCCGCTAGGATAGTATAGTTTTCGTGGACGAACCCAATGCAAAACTGGGGAGCCACTAGGTTGGATAAATCTCTGTTTGGACAATTGGAATGTCGCGAATGAACCTGATGCGAAATCAGGGAGTCGCTAGGATAATTAGTAAGCCTCGTAACTAGTATCATATAATTTAATTGATACAATCTGAGCGGTAAGATTGTATCGTGTGGGGACGTACAATTACTTGATTAGGATATTGGACAATAATTATGGGTTTAATGAATTTGTAATTCGTGTAATTGTCACGAATGGATTGAATTTAGAATAGAAAGAATTGAAAAAGATATTACCTAAACTAAGATGAACGGTGTTGACGCACTGGCAATGCGGGGGTCTCGGAGCAACCTTATCACTGCCTAATAGATTTTACACCGAACTCGCGTAATCTATACGGTTAACTTTTAATTCGAAGACGAACTTTAGCCCGATGTCACTGGTAGCTGACTTCCGAGATGCAGCACGACGCTCCGCGATTCGTGATTACGACAGTACTAGCCCACGAGAGTAGAAATGCAAGGGCTTATATATCCCTGCAATGACGGGTGGTACTTGTCAGTACTCTCTGAGTGAACATTCGTATTTTGTCAACGACCCATACGTTCATGCCTATGTTTGGACCTTAAACTAAATTAAACAGCTATGTAGATTTATCTAGGTTAGCTCTGTTCGTTTATCTAGGACGGTTCCTGCCAGAGATGATATTGAACACCTGTTCGTCATCCGTAACACTTGATAAAAAATAGAACATTCCATTTAGAAAAATCAAGGTGACCCTAAAATCTCTGAAATGCCTCCACCCACGAAAAAAGCACGCACCTTATAAGATGTGCTCTCTAATGCCATTTAAATTCCATGTTTCAACATTTTCATAAACTGTACCGTTAAGTCATTATTCGAGGTGATTAAGTTAGGAAACCTCACCCTGTATAGGAAAAAATTGTTGAGTTATACAATATATTCAAATGTTATAAAAATCGGCGAGGTGTAACCTTTTACGCACAATTACCGAGAACTCTTCCGCTGAACTTGTCACAACTAGTCACTCTTGAAATTAGGTGTTCGATGTTAGCAGCCTTTAGCCTGAATTTTCCGTCGACAGTTTCAAAGTGTACGTTGTCGCGGCCGCGTACGCATCGACAGCGTGTGTTCGTTTTCTCGGCATGGCATCGGGAACAGGTTTCCGTCAATGTGAAAAGCCGGGCACCCGGTCTTCGGTAACATTTTCCAGCGAGTCTCAGGAGGAAATCTGTCGCGTGAATTTCACGCTTCCCGGTTCGATCGAGCCGACGCGACGCGTTCCCACGGCGATTTCGCGTCGCGAAACTTTGATGGCTGCCACACCTACCATCGAACGATAACTTGTCCAAGATCCATCGTTCAGCGGTAGGGAGTTGTATAGCGAGTTTGTTTTATCGAATTTTCACCAGGCCTGTACACCGTATGGCTTCGAGGCAGGCTTTCCTTCGAACGATATTACTTTTTCTTTGACGCGGCCCGCCGGCGGCGCCACTAGACGAGCAAAATGAAAAGAAAATAAAACCAGTATTACGGTTGACCGAACGGAACGCCAAAGCCCCCTCCCCCAAACCCCACCGGCCCCCACCACGACCTTTATCGTTCCACCTAACGTTATAAAATGCATAAGATAAACGCGTTGCTATTACTCACCGGCCAACGAGAAAACTCGATGGTCTATCAACTTGCCGGGAAATTTTAAGAAACTCGACAAGCGAGATGTTTACACTTTGTTTTCCCTTTTCTCACCGGGAAATACGTCATCAGCGTTTCGGAGTTGTTTCTCAGTATTGCGGATGGACCGTCCTTTCATTTAGTCGAGGAGACTCTGTCATTTCTACAGCTTAATCTGCGCCTTGATGGCAAATTGACATAATAACAAGAAGTCGGTATAAAATCTTTGCGAATTCTTTCTCTGAGGATGAATGTGTATGGTAAGATGAGATTTGAGTTTAAAATGAGATTATTTAAACATAACATTATTCACTATCTGTGAAAACTGTCAAACTGTAGAAAATTCAAATTAGGATCGCGTCACAGATGTTGTGTCAAGACCTATAGACGTAACTTTGATCAGTGTTACCAGATTAGGGGAATAAACGAATTGAGGGGGAAAAGATCCTCGTCTCTCTGCCAGTGCCGGATTAGTCACGTGATATTGTGACATACGCTCGACAGCATGGATTAAATAAATTTTTTATTCATAATATTAATTGCTACAAACATGAGTTTTTCCAAATTTTCTCCTGACTAATTACACCGCAACTCAGCTAGCGTTAATTTTAGAGCAGAAAAGGCTTATTCAACGCTTACCTGAGTTGCGGGCACAGCGTGGATTATGCACGCTAGTTTTGATAAATACGCGAGTCTATATTTCTGATTTTCCCAGTAACCTATAATATTTTCGTTCTATATCGATACGTTTCTCCCGAGTGGAACAGAGTCGTCCGTGAACAAAGATAGTCAACAAACAGATTTTGTGTTGTTCTTATGGTCTGTTGATTCGTCTTGTTATACGAAACCTTCTCAATGAATTTCACAGGCTTGCTTCATCCGAAAAAGAGTAGACAACTCAATAATTAAATAAGCAACCGAAATGAATTTTCTCATCAATAATTATTATGAACAAGTGAAAAGGAATTCGATCATTGATAACTGTTATGAGCGATCGAAATCAATTTCTCTATTCGATAACTGTTATGAGCGATCGAAATCAATTTTTCCAATCAATAACTGTTATGAGCGATCGAAACAGTTTTTCTTCATCGATAACAGTTATCGAGAAAAGTCCAATTTTTTGACACTAATAACTGTTACTTGTAGCCAAAAAGTATAAACATCGATATTTTTTAATCAATTTGTTCTTCCAAATTTTTTCTTTATATTGTTACGTACAGAGGCTTTGCCTGCGTGACTTTTGCTCCCTTCTTGAAACCACGTGTTCATGCAGAAGGTCCAGCTAGCATGCCCAAATAAACAGTTTTTCCCCTTATGGGAAAGTGCATACATCTGGGAAACGTAGACAATCTTCCAGATTTCCGTTTACCCCCACTACCATTTTCTGAACAATTTCACTACTATATAAAGGGCTCGAGCTTGGCCACCACGGGCTTAGTAAAATACTGAACACGAATCTGTACGCGTCTATAGTGAGATTGGGTCTGATTCCCTTTCGATCGTTTTAACTTGAAAGAAGTTTCGAAACGCAGTTCTTAAGTCAATTCAACTCACTTACCCCCGCATTTCTCAGTGCATCAAAACCGAGAGCTCGGGAATTAGCTTCCGCGAATAATACAACACACTACAAGTGTATTTCCATTTCTTTAAAAAATATATTGTACTCTTTATCTCTATATATAATAAAATCGTGTCTGTCTGTATGTATGTATGTATGTTTGTAACGGCATCACTTGAGAACGGCTCAAGGTAGAAAGATGGGGTTTGGACCGTTGGACGCGGCGTTTCTTCGAGAAGGTTTAAGAGCAAAGAGCATTCGAAAAAGTCCATTGGTTCAAAAGTTGTGACGTCTTTAGTGACACCATTACCACTTTTTCGCCCATTTTTGGTCACGTTTCTGCTTATAACTTTTGATCGAATGGACTTTTTCGAATGCGGTTTGCTCTAAAACCTTCCAGAGACAGAGACAGAGAGAGAGAGAGAGGGAGAGAGAGGGCACGTTTCTGCTTATAACTTTTGATCGAATTTACTTTTTCGAATGCGGTTTGCTGTAAAACCTTCCAGAGACAGAGACAAAGATAGAGAGAGAGAGTCAGAGAGAGAGAGAGAGAGAGAGAGAGAGAGTGACAGAGTTAGACCGAAAAAAATAGATCATCACAAACACGTTCAGAAAGTACATGCGTTTAAAAAATACTGTGCCACAGCAACGCGTGGCGGGGGAAAGCTGGTATTAGATAATTGAGAGTCTTCAATATCTTTCCTACATTCTTTAAACTCCAGTAACTAGCATTTCATTCATATCGATAAACCTTTACCGCTCGAGGTTTATCAACAATTCTATATAGAGTTACGAGAGCTGAACTTCCTAGTAGCTTACCTCTTTCCGAAATCCTGTGACACCCGGTGATGAAACAGGCATCGGCTAGTTCATAACCTTCCATCTAGTGGCGACCCGGTGGTGAAACAGACATCGGCTAGTCCACGACACCCTCTGTCTTTCCTAACCTAGTGGTGACCCGGTGATGAAACAGGCATCGGCTAGTTGACGACGTTTGTTCACACGAACAAACCTCGGCCACGTCTATCCGCCAACCCTTGGCTCGTAACAATATTTTGTGTAGATTATTTTAAATAACAACAATAATCAACTTTTTATTAATGATTTTTATCGTAGAAAGTTTTAGAATAACCTCCCTATTTGCTACCATGTATTCAAGAGATTAAAAACATGTATAATCGATCATCTTGAAAACTACTCAGGATAATAAATATGTATTTATACACTCAGATTGTACAATATCATCAAATAGAGTTTGAAGGAAAAGTTGAAGCATAATTGTAGAGTAATTATATTTGTATTATTTTATTTATGTTATATGTATAACATTATTTTTTAATATCATGAACGATTTCGTGAGGTACTTTTTATTTATGAAAAGTTTCTCATTACGCAGTTTATACCATTAAAATATTATGTTTGTGAGAGCTTGCATACACAACCAACCAACTCTTTTTTACATGATCCTTTTTACACGATTTTAAAATAACACGGTCAAAAAAAGTACATGTATATAAATTGTACATTTTTACACGGCTTTGTGAAGAAAATTATCTTCTTGTAAGAATTAGTTGGGTGTATAAAAAATTTGTGGAGCTGTATAAAATATTACATTTACCTTAATTGCACGGAGTACCGTTTTTGATCGAGTACTTTCTGCTGAAACTTGCAAATGGGATGCGATCTTGCGCACCACCCCAATTAGAACCTGAAGCCAGACAACAATATTGATTAGCACTATCATTGAAAAGTACGAGTCGTGTATACATAATTAGCAATATGTTTCTGCCACCGTTGGTAATGCCAAGCCTTACCGATTGTATTTTTCCTTCAGCTCGATGCTTCTGAGGGTGCATTGGAAAACACCGAGTGCAACTGAAGTACAGACAAATCGTGACGTCAATTCTAAGAACTAGAGGGGACACTGCGCGGTTAGTAATTGCACAAGGAATGAAATATTAACTGCACATGACTGCGTATAAATATCTAAATGTTTTAATAATAAATTTACATCCACTTAAATTTAACTGTTTCGAAGAAGACATTAATTTTTCAGGACGGGCGAGAAATAACTGAAAAATAAGCAGCACATCTGTTGGGAATAAACTATTTATAACAGTTGAGGGGTTTTACTTGAAGTTCAATTTCTGAGTGAGTCATCAGGCTACAAATCATTCACTCCAAATTGTAATTCTTCACGCTAACATTAGCCATCGTTTTTCTTGTAAATAGTAAACTTTAGAATAAAATGAAAGAGTTACATTGTTTTTTGCAAGCAAAGTGTCTGTAATTTTTTTTATCTGCCTTATTCTTTTGGACATGAAGGTGACCTTCAATTGTTTCGATGGAGTGCACTATGTACAGTAATTCTTCTATAATCGCAAAAGGGTTGTACACGTTGAATGCAAAAGAAATTATCCCCTCCACTGTGGTAATCTGATCTCGGCTCGGGTATATCGGTGTGAACCACTATTAATACAATTACAATTCTTTATTTTCAATTATTTTTTATGGGACTTTCACCAACTTATTTGTGGCATTTTTCCGATTAAAATCACACTAAACACGATATAATTGCAACTGTATTTAGTGGTTTAATTGACGATGAAAGTTTCGGGCGCAAGGAAGGACAGCACACAGTGATCGGAAATCGCCAAAACGTGGTAAAAATAGGAAGAAGTACTCCAATTTAGTTCAAAATTGATACTCATAGGTTTTTTGGGTCGCTGGTTATAAATCAGAGGTCAAAATTACAAAAAACGAAATGGCGGATTCAATATGGCGGATCCGTAACCCAAAAAATTATTGGACTCTCTTGAAAATTAGTATTCCCATATTTTTCGTGCCGGTGAACATGAATCTGATGTCAAAATTACAAAAAACAACATGGCGGAGGCGTAATCCAAGACTTTATTGGACTCTCTTGAATATAATTCCTCTGTTTCTTGTGTCGTTGAATATGAATCTGATGTCAAAATTAAAAAACGAAGTGGAGGCCGGGTACGTGAAAAAATTATTTATTTCCACATATATTTGGTAATAGAATGTTTGCGAGGTATATTATTAGTACAAATTGTTATCGGATGATTGCAGATAGCGAAAAATGTAAGATTTTAGTGTTAAATATTGCATCCGACGTAATTCTTTAGTACTAAAATATAATAGAAGTTTCTCAGTTCCGTTTCGCTCCGATATTTCGATCACCTCTAGTAAAATAAATATATAATATATATTATGGTGTTTCATCTGATCCATACATTAAAGTAGTATTAAGATGTCATGTACAAAAAAGATGAAACAATATCCCCCGAAGTCACACAATTTTTTGAAGAACCTGATATGGATGAAGATATGTCATGTGACGAAGTAATGTAAAGTTACTTGTATACAAATTATTTTGTATTTTCCATAATTGTGATTGTAATTGGTGTTTAAATGCAATATGTAACATTAAAATCTTACACTGTTGACTATATGAAGCATTTTATTGTAATATATAACAATAATGTACCTTACATTTGCGAATATTAGTTTTGTCTACGATTTAGGGCAAATTCGCCATTTCGGAACGTTACCGGTCGCTAAGGACATGGCGATAATTCATAAGGTCGCAATAGGTCGCAGGAAAATGAAACGTACACTTGTTTAATAGCCTTAGCAGCTTCTTTTCCAAAAAAATGAACGCTTGATCGCGATAAGCAACCTTTTTGGTTAATAAAATGTACCAGATGTGTAGACTTCTCTTTTCCATCTCCCAGAGTTTTAAAAAATTAAATAAAGCAATAAAATCAGAATATTATATTAAATTAGGGCATGCCCAACAATAGCAAGAATGTAAACCAGCGTTACAGCGCGATAATAAATCGCAGATGTAATTTCAATTATGGTTGAAAATGCCGGACTTCTAGAACTACTAACTTTGTACTTACGTATCTCCGACAGAAATACGTATTAAATATAGGCTATAACAAAAAAACGTGCTCTGGAACCTTATAAATAAAGTACTATTACACAGATTTTTAAACAACGGAAAAAAATTTATGACTTTTGGCCACGATTTGACGATTTCCGACCACTATGCAGCGTATGGGAAAGAAAGAGACGGGGACAGTCGCAGTTGCTGTCCTCTACATTACACGCGCTGTCCTTTTCTGCGTTCGGTTCGGTCTTTGAAGCTCAAAAAAATAGTGTCTGTCTGTGAACTGTGAAAACGAACTTCCCCGTGGCTCTTGCGACTATAGAAGATTTACTATATTTTTTATATCATATGAAAGCGTGTGCCAAAACGAATTCATTCGTATACTATACAATAGTATGCCTTAAGATCGCACGAGGTCAGAAATGGAAGAAATACTTTAAATACAACGCGACAAATGTTCAATATGACTTCCTTGTGCATGAATTCATATTTCAGCTCTAATAGTTACATTTTTGGTAGCTTCTGCTAGTGTTGTCTCAGAAAGTATTAAACATGTTTGCGTTATTTTGCTTCTCAAAATCGGTGTACCGTAAACGATATCTTTACGTAGTATTATGCACAAAATATTCAAAATGTTTCTTCCATTTGTGACCTCGTATCACCTTGTAGATTATTGTGTCGTATATGAATGAATTCATTTTGGCATGTTAATAAAGGAGAATGTTAAACTGTTTGTCCAACCGTGTCAGACAACCTTGATAATACATTTTTTTTTGTAAGGCCCGTGTCAGCGATAAATGTCGTAATATTTTATACGGTTATCAAGTACCTCGGACTCTCATTTCGCTGTGCTAGAAATCTGGACCCACCGCGGGATGTAAATGCATGAATGTGAATTAACCGACAAAATTACTGGTTTAATTCGGAAATAAAGCTGGATGGACGCCGTGCAGAAGGAAACGCAGAGACGCGAGTTATATTTTAATTCAATGTTTCATCATAAAGACACCAATTAAACATTATCCTTGCACGTTGAAATAACTGTAATTGTTCAGCAGTTCTGTTTCGCATTGAAGAGAATTATATTAAGAAAAAATATTCTGTGCGCCTGCTTCATACCTCGAAATATAATTACAATGGTAAACTGAAGGAATATACAGGCTGTCAGAAAATTCCTTCAACATCCGGAAATGGGAGGTTCCCGAGATCATTTGAAGCGACATATTGCTTTGCAAAAATGGCATTCGCGAATTTGGTTAGGAGTTATTAACGAAAAACACGGGAAAAACCAACGGCGATGCCACGCTAAGCGGGACCTGTCGCCGAGTCGAACTCCGTTCGCTGTAGCCGCGCTCAGATTGGTCGGTGTTTTCGATTAATAGTTACTTCAACATTTACCACAACATATTTTAGACACCCTGTATTCATAGACAGCATCGTTTCTTACGTTTTGCATTTGCATATCTTTCTATTACCTTCTATAATATTATTTATTAAATAAACCAACGCAAGAAATCTTCGTGTAGCATATTGCTTTTAATTAAAATGGAATTATGAGAATGATAAAAGTGGAATGTATGGAACTTGACCTGAATAATAACATAAACATTCGTGAGTAATGTAGATTCAATTTAAATTACACGTTAGTACAGTGTAGTGTAATTTATACATTAACGTTCCAGCTATTTGAATTCATTTAGCTCTCAGCTAAGAAAATGAAACGTTGATACGATTAAATTCTGTGTGCTCTGAAATGTGAAAAAACTGATGGAATTTGTAGGAGAAACGCCGGAGAACCAGGAAATTATGGGAACACACGCGTTCCGGTGTCGTTTAACCGTGTCGCGAGTTTCCCCTTTGATCAAGTATCGGTGCTTCATTAAATCGGATTCGGTGTTTGCCATTACACGGACACTTCGCGAGCGATTTCCATTGTAAAACGCGATAATCGTCGGGGCTCCGCACGTAACACCGTCGCTGTGCATTATTAATTCCCCTCCCCGACGTCATATAATATTCCGCGGGCAATAAACAGATCTCGTCGCTGCGCCGCGTCGCGCCGCGCTGCCGGGCAAGCGCATCACGCGCTGATAATCTGCCCGCGGCCTACCGGCCTCTTCGGAAATCGGTGCATTTTGTATGAGCTCGCGATTTTCATTTCCCGGCTGGCTGGACGATTGCGACCAACGACCAAATAATCTGCTTGGCCCGTCCAAGGGAACACCCAGATTATGTATTATTAATTTAAATGGAATTACCTGGCAATCGTAACGGAGTGTGCTCTACCCTGTCTACCTACAATCACACTTTCGTCGTCGCAATTCTTTTTCGTTCTTTTCTTCTTTTAGAATCCCCTGAACTTATCATTGCCATAACGAGCGCGTGGCGAAAGAGGCGCCCGCCACCGGCGCAACTGGGTTTGGGGCGCAAAACGAAGAATACCGACCCGGTTGAAGATCGCTTGGACGCTTTTCAAATCTTGCAAAAAAATTACGAACTCTCATTACAAAACACGTATCCAAATCTCGACATAGAATTAAGAATTTTCATAACAACGCCTGTAACAACAGCTTCCTGCAAACGTTCGTTTAGCAAATGAAAAATTGTAAAATCATACCTTCGTTCTTTTATTGGACAAGAGCGATTAACAAACATGTCTATAATATTAATTGAAAAAGATGTTAGGAAAACATTAAATTATGACGATATAATAGATGTGTTTGCAAATGAAAAAACAAGAAAAATTACTTTATAAAATATTCTGAACTGTTTTATGTTTTTATTATATTATTTGAACATATACCTATGTTACGTATTTCTTTTATTTTGTCGTCATTGAATATGAATAAAAATTTGTTCTTATTTAGGTTATAGATTATTTATTCATACAAATACCTTGACAAATACATTATTGTATATACAGGCAACTCATTTTGATGAGGTTAATAGTATTTAATATATTGCATTTAGTAAAATTTAACTTGTTACATTAAAACTTTTAATTTTTTTGTCATTATTGGGTTACAGGTAGACGCAAGTTAGACACTTGCCACAGGCGCTTCATACCTTCGTTACGGCACTGGTACTGATCGTCCATCAGGAGATGGCAGTGAGAAACTTGTAGAGACTACGTGTTATCCCTACTCCGCGCTTTATGTCTTCCGCAATTGGCTGAATCGATTGACGAAGGACACCCAAATATTTGTGTGTCTGGAACAGAGCAATGTGGTGACGCAGAGCTCCTACACCACGCGACAAAAAGAAAGCACACTATCCAATTTTGTTAATTTTCACAAATATAGTTGAATAATTACAGTTTTCATATTACAGTAAATCCTCTATAGTCGCAAAAAGGTTGTACACGATGAATGCAATAAAATATCCCCTCCACTGTAGTAATCTGATCTCGGCTCGGGTATATTGGTGTGAACCACTACTAATGCGACGCGGAGAGTCGCAGTCGCTTCGGCCGTGCGTGGTCTCTCTTTACACGCGCTGTCCTTCTCTACGTTCAGCTCGGTCTTTGAAGCTCAAGAAAATAGTGTCTGTCTACGAACTTTGCAAACGAACTTTCCCGCGACTTTTGCGACTATAGAGGATTTTCTGTACATACCATTGCTGAGTTAGTAATAGGTTGTATCTGCGCAGGGTAAATGCTTGTTTTCTGTCTATAGCAACGGTTTCCAACCGGGGAGGCACGCCCCCTAGGGAAGGCGCCAAAATTTTTAATAAAAAATTAATGTTCATACCATAATATCTACAAATAAATAAACTTAATATCGTAACGTAACAGTACAAATTCATTGAAGTAATGTTTATTTTTATTTTTCTTACATTTTTATACATTCATTTAAGCCTTATTAAAAAATTCTCCGGAGCTGAAGATTTTAGAAATTACGCCTTTGCAAACGCTCCGTTTCTGTTCGGCGAATCGTAGGCAAAACAGTTGCGACAAATTCCGCTTGCTGAGAATACAGTCGGAAGAAATGTCTAGAATTGTCTAGACATTGTGTCTGGGTCTGTGCCACGATCGTTTGGAACATTGTCAGTTCGAGTTATTTATTGGCGTGTTTAGCTCTTAGAATTAGTTACGGACTTGGGTACGGTTGAAAGTTAAGTGTCCTCTTTCGTTTCGGGAAAGCAAACCAGCCGTACCCCCAGTGAATGACAACTGACGCATCGCAAGCCCACGCTCAGCGGAAAGGCGACACCAGTTTGGGGACAGATAACTGAACAAGGGACCCTTGTTCATAGGCTTGTTTTATTTACGAGGCTTGCGTGATAAACAAAATCACGGATTTAGTAGGCGTACCACATAATTTGGATTACGCCCCGAACTGGTGATTTGTCCCTTGGTTATCCCTACCAAAGAAACGATCTCTTCCCGAACTTTGGTAGGGAATTGTAGCAGAAATAGCGAGCAGAACTTTACGAGCTTTCGAGTGAATTGTACAAACCTTGTACCTTAGAATATTAATTCGTGGAACGTTACGGAGCGTATTATTAGAAAGTATTAATTCGGATTCGAACTTGAATTGTGAACGGGAGTTGCGAAGTTGAACTGTGCAGTGGATTGTGAACTTTATTCTAAACTTTCTATGAACTTTCTTTCGATCTTTCTTATGAACTTTTCTTACGAACCGTCTCATGAACTTTTCTTACGAACTGTTTTATGAACTTTCCTATGAACTTTGATACGAATCATCAATACGAACTTTATTATGAACTTTGTTACGAAATATCATTACGAACCATGTTGTGAACTTTTTATGAATTTTTTCTTGTGAACTCATGAACTCTATGTGAACTATCATTCGTTATCTATGTGAACTATCATTCGTTAATTATATGAACTTTCTTTCGTTATTTCTATGAACTTTCTTTCGTTATTTTTATGAACTTTCTTTCGTTATTTCTATGAACTTTCTTCGATCTCGATACGAACACTTTCATTGAACTTGTGTTATGAACTGAACTTTGAACTGTTGAACCTTGGACGTTCCAAGAGTTTATGACAAGTGTGTGATCCGTGTACGCATTCTTGTGCAACCCAGAGCGTTTGATTGCTCTTGAACCAGCAGCAATCTTGGACTTAACAACGGTCTAAACAAGAAGAATCAATGATAAATCTGAAGATATTTGCGATCAATTAGTTTCTCGGCTGCGTACTTCGAAATTCTCCATTGAAATAGATGAGGCAATTGATATACCTAAAGATGCCCATTTAATTGCATACATTCGATATGTTGCAGAAAATAATATATTACAAGATATATTATTTTGCAAACCTATTCCTGGAAAGACCACATACATTGAGATGTTTAATATAATAGACAGTTTTTTTACGAAAACGACATAACGTGGAATAATTGCATTGGACTGTGCACCGACGGAGCTCACTCAATGTCCGGACACAAAGCAGGTCTTCAAGCATTGGCCAAAAAGAAAGCACCACATGCTATCTGGACGCACTGTATGCTTCACAGAGCAGCTATAGTGTCAAAACATATGAGCGAGGAACTGAACAACATTTTTACAAAAGTTATAAAAATTATAAACTACATTAAGGACAGTCCTTTGAGAGCTAGGCTGTTTGCAAAGCTGTGTATCGATATCGGAGCTAATTATAGCTCACTTCTGTATTATTGCGAAGTTCGCTGGCTATCTCGTGCAAAAGTGATTCAAAGGGTGTTTCAGCTCAAAGAAGACATAGCAACCTTTCTCGAAGAAAACCACCATGAAGAGGCACATTTGTGGACGAACGATAATTTTATTGTTATACTCGCCATTTTGGTTGAAATTTTTAGAAAATTGAGCGGTTTAAATAAATCAATGCAGAGATCACACATGCATCTCCTTGTTCAAAAATACAAAGTAAAAGCTTTCATTAAAAAGCTGGAGTTATGGAAATCAAAAGAATGAGTTGGATATGTTTTCACTTTCAAAAGATTTCTGGGACACAGCCAATATTGAAGCGAGCAAAAATCTTTTTATCGAACACTTGGATGGTTCAGTGCTGCATTTTTCAAATTATTTTAAAGACCTTGATTTCTAAAAGATTTTGTGAATACAGAATCCATTTATCGACAATCAAGAAGACGAATTTGAGCTGACAACCATCGAAAAATAAAAATTGATAGAATTATCATGCAACAGTTCACTGAAACAAAAGTTTCAAAATAAAACCATAATTCAATTTTAGGCGAATCTTAGTCTTATTTATGCGAAACGAGCTGTTCGGCACTGGCTGCAATGAAAATCAAATATCGAACCAGGTTAATAATCGAAAAAGAATTACGAGTGGAACTCTCCACATTGCCCCCAAGATTTGATAAACTTTGTGCCAATAAACAACAACAACACTCGCATTAAATATTGATGCATTAGATGTAGTTTAATTAGTCATTTAATATAAAAATAAATATTTATGTTTGTATTGTTACAGCAAAACCGTATTTTTCTGTAATAAAGTTATTATTATACAAAACGTGTCTACATTATTATATCGATTAAATCATAGGCAGGCGCAGAAAAAAATTTTTTTAGGGAGGCATAGTAGCATAAAGGTTGGAAACCGCTGGTCTTTAGGTGTACGGTTAAGTCGAAACGTACACAGTAGCGCTGACTGCTCTATTATGTATACATAGGTATATTCTGGTACATATATTCGGCTATATTCTGGTATGTTCTGGTATATTTATATTCTTGAATATTGTGTTATATTCTGGTATATATAGGTATATTCTGGTATAATCTGGTTTATTGTGACGGGATTTAAACGGAATGGCATATTTCGATTAGTATCGTTCGAAAGAGTTATTATTCAAAAAACATAAAGTACAAAGCGATATGCATGCGCCCCGCTTTTGATAAAATTCGATTGATTTAAACGATGAAATATTGTTTTTTTGTGAGAAATAGTAAAACATTAAGTGTACTTTAATTATCCAACAAAGTAATTTGTCAATTCTGGGCAGAACCGCAAATATTAATTTGCTATCATCTACTTTCTCAAGTATCTAATGCTTTATTATAGCTCGGCGGATTTCTCCAGTAAGGAGTATAGAAAACGAAGGTACTGAAGCGGTAAGAGTAAGTTTGCGCAGTTACGTGTTAAAGTTACAAGATCTCGCGTTTCCCAGTTGTAGATCGTGTTTCGTAAACGACGATACACGATAACGACGCAGCTTAATCGATTAACCCTGATCGCTAACTCGAAATACGAAACTAGTTTCATTATACTTGATAATGGACATAGCGTGTTTTGTGCTGCATTATACATAGTTTCTTGCCAATAAATATGACAGCGGTGCAAAAATTGATGGTCAAATCGTCGGCTGAATGTAATAACTAGGTAACTTGCAATTCCTTAGTTTAGTGAAATTGATGAAACAGTTTTTTAAGGTTTTAAGATCATGGTAGGGAGACCGTTATTTTATACATAATACCAATATCTGCTTATATTTCTTTATTTTAAGTGGAACAATAGATGAAAAAACATCATTTTGGATTAAAAAAAATTTTTTAAAAGTCGAGTTGCCCATTTATAACATAAATAGAAATCTGTATTTATTTTTTATCTACTTTGAACACTGCTGACTTGATGTCGTAGATTACTTTGATAGGTTACCAAGTTTTTATATTAAATTCTACTTGATTTCTTCTTTAATACTAAGTAGATAACTCAATATATAAAAATTTCAAGTTACCTAGTTATTACATTCAGCCGGCGAAATTTTATTGCAATCATTATACAGGGTGCGTCACCTAAGACGAACCGTTAGATAACTTGTACATTTTTTAAGATAAGAAGAGATGTTTCAAACAAAAATTGTTTGGTGTCGGGTGGCCCATTACGTGGTGTAAAACACTTTTTTCAAGTGGAGGTGCTTAGGAGATTTGAAGGTCAACTTAGTTTTTCTAAATGGAACCACATATTTTGGAACTCCTACGATTGTAGCCCTTTTCGAGATAATTTCAACGATATAATCATTCAAGGTCATTTAAGGTCATGAACGTAGAAAAGGATGAAAAATAGAAATAATAAATTATTACATTTCATATATTGATATTGGGCCGTAAGGAAAATTTTAAAATGTGTCCTGTAGATTCGTGTAAGTTATACAGGGTGTTCGACTACAGGTGGAATTAAATTTAAGGGGTGGTTCTCCATTACAATATAAGCCAAAATGAAGAATAAAAGAAATTGTGATTTCGGTTTCGTTATTTAATTATTAACAATTAAAAATCTGCCTAAAATGCAGCAACCGGACCAACAAAGGCGTGCGCCGTGGATGTCACAAAGGCGCGCGACAGTCACGTATCAAGTAACAAATACATACTTATCATGGTTCTCATTTGGGGCCTCAGCGAAAATGTTTAACAAATTGGTTATTGTACAACATTGAATCTGCCTATTCGTTAAAATCCACAAGGGCATTTCTAATATCCGCCCTATGGAATTATCGAGCAGAAAGGATTAATGTCCTTTCACTTTTTAATTGGTCTTCCTACATACTACTTATTCTGATTCGAAGTGCTTGACATCAATTATGAGACTGACTGTAGGTATTTTTGTGATACGCGAAAAGTTTGAGAACTCCAGCTGTAGACCATTGTGCGATGGATTAGCGCCGAACGTGTCATTCAAAATGCAGCTTGAGACCCAAGGATCCCTTTCACGAGGACCTTAAGTACAGTTTTAAAATCCTTACATCAGCAGTGGTTGTCGAGATACGAGGAAGGGCGAATATTGGAGGTATTATCGGCCTAGGGTGCGGGACTAGCGAGGCGATCATAGAACCATCGTATAGCTTCGCAGTAGAATAGGCTACCTGGCGCCAATGGACGTTAAAGGACATGTATAATGCATGAGGGCTCTCGATCCGTGACGCCTGCTGGTTTCTTCTAGCAGACCCTCGGGCAACCTTAGTCATCATCCGATCGGGTTTACCGTATAAGCGACTATTTTTTCATCCAGAAACCGAGCTAAATATTTCAAGGCTTTTATACGGTCATACGAGCGTTGCAGTCGTACGACTCGCGTTGTAAACGCCCCCGACAGGAAGTCGAAGCTACGGGATGAACGACAACGATGCTTCCCGTCGCCGTGGGTACACGTGCAATAGAATTTCACCGGTCTCGCGCCAACGGACGTGTCAAGGAATACGTCGTCTAAAGGCACTGCACGGCTTTGGTCCTCTTGCTGTTGGCGCGCAGTGGGAATAATCGGTGTTTTACCGGCTGAAAATGTGTCACTTTTAAACGACAGAAGATAAAGTAATTTTTCCTCTTCTGTCATAAAAAGTCTGTATATAAAAACCTCAGCAGAGACTTTTTTAATTATTTATTTATAAATATCGCGTTAACACTAAAGTCATTAGCGACCATTGGTTTAAATACTACAATACTTACAAAAGTTTACATAAGTTGTAAGTACAGTCGTATTAACATCGGTGTAACATAACAGCACTAGTTTTGATTGATAGTCATACACTTAATAACAGGATGAGGACTTTAACGAAAATTAATCTATCAAATTCTAGTTTAACACATTTTCATAATTCGTACAAAAATAAAAACATAGAAATTATTTTGTATTATGAAAAAATAACTAAAACTAAGGTATGACGAAAATTAACAATTAACCTCACATTGAAAATCGTAAATTTGAATTCCCGCGTTTATTTGTGTTGGATGCAATCTTTTGTTGGTAATTTATTCGGCCAATTTAATATACAGGTCGGGTAGTCACGTGTAGTTACCAGACAGCACGCGACGTTTTAAAGATGACTTTTTAATTTCTATTTTAGGTCTGCAAGTCTTACGTCCTAAAAAGACGTCTTTAAGACGTCTTTTTCGGGACGCCGTTTTAATGTCTGAAATAAGACGTCTTTTTCGAAATGTCGCACAGTGCGTCCGAATGCCCGTTTTTGAACAAAATGCCATATCTTAAAAATTATAAGTGGTATAAAAAATGTTTCAAATACAACTTACAGGGTATAGGGAATAGTATATGATGATTATATTTGTTTGATATTGTTGTAACCTTGAGAAGCTCTATGAAGGTCACTTTTAAAATTTCATACGGTAATGTATATTTTTGGTTAAGACATTTTCAAAACACTACAAAAATATTATTTTTGCATAAGCCGTTGTCAAGATATAAGTATCTAAATTTGACGGGCCGTCTATGGTAATATTGATTATACATATGTATTACTACGAGTGAGACAAAAGTCAAAATCGACTGTTTAGTAATGTGGATATTTTCTTACTTATACATATATACAATAAATAACATAAATAATAATAAATAATAATAATACTAAAAACAAAACAAATGAAAACAAAATAAATGTGAAAAAATTGTTTAAAAATTTTCGGGCAGCTAGGGGCAGCTAATTCTAGTGTAATCCTTTGCAGAATACATATTTTCCAATAAAAATCATGGAGGAGTTTTGAAAAGTATTTTTTTAAACCTCCATTAAAGTTACAAAAAGCGTTGCAATTTCTGCTACTAAGTCCATTCGAAAAAAGTGAACATGAGAATCAAAACAGTGTAAAAAATTAGAAGTACTTACCCTCAAAAACACGTTTCATTTCAGATAATACGAAATTTTAACTTTCATCACATTTGTACATAGCTCGATTAGATGATGAATTTTTACTGAAATTTTTGGCTCGCACGCAACGTGACAGGGCATCGTGAACGATTGTTTATTTTTTGCAATCTCACTTCTTATTTTAGTAATGTATATTAAAGAACCCTCCAGAGACGACATTGTATAATAACACGGAAGTTTAGTTTTTTTATATTTGTCTCATGACAACGCACTGTGCGTCGTTGTAACGTACGTAGACAAGCGTCTAAGGTGGGGTCTGTCTCTAGCAGAAGCTAGACTTTGCTTTGAATTGGGTTGGAGTAGCACACTGCTAGGACATTAGTAGAACTAGGGTTTCAAATAGGGTTCCAAAAATTAGCTTAGTTCACACTAGCTCAGGCAGGGTTCCCTGTAGATAAGTTACACACTTTAACAACTAGCAGCCTCCCAGATAGCTCTGGACATCTTTAAGACGTCTGTTGTAGACATTCAGACGTTTCGAATGTCTTCCAAACGGCTTCCCAACTTCTTTTTTGACAAAGCGGTACGTCTTAGAGAGGTTCAGGAGCCGTTCGGAAGCCGTTCGGAAGACATTTGAGGCGTCTTCCAGATCTTTAAAAGCAACTTCACGAATTTTTAAAACACAAACGTGATTTATTAAAAACAGTTAATTTTTATGAAAAGTACCAAAATCGTTTTAAGCACTTAGAACTTAGTATTGGAATAAAAGCATAATAGAATTTTTCCTAATGTAAGTACATTTTTTAAAGCCACAAATGCTTAGAATCGGCAAAGATCTGTTAAAAAGGTTTTATGCAAAATTCACTTTGACAGAATTTTTCAAGGTCAAATAAGAGGAACTATCTTTTCAAAGGAACCATGGAAAATTGACGTTAAAGCCCAAATAACACATAATCATACTTGATTCTGAATTGGGCTTCAGAATTAATCTATTATATTATTATTTTGAGTTGTTACGTTGTAATGAAATTCTGAATAAAGTAAATTTGTGAATTATTTGTACTTCAACGTCAATTTTCAAGAGAACAGTTAATTTTTGATCCATCGTTCCTCTGAGATGCTTATTCCTCTCGATGAGTATAACACGAAACAATCATGAAAAATTTGACCTTGAAGAAAGTAAAGGTCAATTTTGCACAAAACATGTTTAACAAATGTTCGCCGATCCTCCGGTGTAGAATAACGCTGTAACGGTTTTTACACATCATTACTTGACACCCTGTACGTCACCCAGTTTGTCTGATTCGAATCACTAGCATCAAGACTAAAAGTAAGAAGCGGCGTAATTACTGCTCGGCGTGCGCCGCGCCGTGAGGCAAACGGGACGAAATTCATTGTAAGATTCCGAGGCAAAGATGAACGCCAAGCGTCACAGTGGCCAGGCAAAGCGCCATAATAGCTTCAGTGGCGCAGTAGGCGAACAAACTTCTTTGCGGAGTCATTAAAACTTTGCATTATTTAGACATTCGGATAAATTACAAGATACGTGGGCCTCGGGTATTGCACGAGGCGAGAATAAAAGGTTAGAACGGCTGGCAGCCGCCTTTGCTGATATTTCCCAGGGAACGTCGGACGCCTCTCGAGACGTTTCTAATTCCCCGCCGATAGAATATTAAAAATGTCGGCAATTTCCATTCAGATGAGACTTATCGGACCGGCACGGCCGCAATCTCAACAATCTATTCGTGTATTCTGCGACGACAATCGCTTTATTGGATTACGTCCGCGCGGACGCAGCCCTCACGAAGCCATAAAAATTTCCTCGCAAGTTCCTCGGGGTCCGGCTCCGGTCCCACGCCTTTCGATCTAATTTGATCATGCTCGCGTTTTCTACATTCTGAATAGATAGGTCCTTAACTGAGGACTTCCTTGGATTACGACCCTTTCTCGAGATATTCCCTTTTTTACGGTTACCGTAATTTTATGCTTCACGAAGCTAACTTTACACGTCTTTAAACTAGTGATATTACATTGAAATTAATAATCAATGTGGATACAAGAAAAATTAAACAGAATAAGGACATGGTATAGATCGCAAGTCTCTAGTTTGTTACGAGCCAGGGCCGCGAGCAGCACGAGTTGCCGGCGAAGGATTGTTACCCTAGGAATATGGTATCAATTTGTTAGTTAAGGTACGCGAACGAACCCAATGCAAAATTGGGGAGCCGTTAAGATTATAGACTGCGAGGGCGAACATGACGCGAGGTCAGGGAGCCACCAGGAATGGAGTCAAACGCAGACGAACCCAATGCGAAATTGGAGAGCCACTAGGTTGGATAAATCTCTGTTTGGACAATTGGAATGTCGCGAACGAACCTGACGCGTAATCAGGGAATCGCTGGGATAATTAGTAAGCCCCATAACTAGTATAATTTAATTAATACAATCCGAGCGGTAAGATTGTATCGTGTGGCGACGTTCAATTCCTTGATTAGGATATTGGACAATAATTATGGGTTTAATGAATTTGCGTTTATTATCAAAGAACATAAATATATTCTTACTATAAGACTTCGTGTTACAATTGTGTAATTGTCGCGAATGGATTGAATTTAGAATAGAAGGAATTGAAAGAAGGTATTACCTAGTAGTAATAGTCGTAGTAGTAGTCGTGTTATTGCCGGGGAGGGGCGGTTCGGCTGCCCCTCGCTCCCTTAGGGCTCACCGGATCTTTCATCACCAGTATCGCAATTGGCGCTGCTGGCACTCGGCCCTTTTGCGGGTTGCAGTTATCCACGTTTTTCAACCGTCCCCTCTGTTTTATTCGGCCCGGGCCATTTTCAGAGTCGTCGACTTACTAGACGGGTCGGTCATCATTGATGAGACGGGCCATGCTACCTAATTTTTGTCAGTTTTTGAGCTGTTTTACGGCTCGGTATGAACATCGGGCCCCCTCACCTTCAGACCTGCAAAGTGTCTCGCCTGCCTTAGGCCTAATAACCTTATCACTGCCTAATAGATTTTACACCGAACCCGCGGAATGTATACGGCTAAACTCGAAGGGGACTTTAGCCCGATCTCACTGGTAGTTGACTTCTGAGATGCAGTATGACGCAACACGATTCGTGATTACGACAGTACTAGCCCCCGAGAGTAGAAATGCTTATATAGCCCTGCAATGATGGGTGGTACTTGTCAGTACCCTCCAAGTGAACATTCGTATTTTGTCAACGACCACTTGGTCGTGCGTATGTTTGGGCCCTAAACTAAACTAAACAGCTATGTAGATTTATCTAGGGTAGCTCTGTTCGTTTATCTAGGATGGTTCCTGTCACAGATGATATTGAACGCCTGTTCGTTATCCGTAACAAGTTCTTCGTTTGTCTTTGTCAGGTGAGAAATAATCGCATCATTACTGAGGTAGGTGTCCAACCAAAGCCACCAGATGAGGGGAATTGGCTTGAGTAGAGGGGAAAAAGTTACCTTTTCTGTCAGTACCGGTTTAGAGACGTACACGACAGAGACGTAACGTGTCACGTGACCTGGCCGTGGTGGAAGCGTGGGGAATAGCGTTCTAGAAGGGGAAGGCAGAATGGGAAGACTAGTCTCCACCATAATGCTCACTGTTCCCCTCCAGTAAACGCCGTTACAATGGAGAAAGGAGGCGCTGCGTGAAAGAATGGTTGGTGGGAGAAGCAAGCGTTTGGGGGACCCCAACTATGCTCAGGCCTGTCCCACACGATTAATCTGAAAGAAATGTCTCTCCACTACTGCAGGGTATACAAAAATAACGGATCCAAACGTTATAAAAATATAAGATTGCAAGCTCCGTTGATCTCAAGCTCATTCGCCAGTGTCGCAAACACCCTTTTATAACATTTGGCTCCGTTATTTTTAAGAAAGTTTTAGATGATTCTCATGCATAAGACATATTTATATATACAATATATATGTATATATATATATATTTATAGCAATATATTTTTTTTATTTATATACTATTTATGTATATTTTTTATTTATATGTATACATATATATTTATTACAATATATTTATTTATATATACACTTATATATATTTATAACAATATATTAATTTATGTACATATTGGGGACCGTACAAATAAGCTTATGTGACAGGTCAGCAGTGACCGAGACGACCGTATCGCGTTGCATCGCCGCGCCGCGCCGCGCCGCGCCGTGCGTTTACGTGAAGTGAGGTTAGTTTAGCACATGCTTGTGCACGTGTTTGCAATAGAGTAAAGAGTATTCCAATTAATAAAAAGTGTGTGTGAGTGATTCGCTAACTTCAGCTACTTGTTACGCAATTGTGTTGGTGAAACTTGTCACTACCATTTCAGGTAAGTTTCTATTTTATATTTATTTTCAGTTATTGAAACATTACTGGCAAAAGAAAAATACAACAAGAGGGCTATTGTTGCTCGCTCGCTTCGCTCGCTCGCGAATAGGGTTGTTTTTGCTCGCTCGCTTCGCGAGCTCGCGGGTAGGACTGCTCTTGCGAGAGGGTTAGTGATACGCATGGCTAGTGACTCTCCAAGAGTCACACAAAGAACTTGCCGATTCGTTACTCCTGCGCCAACATCGCTAACATCGTTTTTTTTTGTACTTTCATCGATATTCTCCCAAAATGTATTCTTGGGAGTAGAGATGATAAATTCACTGTTGCATTGGAA
Source organism: Lasioglossum pauxillum (assembly GCA_933228785.1). Lineage (NCBI taxonomy): Eukaryota > Metazoa > Arthropoda > Insecta > Hymenoptera > Halictidae > Lasioglossum > Lasioglossum pauxillum. Next base: position 25,219,559 of record OW121705.1, on the reverse strand, counting down.
TAACTTTCGATTATTCCAAGCGGTAACATTAGCATCAGTTAAAAAAAAAATTTTTTTTAAATCTAAAAAAAAATTTTTTTTTTAAATCTACAAAAAAATTAAGAAAAAAATTTTTTTATGTTATTGCGTTTGGTTCTTTGGTGGAAAATTTTCGTCCTCCCTTATAAATTGCATTGTAGAATCAACTCTTTTCGAAAAAAAAATAAAAATCTAAAAAACTACTTGACCAATATGGACCAAAATCTAATCAGCTCTAAGTTACGACGGGGCACATCGATTGCATCATTCATCATCCTGATCGCGTTGTTACTTTTTCTGAAAACGTTAACGAAAAATTTGATACCATACAAACGGACGTACGCGCACACACACACACACACACACACACACACACACACACACACATACATTTTGATAAAAATAGTCTAAAATGACTCCAATGACCATGAAACGTGAAGATCTGCTAAAAAATCGATTTTCGATTTTCGGGGTAATTACAGTAACTTCCCTATGAATCGGGAAGTTAAAAATATTATTAGGTTGGAGGGAAAATTCAATCGTCTTTTAAAGAAAACATTTGAGTCAATTTATAAAAATACGTGTATTATTAATCAATGATATAATTTCCATTATTTGTAACAATATGTTGCCATTTTTCAGGTAACCTGTCTGTTTCGGATTAGACGGGATAAAACACTCTTCGATGAGGAACGAGCACACTTTATTCCCATCTTGCGGGTAGTCACAAAAACTTTATACAAAAAACTATGTACAGTTTTCTAGCCAAAATTGTATGTTTTGGCTAGAGCAAAATAAAGAATTGAGCAAAGTTATTTTCTGTGAGACAGTGATTGTTCCCAGCTGCGTCGCTGAGAACTGAGTTTTGAAAGCTAAGTCACTTAGAAAGACTGGTCCTACGACGCGTGACTTTCGTAAAAGCTAATTAGCGATTTTTACGTTTAGCGTACGTGAAACCCGGAGATTTGAATCGACTTATCTTACACGCAAAAACCGGTCAAGAGAAGCGCAATGTTTATCGTCAGCAAGAGTGAGAACGACTGACGAACGTTGAGATCGGAGTCGAACAAGTTTATCGTCACCGTCGAACTAGTGATTGGCAGATCGATAGAGCGATCAGCCAATAGGAATCCCCTTTTTGGGGTCGATAATCAGTCCTAATCGAAGTCCGACGGTGCTGGTCTAAGCTACTGCGAGCTGTTTATCGACTCTCGATCTCGCGGTTATCGTGCGGGTCTGCCAATAGCGGGGCGGCGCAGTAGATCGATGCGTTCACGCTGCCGACACACTAAGCCAATCCCAAACACTGTCAATTCCTGATTTCCGATGACTTGGTATTGTCTTGGTGAAACTTTTCACTGCCATCTCAGGCAAGTTTTTATTTTATATTTATTTTCAGTCTGTTTGGGATTGGCTGAACGTGTCGGCAGCGTGAATGCGTCGATTCACTGCGCCGCCCCGCTATTGGCGGACCCGCACGTAACCGCGAGATCGAGAGTCGATAAGCAGCTCGCAGTAGCTTAGACCAGCACCGTCGAACGTCGATTGATATCGATTATCGACCCCAAAAGGGAGATTACTATTGGCGGATCGCGCTATCGATCTGCCAATCAATAGTTCGACGGTGACGGTAAACTGCCAGCTGTTCGACTCCGATCTCAACGTACATCAATCGTTCTCGCTCTTGCTCACGGTAAACGTCGCGCGTCTCTTGACCGGTTTGTCGCGAGTAAACTAACGATTCGGTATCTGCATTCACGTACGCTACACGTGAATATCTCTCACGCTACAAAGGGATAAAACAACTAGGTTTTATCTAACTATCTTTATTCTATTTTTCAAGCCAAAACGAGCTTGTGTTTTGGCTTGTTACATCTCACCGTTGTACATAGTTCGTAGACATAATTTTGAACGAACCCCAGTTGGGGAAATAAAGTTAATTCTAAGAGAAGTGCTTTGTTCTACCCCCTCTCGCTCCGTAACACGGTCAGTGAAAAATTACTGGAAAAAGGAAAATACAAAAATATTATTAGGTTGGAGGGAAGATTCTATCATATTTTACCACTAATCCTACAAACTCCGGTCAAAATGACCAGTTCCAGGTTCTTTATTTTGCAATTAGAAAAGTAATAATACTGATTTCATAAGAAAGGAATCTATATATATCTTTAGTAGTGCACATATTACAATTGGAGCCGCACAAAGTCTAAATAAAATCAATCTTGTCATTTTTATAAGGGTACATGTACCAGTTACTTTTGAGGCACGGTAGGTTAAAGAAAACATTTGAATCAATTTATAGAAATACGTGTTTAATATTATTCAATGATATAATTTCCATTATTTGTAACAATATGTTGCCATTTTTCAAATAACCTGTCAATTCATTGTAAATCAGTTTTGATTTACAACCAAAATTACCTTCTTATTTGAAATACGACATAACTTTCCCTCCAACCTAATATATTCATGCTAAAAAATCTTCCCGTTTATTGGACAATGCTTTTCACTAAGAAATTCTAATTTGCAGATGCAGCAAAGATATCAAAAACATCTATTCATCAGGAAGGAACAAGTGTTTCCATACAGATGTGGCTTACATTAGCGGAGGACCGTGGAAAGAAACAAAACAGTTTCAAGAGATTTTTAATATTAAAATTTAAAATTTTTATATTTTATAATTATACAAATAAATATATTGTTATAAATATACATATATATATATATATATATATAGATAAGTATATTGTTATGAATATATTATATATATATATGCAGCATACAATTCAGCGCCGTCTATTCGTGAGATTTCCCTTTATGTCTCCTAATGTTGTTTAATGCGGTTTACCGCATTGGATAGTCATTAGGAAAACCTAATGTGGCCCTATACGCGGGTTTCCTAATGCGGGCCTCGTACGGCTTTCCCAATTAGGCAGTCATTGCATTAAGCGTTACATTCCTCATGCCTGCCCAATGGAGTTCCCCATTAGGGCCTAATGCGGTGTGCCGTATTGGATAGTCTTTGGGAAAACCTAATGTGGCCCTATACGCGGGTTTCGTAATGCGGGCCTCATACGGCTTTCCCAATTAGTCAGTCATGGCAGACATCGTTACATTCCTCATGCCTGCCCAATGGGGCTGCCCCATTAGCGCCTAACGCGAAATTAGGCTAGCCTAATGTGGACCTAACGGTCTGCCTAACTGAATTTCTAGTCGGGCTAATGTAGATAATGCTAATGTAATGATAGAGCGTAACAATTCTTTAATGACTAGATTTTATTCGTTAAGTAGTTATTAGGTACGATACGCGGCATAACCTAAAACTTGCGACATGTCATGTCATCTGTCATTGTTGAGTCCCCATCGCGCACGCGCAACGTGTCTCCCATTCGCCCCACCCAATCTCCGTCGCGCCGACGCACAGTGGGGAAGAAACCGATCTTTTTGGACAAAAATCTGCCGACAACTCAGTTTTTCATCGATTCAATTGGTATGTTTTTCAAAATGTTCGTGAAGGACTATACTTTGATGACGCGCTGCGCGAAAATCGTTAACTGTCACAATCAAGAATCCTTATCTAGAAAGTCCAATAGCTGCGATACTTCATCCGACCATACCGTAAATTTGCATGTCCCAGCTGATTTGCCGACACTTCTTAACCCTAAACGCTAAACCGCAAAATTTTAAATAGAATTACATTCGGCACTTATGAGACTTACCATTAATTAATTTAAGGTTTCCGTCTTCGAAAAGATTGTATTGTATTTAAGTTCGCGTGTATTCACTGTGACGTTGCAAGTCTGCGACGTCACTTCTCCGTTTGAGAAACGGTCAAACAACCGTATCGGGAGTGGACCGGACCGACCGTTAGCGATTGCGAGAACCACCCGCAATTTTGAGCACTCCTTAAGGAAGAGGTTCGGTTCGAAGATCGCTCCTAATGCCATCTATGGCACGCGCCGAGAGCGGCTACTTTCAGGAACGTGCCTAGGGAGCGACAACTATCGTAAAGGCGCCCCGCAACAGAGGATCAACAGGACGACAAAATAGTGGCCGTAAAACAAAAACCATTCCGGATCCGGAGAGGTGGCAAAGGGCACCACCGCACACGAGTGAGGAAGCTCGGAGGCGACGATGTGGGACGAAGGGGTCACACTTGCGTAACATCGGGCATTTTGGTGGGTCCCGCCGTCGTCTCATCCCGCCTATATCTGACCCCGGCAAGGGTGGTGCGGAGGAGCGCCTGGGAGGAATCAACCTCCCCGGTCGTCATGGGCGATCGTAATTTGGTGTTTGTGGAAGGTCTGGGGCCCAAGACCTGTTCCGAAAGTTCGGTCCTGCAACTAGGAATAGTTGCGTTGCGGGTGCGCCCATAGGGAATTTCGATAGGACGAAAGGAGTGGGGAGACCGAGAATCGATGCGTGCCATCGATAAGGATCCGCGGATCACTGTCGCGCCGATTGTCGAATGAGCTACCTCTACTTCCGAAGTCTCGCTGACTTACTTACGAATTCCGCCTAATCCAAAGTTAGTACGCATCGCGGGTGGTTTTATTTCCGCGTCATAACTGCCGTGTACCGCGAGTTCGGAACCGAAGGCGAAGGTTTCGGCCTTTTCAAGGAAATCCAGCGAGCGTAGCCGACCACGGTAAGTCGATTCAGTGATCCTCGGTTCGCGAATTAGTGTTGGCTCGAGATTTAGTGCGAGGACGAGACGAGAGCGTGTCGTCCTCGATCAATTGGTGTTAGCCGAGGCATTTGGGCCTCGTGCTTTGTGCTCGCGTTCTCGCAGAGAACGCTTTGAGTCCGGTAGAGCAGTCTCCCCCTTCGAATAGTCGGAAGTCTTCCTTAAGGAGCCGCGTCGGGAAAAGGATAATTTCGGAATTAGCGAGTCCGGTAAATCGGTGTAGATCGCGATCGTCAATCTCGCGACAGTCCGTCGAAACTGCGCCGTCCATCTGCGTCACGCGAATTCTCGTCTCTCGTGAGACTTGCATTGTACCGCCGTACCGTATCTTGAATCGCGTGGAAATCTCGACTAACGCGCTCCGCGATCGAACAACTATCGCCAAAGTGTACAAGGAGCGCGGGCTCCCGGGTCGCGGCCACGTGGCCGCCTCTCTGTATTTATTTTTGACTACGAATAAATTCGTTAGAGCCCTAAATTCTCGAGATTATTTCCGACCTGCGAGATCCGTCCTGCCGCGAGGGCTGTCCTCGTTATTCCCTGAGTCCGAACTCCTGGCCGTTCGTGTCGTAAAATTCCGTCAGTGAGCGCGAGAAGATTCTAAGCTCGTGTTCGACTTCCTCGAACACGAGACCTTGGTGTTCCGTTAGTGTGGTACTTCCGTGTACCTGGCGCCCGAACAATTATTAGTGTTCTTTCTCGAATCTTCCCGTCAGTCACCTTTGTACCGAGAGGACCGTGTCCGCGCGGCCGCGCACGGCCCGTCCTCAGTGGCTGTAAATTCTCGGAAGTTGGTCATTTTCGCCGGCCAGAAACCCGTGCGAAAAAGGGCAACGTTACATCACATAAATTAAATGGAAATCGTTTCATACTTTTTAGTGCGTTTTTTCGAAGTCAGTTTATTTAATCAAAGTTTATTTACGGATTCAAAAAAGCGTATGGTCAAAAATATTTAAAGCGTTATAGAAAATTATGTTAACGCCGCCAATGGATTTTTTTTACAATTAGAAATAAAGTAATCCCGCGATATAAGTCGATTCTCGGTTCTGTGCTGTGACAGAGATCGTGGAGGAATACTATTTTTTTGTAGCCGCGTCGACCGCGCCAAACGTAGAAAAGGACAGCATGTAAATACGGACAGCGCGAACGAAGGCGCGACAAAAGATAGCGTATCGTCGTGAGAATAGTACAGTAATAATGAAACTTCTTCATTTTTTACTTATTTCTAATGAAATTTTCCCAATACATTTTAGACATTTTTCTGATTAAAATGACACCAAACAAGATACAATTTGACCCATATTTACCGTACATGGGAAGCATAATTTATAATTTATCATGTTTATATGACGAACGTTCTGAAAGAATCAGACTAGAATTTTGCAAATTAACAGAGCTACAGCCAATTAGCGGTGCTACATACAAGGTGATTCAGCTAAAGGTGTGCCACCTAAATAACTTGTAAATTATTTGGTACATGAAAAAATGGTTGAAACAGAAGTTGTATAATTTTAGTAGTAGCATTTACCACACCATTATTATTTTAATAATAAAGCGTAATTATTACAGAGATGTGTGTGTGTGTATTCAGTTGAGACATGGTCAAGTACACGTGCAGAAAATATTTAATGCTGATTTTCCTGAAAACAAAGCCTCGTGCGAAGAAATTTAATTCAACATTTTCTCTTTATTTTCTTCCGTAGAATTGCCTGGTTTCCGGTTGTACCACCTGTATAACAGATTCAAACAGTTATTTTCGAAACAATTTCAAACTTTGGTGCTGAATCAAGTCACGTGCGCCTCGCAACCTGGCTACGGGAATTCCATGAAACATTTTCGGAATAAATCCACAACAAAGCGGCAAATGAAATTTCTGCAGCCCCTTTAGTTTCTCGTGTAAGGCACCAGCCCGGCCATTGTTCGCTCGCCATCGTCTCGTGACCGGGCAATTTTTTCAGCAGGGCCGCCATTCATTCCTCACCTCGCGTTATTAGCGACCTTATTTCCTTCGCTCAACCACCGTACCATTCTTCTTCGCTGCCTCCTCTGTTCTTTCTCGCCGTTAGCAAAGAACGCTTCTCTTTGAATCTCATCCTACCCCCGGCACGTTCCGAAGCATTTTCATTGAACTTCCGAAGAGAGCGCAATCTGCACGACCGGGAGAATAGAGGGCAGAGAAGAGGACATTAATGTCCAGACCGTTCAGAGTTTTTTTTAGCAAAATAGTACGATCCTCTCCATGCAATTATATCGATGGAACTTTCCGGGGGAACGTGTTTTCCTTTTTACCTCGAACGCAATATGCTGGCTGTTCTATTTAATTTTACAATTTCAATGGATCTATTCGTAAGAATGACGTCTATGGAAATCTGCAGAATGAAGTTCCTGGACGCATTTTATATAAAATTTCCGATGGTGGGGTTCTCCAAGGCGGCAGATGTCGAACAGACCGAGCGAATCAGAATCCCGAAGTTTTTCTATGTTAATGATATGGACACTAAAGAAGGACCTGTGATTGTAAAAACTCTGTAAGGGATATTGAAAGAAGGAGAAGTAGCATATACAGAGTGTTTCGAAATTATATGTTACGACTACTATAGCATGATCCTGCACCTTTGGATGGGTGCATCCTATAGTACTCATCGCTAAGAACAAAAGTATCATGGAACTACAGTGGCCGAAATAATGATAGATTCACCAGCCGCATCGGCTAGATTACTGCTTCTACTTTTATTTTCGTTTTCCGAAGTGTACCGTGGCATTTGTTTTTATTTCGCAAGAATGTGTTCCACACATTGTGCAAGCAGTCAGTCGACTATCGACAGTATTAGTGTAAAGATGTACCTGTTTCAAAAATACTTTGGAAATTATCGAGTACAAGATACGAAACTTGAGGGTTATTGTTGCTCGCTCGCTTCGCTCGCTCGCGAGTGGGATTGTTTTTTCTCGTTCGCTTCGCGAGCTCGCGGGTAGGACTGCTCTTGCGAGAGGATTAGTGGTACGCATGGCTAGTAGGGCCTACAGCTATTAATGTTTTTTATTTGGTGTGTGGCTCTCCAAGAGCCCCACAAAGAACTTCCCGATACGTTAGTTGCAGTATATTATTATCATTATTAAGTGTACGTTTTAAGAAGATTATACGTTTTCGGGGAAATTTCAATAGTTTTCTACTTATCAAAATGTTTGCTATATGGCGTCGCATTAAACCAATATCGTATGCTCATTGCTCGCTTGGTTCCTTGTTTAATACATCAATCGATGCAGCTGGACATTCGTTATACAGAAATACTAACCTATACATGTCGAAAAGTTAGTGGTTCAGGAGATATTTCAATTTAAATAATTATAAAACACCATTACTAACGTGCTAGGACGTTACACTAGTAAGTAAACGCTAATGTCTGGGAACGGTGCGTCCTACCGCAGAAATAACGAAATTTTCAAAAGGCGCAACCCAAGACATATAGAGTATGCTCAACCACATGACGTATGTAGTCTTTTGAATTTTTCAAAAAAAAAAATATATATAATTTTTTATTAAAAATATATCTATATACATTACGTTTGTTTCTTCGGTGGAAAATTTCGGTCCTCTCGTATAAATTGCACTGTTGAATCAACTTCTTTCGAAAAAAACTAAAAAACTATTGAACCAAAATGGACCAAAATCTAATCAGCTCTAGTTTACAGCGGGGCACATCGATTGCATCATTCATCATTCTGATCGCGTTGTTACTTTGTCAGAAAACGTTAACGAAAAATTTAATACCATACAAACATACATACGCACACACACACATACAAACATTTTGCTAAAAATAGTCTAAAATGACTCCAATGAGATCATGAAACGTGAAGATCTGCTAAAAACTCGATTTTCGATTTTCGGGGTCATTACAGTAACTTCCCTATGAATCGGGAAGTTAATAATCTTAGATTCACGGAGAAATATTAGGTCAATCGGAAAGTTCCGTCCGTTTTTTTACAAAATGTAGAGCTTTATTTAAGAAACAAAATGAAAAAGTACATTAATCAAAAATATTGTCTATCGTTAGCAATAACTTCTCCCCATCTTTCGGGCAGCAAGCCAATTCTGCGACGAAAGAATGAGCCATCTTTGGAGGTCATCCAGTCAGAGACTCATTTTTCGACATCTTCGTAAGAATTAAATCGTTCCTCAGCAAGTGCGTGTGCCATCGACCGAATCAAGTGATAGTCAAAAGGGGCACAGTCTGGCGAATAAAGCGCGTAGGGTAGCACTTCCCAGCGAAGTGTTTCTAACGTTTCTTTGACAACTTTTGTGACGTTTCGCAAACAGAATTTTGCAGATGGGTTTTCGCTTTTCAATGTCTCTTGGCTTGAGTTCATATGGGAACCACTTTCCTCCCTTGTAGACCTTCCCCAAGGCTTTTAAACGATCGGAAATAACAGATTAAACACAACATAACGCTTCTGCAATTTGTTTTTACGTTTGATATGGATCTTCATCCACCAATGCCTGCAATTCTGCGTCTTCGAATACTCGTGGTCGTCCGGAACACTCCTTGTCCTCTACAGCAAAATCACCATTTTTAAAGCGTCGAAACCTCTCTCTACATATTACCACGTTTTTCTTAGCTCGCTTTCTTGTTTGTCTGTTTGTCTGTTTGTTCGGTACAAATTTTGCAATTGATTTTAAACTAACTTCCCGATGAGCTAGAGCAGCGCTCGGAATTTTTTCATCGCGGCGGCCCAGAATCGAAGACTGCGCCTCCCGCGCGTCTTGCTCCCCGTACCGGCCCTAGTTCGGAGATCCTCCGGCGCGTTCCATACTCGCTATTCGTGGCGACTAGAAGAACTAGGGCTGGTACGGGGAGCGAGACGCGCAGCCGGGGCGAGGAGGTGTGGCCTTCGAGTCTGTGCCGCCGCGATGAAAAAATTCCGAGCACTGAGCTAGAGACTTGAAATTTTAAACATAGCTCAGAACTGGATGACAATGCAATATTTAAACAAAATTTTTTTAAAAAGCTTATGCGTTCAGGAGATATAAATTATTAATAATTTGAACCTTTGCACCCTCCGCCGCGTGACGTAGTACGTCTTCGCGTTCAGCGTCCCCACTCTACTACGTGTTCCCACTCTGACTCATCCCCACTCCACTGACCCGCTTCGCACCGAAGGAGCTCAGTGTGCGTCAGTGTGCGTTCGAGTTCCGTACGGTGTTTACAAAGTTACTACGTATTATTATAGTACAATTTTTGTTTACCAAGCGAAAGAACAGTTACACCGAAATTCTCCGTCGAACCTTTATCTTTGACATTTTACCATGGCGTTCGTTTTCGATATGACGCGTCGCAATACCGTCTGAAATTTACTACATGTCTCTGTTATAATCTCATCAAAATGTTCAAAATCGATTGTAAAATTTCACACATATAAGGCTAAAAAGCAGAAAATAATTATTTAAATAAAAATAAATTTTTTAAAAATACCACGTTTTCAAAACGGACTAAAAAGTATAAAATAAAATTTTAAAAAACGCCACGTTTAAAAACGGACTAAAAAGTATAAAATAATTTTTCTAGCCCCATACAAATTCCTAACCCCGTACAGATAGTCCTGAAAATTTGTGATTGTGAATTTTTAGTAGCTATGAAAATACTTGTAAGATTTAAAACGAAAAACGGGGGGCGCATGAAATAGATAATTGATGCATGAACACCTAAATCACTAACAATTCTAATGCACTGCAAATGATATGAACTATTGTGCGAGTTTTCTCAGCGATAGCTACTCTCTACACCCCTTACTATGTATGTAGTATTATCTTGCGCCCCACGTTTTTCGTTGTAAATCTTACAAGTATTTTCATAGCTATTCATAATTCACAATCACAAATTTTCAGGACTATCTGTACGGAGTTAGGAATTTGTATGGGGCTAGAAAAAATTATTTTACACCTTTTAGTCCGTTTTTAAACGTGGCGTTTTTTAAAATTTTATTTTACACTTTTTAATCCGTTTTAAAAACGTGGTATTTTTTAAAAATTTATTTTTATTTAAATAATTTTTTATCGGAAACAGCATTGTCGCCATAAAAGTCTAGAATCAATCGATGAGCTTCAGCTGCATTTTTCTTTCAATCGAAGCAAAAGATTAACACTTCGCGCAAATGACGCTTATTCGGCTCAAATTCCGACATTTTCAATGTAGAAAAAATCGATGTTGTTGATGCAAGCGTATATTGTTATGTATTGAATTTTATTGAAAGATGTCCAAACTAAAAAGTTAACCTTACTTTAGACGTTATAGCTAACGACAGTTCGAGCTACGGCTACGCGACGCTAAACGGACGGAACTTTTCGATTGACTTAATATGTAAAAATTGATAGTGCAATTTTTTGAACGTATGTGTATGATAAGTACACATATTTATGAAGTTTAAGAATTATAAAAAATATTTTATGTTCGTTTAATATCATTAAAGCACAATGACACGGGGAAAAAATCGTTAAATGATAACGAAAAGTGCCAAATTATATCTTTCCACAATATGAGTCTCTCTAACAGAAAAATTGCAAGAAGATTGAAGAGGTCATTAAATGTCAGAAACAATTTTTTAAAATTAGAAGAAAAATACGGCAGTAAAAAATCTACCGGTCATCCAAAAAAATTAACACACAGGTACAAAGATCAAATTTTTCAAGAAGCACGGCAAAATATGCTTGATGCCTCTAAAATAAAAATTAAATTAGATTTGTCAGTTGGTGTTCGATGTGTACAGTAAGTTGTGAAATCGAGTGGGACATTTAAATATTCTAATAAAGCGAAAAAACCTCCGCTAACTAAATTCCACAAGGAGGAGAGATTGAAGTTTCCACAACGTCATATGTCATGGACCGAAAAGTGGAAGACGGTGATTTTGTCCAATGAAAAAAAATATAATTTGGACAGCCCAGATGTGTATTAATATTACTGACACGATCTGCATGATGAAAAAGTTTAAAAATGTAACAGAGTACATGGAGGAGAATGTGTAATGGTTCGGGCTGCATTCGGTTGGAACGGCAAGACTCGGATAATGTGGTTCCCTCCAAAAACCAATGCTGACAAATATCAGGAACTATTGTAATACGTATTGGGTGAATATGGCGACAAGATTGGTGGACCTAACTTAATATTCCAACACGATAATGCAGCGATACATCGTGCAAAAACAATTAAAAACTACTTTGAGAGGGTAAAAATTGAAGTTTTACCCTGGCCATCAAGGAGTCCGGACTTAAATCCGATTGAAAATCTTTGGGGAATATTAGCACGGGAGGTATACGAAAATGGAAAACAGTATTGCACTGTTTCAGAAATGAAAAATGGGATTAGAGAGGCGTGGTCTGAAATTAAATTAGAAACATTACAAAAATTAATTCAATCGATTCCACGCAGAATATTTGAAGTTATAAAACACAAACGAGGTTCAACTAAACACTGAATTATTTTTACTTTTCTTTTTTTTTAATTTTTTATGTGAAAATACATAATAAACCTATGTTTATTTCGCATAAAATTCAAGTGTTGTAATAGAAAATTTGTAATTGACATATATTAACATTGTGTTATTCAATTCAGCAGTGTATATTGTTAATTTCATTAGAATGAATAAATAATAATAAGTAAAATCAAAAATACTGCATTAAGCACAAGATTATTTCAACAAATTGAAGTGAACCTATCATTATTTCGACCACTGTATAGGTCTCAAGCCAACACCACAGTGGTCTAGAAGTCAGTTCAAAATTGACATTTTGTGTAAAAATTACTTTGAAATATTTGAGTAAAGTAAATAAAACATAATTTACAATACTGACTACTTGTTTATTAATATAATAATTAAGTGTTACAAATATAATATAAAAGATTATTATTCACTGTCGGAGTTTGTATTTGATCGATTTTTTGGTGCTTTTAGCATCTGCAAAGCTTCGGGATCGAGGCGTAACGTTTTACTACACTTTTATTGCAGTCCTAATTCAGATATAATTGGATCTGAAGACAATAAAAAATAATTAAACGAATCTATGTTTGTATGTTCCGCAGAATCCTTCCTAGTTCTGTGTTCCCTTATTTTAAAGTCCTTGTTTTTTTGCCTCTTGCGCTTCCTCTCCAAGCTGACCAATAGGTAAAATTGCATGTTCTATAATTTCTGCTCCATGTATCAGCACTTCGTGAACGCTTGTAAGCATATAAAACCACGAATATAGAGACACAAGTTTTTTTCCGGTTTCGAATGCATAAACTTTAAACTTTTCTGCGCTTATTTCATATCTACATGAAATGGTTCGAAGAATCATGTACATCCTGTATAGAGGGTGTTTCGTCTAAAACAGGACACCTAAATATCTCTTCAGGTTACTGTGATGCAGAAAATATTTGTTACGTAATCTGCATGGTGTCAATGGACCAAATATCTGGCACGAATATTTTTTTCCGAAATCACTTTTTTCGGAGTTATCAAGGTCATCGATGTTTTTTGATACATAGCTACATTTTTATTTTATTGCATCGTGTAACTGATCGAAAACTACATTCAGATATTTATAAAAACATGACCTTGATCTTCGAAAATTGGCGTTCCTTGGCGCGGTCCATCTCTTTAAGCTATTGTGATGCAAAAAATATTTGTTACGTAATCTGCAAATCATCAATGGACGAAATATCTGGCAAGAATATTTTTTCCAAAGGTCATTATTTCGGAGTTATCAAGGTCATCGATGTTTTTTGATATATACTTACATATTTATTTTATTGCATCGGATAACTGATCGAAAAAAAACATTCAGATATGTATAATAAGATGACCTTGAGCTTGATTTGAAGGTAAAACTTTAATTTTCGAAGATCGATGTTATTTCAAGGTCATGTTTCTGAATATTTTTGATAAAGTTATCTATAATTGCTTCAATACTGTGTCCGCTCACATTCCTTCCGGTAAAAATAGCCTCTAGTAATCCACTAACTCGATCCTTCCGTTTCAAATTCTTTAATTTGAACCATTCTTCGATCAACTTTATGCGGGTGATCGTGGATACGTTTACTAAAATATTCAAATAAAATAAATGATGATGGGATTGCGGGGGATCGCGTTTTCTCTTTGCCGTTTATGGAGATGAAGTAAGCTTTCAAATTAAATACTTCGCAACGCGTGCAAATGCGTGCAAATTTGGTAAAACTTACGACATTCTAATAATTTTTTAAAAAAAGTATCAGTTCATAAAATGTATCATAAAGTGTGTGAAGGAAACGTAAACCTACCATTTCCAGTTACAGCCATACTGATAATATCATATACAGGGTGCGGCACCTAAAACAGGACACCTGAATAACTCGCTTGCTTTTGAAGATCGAAAAAAAAGGATCAGACCAAACTTACTTGATATCGAGGGGCTCGTAATCTGATGTCATTAATTTTTTTATAGGTGGAGACGTCAAGGAGATATGATGGTCAACTTAGACGTTAGTGTTTACTTACTTGTGTAACATCATAGCACGACAGTAATGGTATTTTAGAGTTATTTAAATTGAAATATCTCCTGAACTACTAACTTTTCGACATACATAGGTTGTACTTTTTTGTAACGAATACCCAGCTGCATCGATTCATGTATTAAAAAATACCATATTCCAATTAAAAAAACAGAGTTGACCTTCATATCTCCTTGACGTCTCCACCTATAAAAAAAATTAATAACATCAGATTACGAGCCCCTCGATATCAAGTAAGTTTGGTCTGATCCTTTTTTTTCTATCTTCAAAAGCAAGCGAGTTATTCAGGTGACCTGTTTTAGGTGCCGCACCCTGTATAACAGGATACTAACACATCTATGCACACTTCAAGAAAGAACTCGATATTTTGAGGTTATAATTTGTAGCAATTGACTAACGCAGGAAAACAGAATGTGGTTACTGGAATGTAGACAGTCTTGCCAACAATAATACGGTGATGTGGTTTACTAATTTTGCTTTTGTTACTGTAGTATACATATCAAACTATCATACAAGTATAAATTTTAACAGATTTACGTTAGGTGGTATTTTTAATTTATTTGCTCTAGAACTGACTTTTAGACCACAGTGCAACGGTTCTCTTAAAAAACTAAAGTTCCGTAAACTATTCTATTTTATATAGGGTGTGGCCGGACGGGTGGTACAACCGAGTAGGAGGTAATACTACATGTACAAATGAGTCGAAAGAAAGGAATAACATTTTTCTGTTTGACGCTTCGTTTTCGACAAAATCGAGTTTGGAAACGCAGTGAATACACGTGCTATTGCATAGTAATCGTCTGACGCGTCTGACCATGATCAACCAGTTCTACTTTCTCCATATACTAAAGTACGCGAACCTAGCGGAACTTCAAACTCGATTTTCTCGAAAACAATGCGTCAAACGAAAAAATGTTATTCCTTTTCTTCGACTTATATTTACATGTAGTATACCCCCTACTCGGTTCTACCACCTGTCCGGCCACACCCTACATGTCTACAGGATATCCCAAAATGCTACAAACTTGAGCTAGGTCTGGGTTTGCTTTCAAATCTAACAGAGTTTCATACCTTAAACTATAAAAAAATTAGATAATGACGATTGAACAGCGACTGCCGACTAAAATCTTCACAACACTACTCAAGGTGTTGAACACACAAAAAAATCATCGAAGTTGTAGATGTTTCCATTTTGGTACACATTTATCTCTGTCTCTCGCAATTGACAGAAACATTTTTTATTTGGCATAATGATGACACATGATCGCACTCTGATCGTGCCACTCTTTATTTCGCGAATTAAATATTTGGACACGACCTCATTAGCTGTACGCACCCCATTTCCAATTACCCTGCAATTATTACCATTAATCAATCTCCGTCGACTAATCCCATCTCTCGGCAAAGCGTTCCATCACAATATTTACGAAAACCCGCAACGTCCTTTCTTCCCAGCTCATCGTCAATCAATATCAGCGGCGTAATCGAAGCGGGGGATAGACAGGCCAATCTAATTAACCAACATCCACGGCACTTTATACACCGCAGCTGCATCAAAGTTCGAGACTAGTCATTATGGCCGTCCGGTATGAGGCGGGAGTGGTTTGGCCGTCGAGCGGCAAGATCCTTTTCGAGCTGATCGAGGGGCACGAGCAATGAATATGAAATTGTTGTCACGACGAGAAGTGGGTGGGTGAAGAGCAACGGAGAGGAGGCGAACCTGCCGACCGTAGGCGGGAAAGCGATACCTTCGCCGGTCTAAGCCGTTGGATGAAGAATGGCGACGTAATACATATTCATACATATTCATTCGGAGATATGGGCGCAAACCTCGTTAAACTCTTCATATGTGAAAGGTGGGCTGGCCAATACACGTGCCGCTTGGCTCGTATGCACGGGATGTCGAGCAGGATGGAATCAAATCCGCGCGCTGCTCGGCTGTTTATTGAACATAGCGATGTCTTCTCTGCCACGGTGTGTGTATCGATTTTCGGTCCGATCGGCGTGTCGCCCGCGCGGTAACCGGGATTTCCTGTCTCTGATTTATTTCCGTACCGTAGCGTCTGCGGTGTTGCACTATAATGCTGATATCGACATGCCTTCACTAGGTTTTTCCACATACCATTTCGGGTCCCTTCAGTTAACCACCTGGCGCACTGCATACACTGCGTAGTGTAACTCTAATATCATTCCAATACTTTCTGTCTCGTGTCTATATCTTTTACCACCTTGACTATTTCTGTTATTTGTAATGTTACGAGCCGAGGTGTAGGCAGCTATGTGGAAACCGAGGGTAGTTTGGTTTGAGAGGTTTTGGGTCAAGTTGGGAAGGGTACACGTAGGACTGCCGGTGTCCCTTTCACCACCGGGTCGCATCGCGTGGAACACGGGAGTGGACTAACCGATGTCTATTTCACCACCGCACAGTGGGCTGGATCGAGAAATTTAGTGACATTTCACGAAAGAGTCGACTTTCTCATATCGATTTCTAATAAATTTGTATTGATTCCTAAATGTCCATCAACATCGAAGCTGAAAAAATTAATGTTCGTTCACAAAAACTGTAGTTAATATAAATTCACAAAGATAGACATTTGGGATGCAGTATTTTTCAGCCAAAAATTGCTTCTTTTCAACGAGGTGTCCTGATTACCCTATTTAATATTTCTTCTGGCTCTTTTGTGTAAATGAAAAACACTCCTTTGGGGTAACAATAAACGCTGTTAGTTGAGGATGTTTGCTCGCAATGTATTAGAAATTAATAATTAATGAAATGAATAAAATCTGTACACTTTCTTAGAATTTGCAAGGTATATCTTTTGATGGACCTAACTGGTCCTAATCGGATAAATCAGATCATTTTCATTAGACCTTCCTCTACATATCCCAACAAAAATTGTATCCGACCCGATCCGACCGTGAAAATTATGATTGTTTAAAGTTATCGGGACGTGCCACCTGACGCATAGCAACTCACATATAGTACTTAAATACCATCCGAATATAAATATTTTTGCAATTGCATTAACAGTTCATACCTACCTAAAACAAGTATGTAATTTTTAACAATAATATAAGTAATCTATTAATTTTATTGTTAAAAATATAATGAACGGTAATAATATAACTGGACTAAGAGTTTCTTAGTTTTTCTTAGTGAGTATCACTGTTTTTGGGTAAGTATATCTGTCATTGAATCATAGTTAACAATTAAGCGACTCTTCTAGCAAACTGTTTAGATTATTGAGACGCGAGATGTTTATGCTATGCTGCAGATAAGGTTTCGACCAAGGTCCACCGTTCTGTCTGCATTTAGTTGAAACAAAATTTTTGGAGAGATCACAGTGATCCATATTGAGAGAATTTTTACATATTTAAACGTTTTGTTTTAGTTTTTTACGTTTTCTACAATTTAAGTTCGGTTTAAAGTTACAGTTTAAGTTTTGTTTTTTTTCTGTAGTTTATTATGTTAATAAGTGTTTATTATGTGTATAATTTATTAAGTGTGAGATACACACGCGGTTAAAAATTGTGAAAATCATAGTTTTTCACGACTTTTGATCAGTTTCTGCTTAAAATCCACAGAATCGTACATCTTTCGATGCGTGCCGTTTTCTCCTGCGTCGACCGATTTCGATGAAATTTTCAGTATTTGTATAACCAACATAGATCTACAAAACATATATGCATTTGAAATTTTCATTAAGGGCCCAAATAAAAAGGTTTTAAATAATGCCTTTTTTATTTTCGCATGTAACCTTGTAAATTATAATTTTTGGAACATTTCTTTTGCACATCATTTAGTAACCCAATGCTTCTAATTGCTTACAAAACATCGGGACGTTTGGTACAATTATGAAAAAGTTATTCTGTTTTAAAGAGTGTACGATCACTTTTGTGAGCCACTGTATCTTTTATATCGTTAAAAAATGTATTAACAAAATAAAGAAATGTATTAGTAATTAACGAGATATTACCGAAATCATTTTCCAAACATACCTACTACCTGGAAGTTCTAGTAGGTGCTCGAACCTCAACGTAACCCTCAAGATGCAAGCTTTCATATTATTCCAGTTTTCATATTCTCTATCTACTTATTGTGTGACAACTTGAAACAAACTGTTAATGATAAACAACCGATAACTCAGGTCATCTAACCAATAACAGCCTTTAGTATATCCAACTTATTAAAATTACTAACTCTTTCATTCTAGTTTCTTGCGATTGACGTACAAAATGTTGATTTTTTATGAAGATCCGCAGTCTAATAATAATCAGAAGCTCTTTATCCGTGTACAAGTATGGAGCTCGCTTAACAATAAAGAGAGAAGTGTACAGCAACTCTGTGCTGCTGTCAAATACATGGCAACGCAAAGTGCTGATTCTTTCCGCGCAACGGCGTTAACT
This sequence comes from Lasioglossum pauxillum, assembly GCA_933228785.1. NCBI lineage: Eukaryota > Metazoa > Arthropoda > Insecta > Hymenoptera > Halictidae > Lasioglossum > Lasioglossum pauxillum. The sequence continues at coordinate 25,200,929 of OW121705.1, read as the reverse complement.
ATCCCATTTAATCAACTTCTCGAAGAAGGCGAGGAAAGTTCTGGCGGAAGCTTTGGCTGCAGCAGTTCCTCTGTTCATTGGCTGGCGAGAACAAAGTCCCCGCTACATGGGGACAACTGTCCAGGCGCTATTTACCGGTCCTGGTAGATAGGAAGTACCGAGAGCTGTTCCCTCGAATATTTTCAAATAAGCAGAGCCACCTCGATAGAAACGCGAGCCGCGACTAATTGTAAAATATCATCGAGTTCCAGGACAGCGAAGAAAGAACACCGCGCGGCGCACGGACGGATGGAAGATGGCCCGGAGGAAGTTATTATTCCGGCGAGTGGCGCCTCATTGCAGATCAGCCGACCATAAAAAACTAATTTATCGCGAGGAAATGGAGACGAAGAGGAGGGTTGATGAGGTAGAGAATTGGCACGGTTGACCGAGCGTCTTGAATGGCCCGCGCTGGTAGGCTCTGTTCGTTCCCTCTGTTCCCTTCTCGCAACGCTGTATGGCCACCGCCGCACTACCGGTTATATCATTTTAAAGACGCGCCGCGAAATAAATTTATAAGTAGTCTGCCGAGAGTTCTGTCAGAGCCCGGCTCCCGTCTAAGTAGTTGGCAAGTAGTTTGTGCCGACGGAGTCGAGCCCCCCTCGATGTATTATTTAAGTGCTGTAGTTCGCTCACCTTCGCGCCCCTCTGTTTTCCTTCTCTCTATCTCTCCGCTATCATTTCCGCGTTTTCTTTGTTCTTATCATGACTTTTCCTTTTTAATGATCATCCACCCAAGCCCAACGCGACGCCCGCTCATCCTCTCAGCTCGGCCCTCCTTTGCTCCATCAGTCACACTTCTGCCAAGTGGCATCTTTCGCACTCAATATCGTAATCTCTCTCTCTCTCTCTCTCTCTCTCTCTCTCTCTCTCTCTCTCTCTCTCTCTCTCTCTCTCTCTCTCTGACGAGGGATGTCACGGAACCCGGAAACTTGGAAAGTTACGAAATTTTGTGTACAAGTAGAGTAATTGAAGAGCCAAAGTAAAAATGTCCGCGAAGACTACCGACGCCACACGCGTTCAATACATATCATTTTATACATAGTATGCTTGAGATTAAATACGCGTGGGAAACCGCGCGCGGCAGAAGTGAAACATCTTGCAGTCTAGTAATGTTTAGAAGTAAATTAAGATTGGAAATGGTAAATAATCCTAATGAAGCGACGACAAGATCAGGAACAACTCTCGGTGCAGTATTTGCAAGACATTTAGACAAAATTGAATCATGAATATTTATATCATATTTTAGCTATCACAAGCCAATTGTTTCAATAATAGAATCATAGAAAATCATAGAAAAAATAATGAACGATCAAAATTTGCGACGCAAAGAAGGAGAGCGTATGGGAGAGGAAGAGACAGTTCAAAGAACTTCCCATACGCTGTTCCTCCTTGGGTTCGAAACTTTCATCGTCCATTACTGTTTTTACTCATGATAGAAAGACAGAGTTCGTAACACAGATATTGAACAACGTTCGAACTTATACTAGAATAAATACACAATATTTTCCGGTTAAACAAAAATTCTAGCTTCGGCGTAAAAACCTCGACGGATTACGAGGAAAAGCCGAAACAAGACACAATAGATTTATTCAATCAAGAAAGAGTATACAAGTATTATTATACGAAGGCTCAACTCTTACTACAGCTAACGCGATTTCAAAAAATCAACTAGTTGACAAATTATATCCTAAATGGCCATTATACTTTAAAAACTAAGAGAGCTCTCTTACCGTTTGTCATCAGAGACATCAGACATCCACGCGCAGTGATCCTCAACAGAGTTCCACTGGAACTCTGTACAATTGCCGGCCTCCTTTGCCGGCGACACTGCGGTCAGCCTTGCAATCCGGCCCAGCTTCTGTGTATACTGGGTAGGAGCTTCAGCGCTTGCAATGCCCTCAAATGTATAACCGGCCTGATAGGATCCAAGTATTGCCGAACCGAGTGGATAAGGACCCAACATCCAACTTCCTTTTTAACCAGGGATCACTGCAAGAACTCGTTTCCACAACAACCATGTCAATCGCGACCACCGTGAATCGCTCGCCAGACTCGCGAATATACATTGACACGGCGAGACTATCATATACCTTCACGGTGCATACGATCAACATTTAAAAATCGCGAACAATTACACAAGTAAATATCATCGGAATTATATCATATTTGGTATCATTTTCATTAGAAAAATGCCACGAATATGTTGGTGAAAGTTCCATAAAAAATAATGGAAAATAAAGAAGTTTTGTCATTCGGATTAGTGTGGTCTCACCGATGTACCCGACAACGCCTTTAATCGACAACGAATTTAATCCACAACGACTTGAGACACAGTATGATAATACATATGGTAATACTGTACGATAATACATACTGTGGTCGTCTTAAGTTGTTGTGGATCAAATTCGTTGTCGGTCAAAATCGTTCAAATTCCTTGTCGGTTAAAAGCGTTGTCGGCCAAAGCTATTGTCGGTGAAATGTTGTCGGTGACAACCGTGGCGGGGAAATTTGTGTCGGTGATTTCCATGGGACCATTCCGGGACATATATCGGCCAGACATTTGGGACATTTATCGATAAAGTACTGTACATCGCATTGGTTGAAATGCGCGCGGGTACGTGGGTCACAGGTACCCCCAGGAACTTTAGGGACGGGCCTGGAGGAGTCAGTGCGTATACACGGCTTGCACACCCCGTCAGAGGAGCCCCACATAACCCCGCCGTCCCTCAACTGGGGCGGGATATCCATAATAACGATTACCTCCATGTAAAAAAGAAAGAACAAAGGTGCATATGTAGGTACAGCTGTTGTTATAAGTAAATATCAGCATTAACTCGGGTATATTTTTCAGGATTGAACATTCATCTACTTACTTTCTGTCTCTAAATACTGTAAAATTATCGATTTCTTTCTGTTTGGTTTGTAAAATGTATTTCTTTAAACTTTGGAATATTACAATGGTTAGTTGATTTCATTTGTAAATCAGAACTGAATGAAGAATTATCCCCAGACCTAGTGCAACAATTTTTTAGGTATACATGAGAATTAAATCAATAACACATCGCGTATGTATTCGTTCGTTAATATATCATATCGTATGCTACAATTTTATTATGATTCGAATGAATTTCTATGGATCACGTATGAATATTGTACAATTTCGAACGAAGTGAGGACGGAGCCAATTTCAATCCTGAAAATAATTGTTTGTTTGTGAGAATTTTTATATTTTTTAAATCGAAACTGCTCGCTGTTCGTTCGTGACAGACTACAAATGGAATTATAGCTTATGTACTAATTTAAAAAACAATCGCGTCCTCCAACATAGGTGTGGCCATCCTCTGGTGAGACTAGGAACACTTGCGTCAAATAGCTTAACTGACGAAGTCTTATGACATAGTAGAAAATTAAGAAAAAAGGTACTACCAGCTGAGGCAACGATAACGCGTCGTCCGATCACTGCCTTTAGCGTAATGAAAACAAACGATGGCCCACGCTACGAGACAAGCTTCGAGAGCAAGGTCGATTAAGGCGATTAGGTTTGAGCACCGTGGAAGCGTGGCTGCCATGCCGATCAAAGAGAATCAGCTAGTTCAGAACGCCCTGAAGTTCATGCTGTGCAAAAATTAGTTCAACAAAGTTTTGCTTGATGAATGTTAATAAATTAGACATGTTTAAATACACAAGTAACAATAGCAAATTCTCCCAAAATCTCTTTAACGAATATTAAACCATCAAGAAAATTTCTCTCATAGAGTAGAAAGTGCTATTTTTATTTGCTACTTACTCTAAACTCTTTAATAACAGGAAATTAAAACAGTAGTCTTTTCACAATAGTGATATTCACATACAATTTAAAAAACAACTACAGAAAATGAATTTCTTTTTGGTTAAACTTCACCTACGGAAACCAATTATTTTTAACTTTTTTACATGATCCTGTAGATTTTGACGACAGAATACAGAAAATTCAGGTTTTAATCTTCGTAGTCCACAGGTTCAAAAGTTATATGTGGTTAAAGTTCAGCGATTTTCGCCATTTTTGACAGGTAAAGGCGCCGTAGTAAAGACGCATAACTTTTGAACCCAACGATTCCTAAGATTAAAATTTGTATTTTTGGCATTTCCTCATCAAAATCTACAGGATTATATATAAAAAGGTTAAAAATTTCTGGTTTCCTCAAATGAAGTTCAGCATTATTTTTCACTAACACGTTACTTAAAATTTGGGTAATTATATACACAAAGAGGCACTCTCTTCCGATATTAATAAAATTTAATATGTTATATTTGTGTGACATTTTGTGTCAGCATAAACACGGAATTATTTCCTACAATTCATATCGAGTGTATGGATACGTGAAGTATTAACATTTCGATGATCTTGGATTAATACTTTTATACGTAGGATAATAAAAGGGATCGATTGGTTTGACAATAAAACTGGTGCATCGGTGCATTTACAGAAAAATGAGTGCATAGGCAGTTTGGCCGTATTATGACATGTCAGAAATATTATAATCCAGAATATAATATAAAATAATACAATATTACAATAGTACAATAGTACAATAGTACAATAGTACAATAGTACAATAGTACAATAGTACAATAGTACAATAGTACAATAGTACAATAGTACAATAGTACAATAGTACAATAGTACAATAGTACAATAGTACAATAGTACAATAGTACAATAGTACAATAGTACAATAGTACAATAGTACAATAGTACAATAGTACAATAGTACAATAGTACAATAGTACAATAGTACAATAGTACAATAGTACAATAGTACAATAGTACAATAGTACAATAGTACAATAGTACAATAGTACAATAGTACAATAGTACAACAGTACAACAGTACAATAGTACAATAGTACAACAGTACAACAATACAACAGTACAACAGTACAATAGTACAATAGTACAACGGTACAATAGTACAATGGTACAATAGTACAATGGTACAATGGTACAATGGTACAATGGTACAATAGTACAATGGTACAATAGTACAATGGTACAATAGTACAATGGTACAATAGTACAATGGTACAATGGTACAATAGTACAACAGTACAACAATACAACAGTACAACAGTACAATAGTACAATAGTACAACGGTACAATAGTACAATGGTACAATAGTACAATGGTACAATGGTACAATGGTACAATGGTACAATAGTACAATGGTACAATAGTACAATGGTACAATAGTACAATGGTACAATAGTACAATGGTACAATAGTACAATGGTACAATAGTACAATGGTACAATGGTACAATGGTACAATGGTACAATGGTACACTAGTACAATACTACAACAATAGTACAATACTACAACAATAGTACAATACTACAACAATAGTACAATACTACAACAATAGTACAATACTACAACAATAGTACAATACTACAACAATAGTACAATACTGCAACAATAGTACAATACTGCAACAATAGTACAATACTGCAACAATAGTACAATACTGCAACAATAGTACAATACTGCAACAATAGTACAATACTGCAACAATAGTACAATACTGCAACAATAGTACAAGACTGCAACAATAGTACAATACTGCAACAATAGTACAATACTGCAACAATAGTACAATACTGCAACAATAGTACAATACTGCAACAATAGTACCATGCTACAACAATAGTACAATACCACAACAATAGTAGAATACTACAATACTACAACAATACTACAACAATACTACAACGGTACAACGGTACAACGGTACAACGGTACAACAGTACAACAATACAACAATACAACAATACAACAATACAACAATACAACAATACAACAATACAACAATACAACAATACAACAATACAACAATACAACAATACAATAATACAATATTATAATACACAACAACCTAAACTGAGACGAGTGTAGTTCAATAATCAACTTGCATGGCTGTCCAATATAAAAAAAATCTTTCGGATGTTACAAAAGTACCATTGATTAATTGAAAATATTTTCTTCGCTAAATACATATTTACTACAGTATTAAAAAATTGGAATCAAAACTGATCATAGAATCTTGTCCCTTCTGAGATAACATGAATCCAGAGTTCTATTTAAACAAATAGTCATTTAGTTTCTTTTGCCTTTGTCTGTCGATTTATATTTTCTAGTTATTTGTTTTTTCTTTGTACTTTTTAGATGCAAACCATGACACCGAGTCTTGCATTTATAGCTTTGACAAGATTTCAAATTGAGGTTGCTAAGATTTTATACGGGTGATGCTAAAATCTTTTATGAATACCACGACGGTCAGAATGGTTGTGTAGTCAAGTCTGACTTGCGAAGAAATATATGCATTTTTATCTAACTACACCCCGTTAAAAGGCGTTCAAGTGTACGTACATTATAAAGTGAGATATTGTAAATGTGAGACAGCAGGAATCAAGAAACATACGTAACTTTTTCAGCTTTGTGATCCATGGCATTTTGCTAAAAGTTAATTGAAATAAGTATTTATTGGAAAGATGTGGAATTTGATGTCTGATCGGAAGTAAACTGGATGCTAATCATTTTATCGTCCATATTATTATAAACATTATTTTTACTACGTAAATTTAAAAACAATGCCATAGAAACATTCAATAATTAGTAACTATTGACAAAAGCGGATCCAGGTTCGGTCGCGTTGCCGTAGAAATATGTTGTCAAGGTCAACATTCTATTGATATTTGATCTAGAGATATTTGCAAAAAACCTTAAATAAATCGAAATTACGAGTATAGTTCATTCTGCAAGTTTTAATACAGGATACTCAAAAATAAAATATTAACATCTTGAATTATTATTTCAAAAAGTACATCCACATTAGGGTGGATCTTATTTTTTGACCAAAGAATTTTTTCCTGCTCACCACCCCCCTTCCCACCAGAATTGTGGTAATTGTTGAGAAAATGATCTGGAAAAAAATTGGGGCCGATTGGATCATGGGAAACCGGCGCGCAATGAATTTGAAAAATTTATAGCATGTAGCTATGAAAATAGCTACATGCGGAATTGTATGCTTCCGAATAATGCAAATTACGCCCCTTAATATCTCTGTCAGTTATGTATATATAAAAAGACTCTTCAAACAAAAGTTGTAGTATATAAGAAGTTGAATAGAGCATCATAGAAAAAAATATTTTTCAAGGTATTTTTTCAAGTTTTCAAGGTCACGGATGTTTTTCTCTATTAACAACTGATTATGCTATCTATGGATTCTTACAGAGAAAAAAAGACAAATTCAACGATATATTCCAACGTATAGTTATGTCATGATTTAAAAAAAAATTTCAAATTCGGTGCGCGGCGGTTTCCCATGATCCAATCCGCCCCAATTCTTTTCCAGATCATTTTCTCAAAAGTTGTCACAATTCTGGGGGGTGTGCGGGAAAAAGGTTTGGAAAACTCCAGAACTGATTGTACAGATAGAGAATGCTTACGCGGGGGGGCGGGGGGGGGAAGGGTGCGTAGCCTCGGCTAAAGGATGTAGCGTAAGATGAGAGATGATATAAGCCTTGGACTTGTCTTAAAGTAAATAGAATTCTGCAGAGTGACAATGAGAATTTGGCGTGCGGCCATTTGGCCGGACTTTTATTTTGGACATGAAAGTCTAAATGACGGGCTCGCTGGTCCTGAGATTGACGCCGTTCGCGGGCTTAAAAGCACACGACCGGAAGTGAACGTGTACTGGTTCATCGGTGCAGAACTGACTCGTTGGCCTGATCGTAAATCACAGATTGCTGAGTTCCGTTGCGCGTGGTCCACGCTCGTTCCCAGTGGCTATCGTAATAAACTTGTGCGGCCTTTAATGGCCGAAATTTTTACAACGCACGGGCAACAATTATATCTCGTTGGGTGGAAAGGGGAGGAAAGCATGTGCGGGCGGAAACGACAACAGAAACAACGTGTTTCGCGCCTCGACAACGATGTGTCGCGCCGCGCCGCACAGTGGTCCGGATCGAAGAAGTTGGTATCATTTTGTTATATCTTTTGAACTATTAGAGATATCGCAATTAAATTTTCACCAAAAATATTAAAAAAATAGTAATTCTTACCTAGACATAATTAAATATTTTTTGCATTTGTTAAACAATAATTTTTACTAACTTTTCATTGATATTTTTTATTAAAAAATGATTTGTTCCAATATAGTTTTTCAACCTTTTTTTACTTGCTATGAACAATAATTTTTAGTGTTGGTCTTAATCTTTAACACATAAAAGAATGCTTTCCTGTCTAAAAGAAGAAATTTTAAATACATATTGCAACTAAAATAGTACTAACATTATATTCAGTCAATATTACCACAAATAAAAAAGTAAGCTAATAAAATAAACAAACCATAATTTGTCTTTCGTGATGATCTATGATGATCGATTGCATTAGGTAATTAATAATTCTACTGCTTCAGGATTTAGTATTTTAGGATTTTTAACATATTCTGTTGTTATTAGTTTTTTCGTGCGTGGACGCGTAAAGGCCATATAACGGTTAACTTCGTTTTTTTTAATGGAATGAGGTATTTTTTAATACATTAATCGATGCAGCTGGACATTCGTTATAAAAAAGTACTAACCTATTTATGTCGAAAAGTTAATAGTTCAGGACATATTTCAAATTAAATAACTCTAAAATACCATTACTGTCGTACTAAGACGTTGGTGTTTACTTACTTGTGTAACGTCTTAGTACGACAGTAATGGTATTTTAGAGTTATTTAAATTGAAATATCTCCTGAACTACTAACTTTTCGACATACGCATAGGTTAGTACTTTTTTATAACGAATGTCCAGGTGCATCGATTGATGTATTAAAAAATACCTCATTCCATTTAAAAAAACGAAGTTAACCGTTATATGACCTTTACGTGTCCACTCACGAAAAAACTCATATCAAAATATGCTCCACTCGATACCGTTCGAGCCTCTGCTGAAACATTTTTTGCTACGAGTAACAATAGCGAGAAAATCAAGAGTCGAAATCGGGTGGGACACCCTGTATATATATCTTTACTCTATCTCTTATAATGTTATTGCAGAAACGTTCATATTTGGAACATTTGATCAGTCATACGAGCCTGTTTTACGCAAGCGAAACTCATCGCGAAGTAACATTGACAACTTTGAACATTGATAACTTGCAAGGTAGGACGAGGTAGGACAAGATTTTTGCATGACTATATACGGGAAAGAATACTGAAAATGATCCAATTTGCTTTAAACCGTGACTTTTTATGACCCTCGAGATATTCCTTGTCAAATGTAAAAAATTTGGCCAATTTTTTTATTTCATTGAATATTAATTTTTAACATATTGTTAACAATAACTTTTAGTGTCAATGTTAGTTTTATAACACAAAAGAGTGCTCTTCATCGTGAACAAAAAATAAATAAGAAATATTAAGTGATGTGATCAGGGCACCTCGAAGAAGAGAGGCAATTTTCTTGCTAAAAAGTACTGTCTCTAAATGTCTACACTTTAAGTATTCGTCCTAATTACAATGCTTTGTAAACCGCATTAATTTTTTCATTTTCAAGGTTGATAGACATTTAGGAAGCAATACAAATTTGTTAGAAATCGATATGAGAAAGTTGACTTTTTCTCTAAATGACACCAACTTCTTCGATCCGGACCACTGTGCGCCGTCGCGTCGTTCCGTACCTTTGACACGAATTTGCCAGCGAAAAACGATACACGGTCGAAGCCGCGGCAGCCGAGGAGGGAATTTGCTTTTGGTCGCCGCACCGAAGAATTTACCCAGGGGGAATTCAAATATACGCTAAGCGCGCTCCATCCACCCATCGTTTCTTTCCTTTCTTATCCCGCGCTACCTGATCCTGCGACTAGCGATGGGATCAAGCGTGTATTAACAACGAAGGATCTCCAATCCTGTACATTCGAAAAATTATGAAGCTTTGGTTGAGAGCAGAGTTGGGCAATATTTAAATACTTCTAGAGCCTCGGCTGTACAACGCCATCTCTGTACTATGTTATGGAGTAACTAATAAACCATTAACCAACCATTAAAATTATTCAAATACCGATTGGAATAAAAGATACTTTTATTCGTTATTCGAAGGTTCGAGTATAAAAGTATCTTTTATTCGACTTTTATTTAAATAATCTTGTATTCATCGAATACATTCTCGGCGAATACAAAATTATTTAAATAAAAGTCGAATGAAAGAAACTTTTTTATTCGAACCTTCGAATAACTAATACAAATTTTGTATCTTTTATTCGTTATTCGAAATTTGTATTTAAATACAATTTAAAGACAATGTATTTGAATACAATTTTTTCCCAACTCTGGTTGAGAGGAATACTCCCCGAAAAGATTGTTGATTTTTTGTTACGGGCCTGGGTTGATAGGTTTAAGATTTAGGGGACACTGGGTTTATATGTTCAGATTTTGAAGAAATGTATAAAATGACGTGAAAACGGTACATATAGATATTCTCATCTTTAACGTAATTTATTGTCAAATTTATTACATTTTTAAATTCTAGCCTTAAAATTAAAATATTGTAATAGGGTTTTCATATTTTTTCATTTGTTTGTCCTTGATCGAAGCGGAACTGTTTGCTCCGTTGTTGAGCAAATTGTTCTTACATTGGGGCAAGTTGTTACTAAATAATAAAATTTGTAAATAATTGAAGCGTTACTGACATATTCTATCTGCTTATGAAATACAACACTATCATGTAAATAGTAAATGCTTTACATAGGTTTAGGATAACAAAAAAATGCTATATTTAACAGAACATCAAAACAATATAACAACCCAAACATTGTCTTCGGTGTGAAATTATTTTGACATATATTGCATTCAATCCTTTTGCCACCAAGAAGGTGGAATGTTGTGTAAGTAAACTTTTCTTGCTCATACGAACACTAATTTTCTGGCTTCTGGTGAAAAAATAGCAAAATATCTTTTCACCATGCTTATTAAAGACAATTCTCTTTTTTTCTGTATCCTACTGTAGCCTCTTTTCCAACTTTTAGTTTTTTAATAAATCTGGACAGAGTCATGTGACAGAAATTGAAGTTCCTCGCGTTTGTTTTCATTTTTGTAAATAAAAGATTAATCATATAATACTTTTTTAAAACACAGCAAGAATTATATACATATACAGTGAACCACGAAAGTGTTTGGACGCACTTTGAAACAATATAACCATAATCATAATATAAGCAAATACTATTCAATCCTTACTTTTTGGTCTATTTCGATTATTTAATATCTATATCACTGATTCATTTATCCTCATGGATCAAACGACATTTATGAACATGTGGTAATAGGTTTTGTAAGTACTTTCACACCTATAGATAAGATATTGTTGTAGATTTCCACATGTAGGAATTGGGGTAAGTTGTAATTGTGACTTGAGGCACATTGTCCCATAATAACTTACCCCGCCGCGCCGCGCCGCACAGTGGGGTACTTGGTTGAAAAACGGGAATAAATTATTGTAGCTTTATTTATGAGCTCACTGTCATAAATAAGTAGGTCGTTGTATTCGTCCTGACTCCAGCTATAAGATTATAAAATACAAATTGTACTTGAACATTTAAAAGATAAAAATAATTCTTATTTTTGTCGAAAAAAATTTTTGTCGAAATTTTAAATATACAATTTTGTCGTCAGATTATCCGAATTCTTGAAAAGTAGTGACAATTGAATGCTTTGATTACGATGTGCTGAGTTGAGATAGGTGTACAAACTCTTCACAGATTTCATTCCGTTATCATCTAAATTAGTATTGTTATTAATATTCCAACATTATCAATCATTCTGTAGATTCTTTTTGGATTTCAAAACTTTATTGACAATTTTGGTAAACCATTCCGCTGTATTCCGCACTCTTTCTTGTACCATTACATTCGATAAAGGTTTACGATCGTAGTCCAAAAAGAATTGGTTCCGGATCGTTCTGAATTGGAGAGTTATAACTAATTTAAGTAGAAATGAGCATCGGAAGTCGCGACTTTCGTATTGAAATCGAAAAAAACTTACTAAATGATCGGTAATGTTCAAATATTAATAACAATATTAATTTGGATGATAACAGAATGAAATCTGTACACCTACCTGAACTCTATACATCGCACTCAAAGCATTTCATTATCACTACTTTTCAAGAGTTTCGGATAATCTGACGACAAAATGTTTCGAATAAAAGTTGAATAGTACTTAAACATGTACAAAATTCTATATTTAAAATTTCGAAAAAAATTTTTTTCGACAAAAAATAAGAATTATTTTGATTTTTTAAATATTAAAGTACAATTTTTATTTCATAATCTTATAGCTGGAGTCAAGACGAATACAACGACCTACTTATTTATGACCTTGAGCACATAAATAAAGCTACAATAATTTATTCCTGTTTTTCAGTCAAATACCCCACTGTGCGCCGCAAATGTATGCATATGTACAGTGAGCCATGAAAATATTTGAACGCACTTTAAACAGTATAACTATTTTAGAATTGTACCAAACGACCTGATGTTTTGTAAGCAATTAGAAGCATTGGTTTACTAACTGATCTGCAAAAAAGATTTTCCAAAAAGTACAATTTACAAAGGTTGCATGCGAAAATAAAAAAAGCATTTTTTAAAACATTTCTTTGGGCCCTTCATGAAAATTTAAAATATATGTTTTGTAGATCTATGTTAGTTATACACATGCTGAAAATTTCATAAAAATCGATTAACATACCCGAGAACTACAAGTGGTTAAATGTGATCAAAATCATAGTTTTTCGTGACTTTTGGTCAGTTTCGGCTTAAAATTCACAGATCCTTACATCTTTCGATGCGTGTCATTTTTTTTTTGCGTCAACCGATTTTGATGAAATTTTCAGCATGTGCATAGCTAAACGCACCAAACGCTACAAAACGCACAATTTAAATTTTCATTGCGGGCTCTAATAAAAAAGTTATAAATGTAATAAGTTATAATGTAATTGTTAGCAATCGCAATTTTTTCAAAATCGGTTTTCCATGTCATTTGGTAAATCAATACTTCTAATTGCTCAAAAAAAGTCACGTCATTTAGTCCGATTATAAAAAAGTTATACTGATTTAAAGTGCGTTCAAATACTTTCCTGGTTCACTGTATGTCGAGCTACTTTAAGAAACTATTATTGCGAATATCACGTAAAATAAAGCCGTCCGCTCTATGCTTCCAAAGGTAAAAGTTATTCAGAATGGTGACCTTGACAACACATTTAAAGCTCATTGAGAAGCTAACATTTCGACAAGGTTACCATAGAATGTTGAACACGTAATATAGGAGATTTGTTATGCAACACGAGGAAAAGCATACGTACTTATTAATAAAACATATGAATAGCAAAATCTCTACTAAACGACAGTTCTCATTCAAACAAACAACTTTTGTTTGAAAGCTTTTTCTATCTTTCAGGCTTTGCAAGTTATAACAAGCGAATATTGAGAAATATGCGGATTTTCAAGAGTGAATTTTACCCTCTGAGAGTGCATTTGGGCAGCAAAAAAATTTGCGTAATTCATATTTATATACATATCCTTTACATATACCTAAAATACCATAATATTTTATATTTACGGATAGGGGATCTTCCCTTGTAAGTACCATATAAACTACATGAACAGTTCCATACAATATAAACAACGTTCGAACCTCTCATGCACTTGAAAAAGCTTCCGTACACCCTTCAAAGTGGAGTAACTTTTTTATAGGTGGACCAAATGACTTAAGTATTTTCATAAATTTGAAAGAAGGTTACTACATGACATGCAAAAGTTTTCAGAAAGTAAATCGGCAAGAATTGTGAAAAATAGTGGGTTATATAGCTTTTTTATCTGCGCTTGTTTTGTAGAATCATATTCGTTAGGTACTAATTGTAAGTACAATACCAATATTAGAAACTATGACGTTAGTATTCATATTGTGTTTCGTGTCATTCATTTATGTATCAAGATTATGGTTTTACAAGGTTTTAAGTTGTCGGTATATAGATTGAAATATATCATTTGTAAGTCAACACTTATTCAATCAAATGTCCGTTATGAAACAAAAGAACTAACACATTTTTTATATCAGGTAAATCATAATTTTCTGGTGAAAATACAGTAGGTTTATAAAGATGTCAATTTTACCTGAAAGATGGGAATGTACAAATCTATAATTTGGTTAAATTGATTTCCATAAAGCAGAAAACAAAATATAATTGAAACAAAACAAAAATGATTCATAGTTATTTCAAAATAAACTATACTGGGCATAAATCAAAACAAAATAAAATCGCTAAAGTAAAATGAAAGATATAGATTATAGAGTTTTATTTCATGACTGACTCGAGTTGAGTGACTCCCACTAATATTCGGACACTCTTGAAAACACCATAACTTGTTTAATGTTGGAATACAGGACTTGATATTTTTGGAGAAGTTAAAACACTTGGTTTGCTACACAACGTGACCAAAATTTTTGAAAAAAACTGCAAGTTGTCGGAATTGCAGAGAAAATACTAAAAGTTGTATTTTTTAACTTTTTTATGTGGGCTTATATAGAAAATTTAGAAAGCCCGTTTCGTAGATCTCTATCAATTAAACATATTCTGAAAATTTCATCAAAATCGGTCAACGTTGTAATGAGCTACAAACGTTTAAAGATGGTAAAAATTGCAGTTTTTCACGACTTTCGGCCTCAAACTGCAGTAATTCTAAGGATTCTTACATCTTTCAATGCCTGTCATTTTTTCCCGCATCATAACCGATTTCTATGAAACTATCACAGTGCATTTAATTGACACAGATCTAGAAAACGTATTTTTTTAAATTTTAATATAGGCCCGCATAAAAAAGTTGTAAAATGCGACTTTAGTATTTTCTCTACAATTACGATCAAATGCAATTTTTGAAAAAATTTCTTTTCACATCTTGTAGTAAATTAATTGCTCCAGCTTCCCAAAAAAGTTTAAATCGCATACTCCAATGTTAAAAAAGTGATGTTTTGAAGAGTGTCCGAATATTAGTGGGAGACACTGTATGTAGTATTTTCCTTGCGAAACATGGTTTTATACAGGGTGTGGCCGGACGCGTGGTAGAACCGAGCAGGGGGCGATACTACATGTACAAATAAGTCGAAAAAAAGGAATAACATTTTTCGTTTGACGCTTCGTTTCCGAGAAAATCGAGTTTAAAGTTCAGCCAGGTTCGCGTGCTTTAGTATATACACAAAGTAGAATTGGTTGATCATGGTCCGACGCGTCAGACGATTCCTATGCAATAGCACGTGTATTCGCTGCATTTTCAAACTTGATTTTCCGGCCACACCCAGTAGAACACGAAATAAGCATTGAGTTTTCCGTCTTTGTTCTGTCATACATCTGATAATATACATAGAATGAAATACATTTGATGATTAGTGTTTCATACATTAGTTTGAATTAATTCACGCATTATGAAGACTAATTTTACTATTATTGTATACTGTATTGTTTATTGTATTGTGCCTGAAGGAATTTCTATCCAAAACGTTAACGTGTTCAATAAGTCAGCTAATTGATTTTTACATATTAATATAAATATTTAAAGACGGTTTGAGTTCTACGAATATATCCAAATATACTACACTAGTGGAATTACTTTGTGGACACTTCTGAATTTTCACTTAAATTTCGCATGTATTCAAATTATTTAATATATAATCATTTGTATTTTGTTTTTACTCATGATAGAAAGGCAGAGTTCGTAACACAGATATTAAACAACGTTCGAACTTATACTAGAATAAATACACAATATTTTCCGGTTAAACAAAAATTCTTGCTTCGGCGTAAATGGCCATTATACTTTAAAAACTAAGAGAGCTCTCTTACCGTTTGTCATCAGAGACATCAGACATCCACGCGCAGTAATCCTCAACAGAGTTCCACTGGAACTCTGTACAATTGCCGGCCTCCTTTGCCGGCGACACTGCGGTTAGCCTTGCAATCCGGCCCAGCTTCGGTGTATACTGGGTAGGAGCTTCAGCGCTTGCAATGCCCTCAAATGTATAACCGGCCTGATAGGATCCAAGTATTGCCGAACCGAGTGGATAAGGACCCAACATCCAACTCCCTTTTTAACCTGGGATCACTGCAAGAACTCGTTTCCACAACAACCATGTCAATCGCGACCACCGTGAATCGCTCGCCAGACTCGCGAATATACATCGACACGGCGAGACTATCATATACCTTCACGGTGCATACGATCAACATTTAAAAATCGCGAACATATTTGACATCCTAATCATTGTTTTCTAGTTTTAGGGCGTCGCTTATATAAAAAAATCAGTAAAAAAACCATTTACAGTTATACTTTTAATATACAATAAAAATTACAATTTTAACATGTTCCGAGGTATTCGTAGCCATTTTATATATATGCATGGTATATATAGTCGTTATTCACACTTTTAAAAACTTTACTAATTTCTTTAAATAAAAATTTTAAAACATTTACAAACGAAATCATGTGAAAACATTAAGTATAAATATTATAGATTACAATAAAAATAGTACAGTATCAATTCAGCATAGCAGAACATACATTTTCTGCACAAATATGAAATAAAGCATATTTTTATTCAATGTGTTCAGAATTAATACCACCAGTGTAGATTATAAACTCAGCTTTCGGAAACTAGCGAACTCTATTTAATAATTTATTATATTTTTTCAGTTTAATGAAATAGTCACACAATGTGTGTTGTCTAATATTGCAGTATATTGGATAAACAGGCTTCGGGTGAACACCATGTGTTGCAGATATTGAAAACATGTACTGCATATATCCACGGGTGGATATAATACAAGCTGCCACTGTATGGGTGGTGTAACCTGAGAAAGGTGAATCTACATGAAAAGAATTGAACGAAAATAGAAAACGCGGAACTTTTTTCAATCTTGCTACTCTTTCAATAAAATTATGATTGAATATCGACCAAGCTCGCGCGCTATCGAACGAGACTTGGCTAACGTCAATTTATTCGAAAATGGAACATCGTAAGAAGAAATATTGCTCTACAATGCAGGATCATCGATTTGATTGTAGCTTAGAAATTCACTTTTTATCAGTATCGCCAGACCAGAGGAATACAGTTTTACCCTTTCTCTGCCAGTACCGGATTAGTCACGCGACATTGTGCCAGAGATATAACTCGTCACGTGACCGGGCCATGATGGAAGCGTGAGGATATAGCGACGTAGAAGGGGAAGGTAGAGTGGGGAAATAGCGTTCCAGAAGGGGAAGGGTAAGGTGAGGAGACAAGTCTTAACTCTTTGCACTCGGTTGTCTCTTCTGAGGCACCACTAAAATTGCTATACCATTAGTCAAAATATTGATTACATTATTAAATATATCGGTGTCTAATCAATTATTAAACATTTAGATATTGTATGTGGTATACCAATTTCAAATCCATAAAATTTCAAAATTCATAGAGAATGGCAATATTCTAGATCGAAAGAAATGTTTAATTTTCCAGTCAAAGTAGCTCCGATTGCAAAGGGTTAATATGGCGACTATACTGTCTACTACATTTTTGAAAAATCTAAGCTATTACTTACAATTAACTAAATACAATGAATATTGAACTTAACCCTCGCAAAGTAAGGTCTAATAACACATATGTAAATAGTAAGGTGGGGTCTCCTAGACCCCGACAAATGAATATCATAAATAGCCTCGTTTTTAATTTTTGGAAAAACAAAATAACACAGGAAGGTTAAAGGAAAAATTACTAGAGAGAAGACTAAACGATTGTTTCCAATGCTAGTATTAATGCGCTGCTTCACATATCAATTTTATTATAAAAGCATAAAATCTAATGAACTTATTTTTATTACGTCAAATACACAATATAGAGGGCACGGTAAATACACAGTGTTTAAGGATACTCAAAATATTCACATGACATATAGGCCATTGGATAGGCCTTGATCTCAAAAAAGATACCATAATGGGTCGATGATTTTGACAGTTTGGCAAATATGATCTCGACGGAAATTTTTAGGCTGAACATCACCGCATGCGTGTAGTGCCACCTAGCGGCTTGGCTCGTTAGACGACACGTGACGCTCACTAAATAACAATATGGCGGCACCCTTACCTGTCAAAAACAGCGAGACTCTTTAATTCTAAACAAACATAATTCTGAACTAATGTATTCCTAAGATTAAAATTTGGATTTTCGGAATTTCCTTGTTAAAATCTACTGGATTTTATAAAAATAATCTTTATAAAATTTTAAAAAGCTCAAAAATTTGTGGTCCCATAAGGTGAAGTTTAACCCATCTTTATGTTGAGACATAATAATCGTCCCATCAAAACAAACAATTTCTTTTGTAAATTGTTTTCTACTGTGAAAGAGAAATATTTTAAGTGATCAGGTTCTATTGTTCGCCTTTCACTTGCATTTTCAGAATGTAGAATATCTGTGTATGTATAACTCTAACAAATCTAACATATTTTGAAAGCGTCCGATATTTGGTGTGCCACCATTTCTTTCTTTAAAATCGTAAGTCAATGATTATTATTAGTTAATTATAATTCTATATATTTTAAAGAAACTTGAAGAACATTTCCTATTGTAGGGTCTTTCATTAACATTTTCAATGCGTTTTTAAATTTTTATTTTTTTTATGAAGTCTAAATATTACCTCTCTGGAAATCACTTCTATGAAATAAATAAATTCTTTTCTACAAAATTTTGAGTGCAGATCGCTAGGTCTGTTTGTCAGTTCTTAAGTCAGTTCCAGAACTGACCCGCATTGAACGTGTTAAGAGGTGTTATGTATTTTAAATTTCGTGCTATTTTTTATTTGTGAAGATAAGAATTGCCACTCTTCAAGACGTGGTTAGTAAAATTGTCAAAAAATTGTAAATTGTAAAAGATGGTTAATTGTATGAAAAAGAGCATTTTTTTATAATTTAAAATAACATTTCTTAATGGAAGACCCTGTATACGAACAATGAGATATAACAATACATCTTAATTGTGTACTTCATGTTTGTTACACTCCTTTCATCTTTTATAAATGTGTTTGTGCCTGCGAATGGGGTTCGGTAATTTATCGAACTTTGGGAGAAATTGCGAGAGCTTTGCCACTAGGTCGATTGGTAAGCACAGGGCAATAAATATTTCCATTAGTGGTAAGAATTCGAAATTGGTGGGCTCGTAACTAGAAGGGTCGAATTTCTCTTCCCGGTGCCATAAAAATGAACGATTGAGCGGACTATCGTTCCGGTACATCGGGGAAGGAAATATAAGTACTTCTTCCCGTGCCGGTTCACTTATAACCTTACTCGATATTGGTTGAATTATTGTGCCTGCCCGTACGAAGTACTCGCGTGCTCCGTATCGAGGAATCAAGTTACAAGCTGCGCTTCCATTTTCTGCAATTCCGTTTGCATATAGACACGTTCCTTGATAACCACCGCCATGTTATGCAGGATTTACGATCCGGCCCCCCAGTAAATGTTACCGGAGGCAAGGTTCATCAGGGGAATATGCGCCCCAGTATAAACACGAATCTTAGAACAATTCCGCATCCGGCTCCGTCCCTTAGCGCCGCCGTTCCCCTTGTTGCTATCGGGTGTGCAACTTTCAAATACCACGCGATTGCCGCGAAAGTGCTTGTGTCGGTCTCGTCTTTGAATCCAATTGCTCTAAATACTGTTCAAGCCATTATTTTCTACGTCTTAGATCATGCAGTCCAAGAACATTATACAGAATAACAGTGTACTACTAATTTAGAGAATACAGTAAAGCCATGGGGAATACAGTAAAGACTTCCGTATCGAAACTCCCATTATCCGAATACTCTAATATTGAAACGTTCTATTCTTCGAACATTCTGTTATAATAACAATGTACATATACAGTGAGCCACGAAAGTATTTGAACGCCCTTTAAAACAGAATAACTTTTTTATAATTGTACCAAAAGATCTGATTTTTTCTAATCAATTAGAAGCATTGGTTTATGAAATGATATGCAAAAAAGATTTTTCAAAAATCATAATTTTATAACTTTTTTATTTGGACCCTTAATATAATTTAAAATATGTGTTTTGTAGATCTATGTTAGTTATATACATGGTGAAAATTTCATCGAAATCGATTAACATACAAACGAGCTACAAGCAGTTAAAAATGGTGAAAATTGTAGCTTTAAACGACTTTTGATCAGTTTCTGCTTAAAATCCACAGAATCGTACATCTTTCGATGCATGTTGTTTTTTTCCTGCGTTAACCTACAAAACATATGTTCTAAAGAAATTTTCATTAAGGGCCCAAATAATAAAGTTCTAAAAAATGCTGTTCTTATTTTTGCATGCAACCTTGTAAATTATAATTATTCGGAAAATCTTTTTTGCATATAATTTCATCAAAACAATGCTCCTAATTGCTTACAAAACATCAGGTTGTTTGGTACAATTATAAAATAGGTACATATACTGTTTTAAAGTGCGTTCAAATACTTTCATTACCCACTGTATGTACATTGATATGTGTATAGTTTTTAGTATTCAATCAAACGAATCTTAATCGTACTACATAATTCAGTACGAAGCTAACCGTGTACGGTGACACAGTGACAACGAAACAATGTATTGCTCAACTTTTGTGAATTTTTTGTACTCGATTGTACTGAAGGTCACGTAAAGGTCATAGTACTATAGGTCGTCAGATTACAGTACCATCTAAGACACTTCAATCACCTTAATATCTCGAAAAAAATGACCTTGAGGAAATTTTTTTGTTCAAAGCCTTCTTTTAAACATTTTTGCTAAAAATAATGCTAAATTGTTGTCCTAATAGCAAGAAACGTTGTATGTTTATATTGTTTATCAACAAACCGTAGTCAAAATCTGCTGCGTACATTAGAGTAAGTAGTTATACACAGATCACATTCGACTTTATCTGAAATACCTTTAATCTACATTATCTAAAACTCTATATTATCTAAAATTAAAAATTAAAAATTAAAAATTTCAATTTTCAATACTATTATTTTTAAAAGCCAAATGAAATATTAAATATTATTAAATATTATCTGTGTGAAAGGTTCATCGCTGAGCGACGTCCTGCTACGCTATCGATAATTGGTTATTCGACATCGAAATCACTTCGACAGCGTCACGTGGCACGCGAGTTACATCAACATCAAATCAACACCCACCACGTCGGCCTCGCAGAGCTAAGTTAATCTGTTCGAACCTCCTCTCGCATACTAAACAGCCTCTTAACGCGAGCAAGGTGTTTTACCAAAGTGTCTTCGCGGCAGCTACTTACGTATGTAACGCGGCATCCCGAGTTCGCGCACGTCTTTGACACCAACCGGCCGGAAATACTTTCGCGAGATCCTTCTGTTGATAATGTTTCGCCCTCTGAGAATAACGGGGAAACGGAATGATCAAGAGGGGTAATGGAACACAAGATCTTCCAGTGGAATTTCATAATAATCTTTCCTGTAATCCTCTCACAAGAACCCTTAAACCCTTAAATCAAAATATACTTTAATAATGCAATCTCCCGATTAAATTATATTTAATATTCATCTCTACTGAAATTGTAAATAGGAATGTGGACAGTAAAATCCACAAATCGTTATATTATTAATAGTTATACATTGAATAATTAGGTAATTATTTACGAAGAGGCATTCCGCTCCTAGTTTGATGAAATTTAAATATGTTATAGATTTCAACATTTTGAACAGCTTCTTCCTATATATTTATAAGCATATGTATAGGGAGTTTCTGTTAGTTCGCAAAAAAATGGTTGTTACTGCTACATTGATGTTACGTCCTAATATAAACGTATTAAAGATTTTAAGTTTAATTTGAAAGATTAGAATTGAGATACAACGCAGTTTTGAACCTACCTGCATTCACCGGCTTCGGTTCGGGTAATTGAGGATTTCTTAAATTCTATGGCTTTGACCTTGGAATTAGAACGTAGAAATTGAACTTGGGTAAACTCTTTAAAAATGATTTGATATTTTAATTCGAATAGAAACAAACAAAAGTATATTCTAAGCATCAAATTTCGGATACATAGAGTTATTACGATCTTATTATAATTTGGTAGTGTATTTACCGTAAATTAATTTCGCTCGTAGGAAATGAACGATCGGCTCAACACTTCAGCAACTCAGTCGGTATTGATGTTGACGAAAATGATGTTTTGAAGTTGATGTGGTTGGGATTGATGATGTTGAAAATGATGTTGAAAAATTGACACAATCCAGCGGGTTAACTCGCTTTTCAAACTTTTAACTCTACTAAACGAATGAACGCACTTTTGAACTCTGACTCCGATTTTGACAACTATTAACTGAACGTATTGACAACTGCTAATGGTGAATTGTGTACTGAGCTCCTAATGAGGAGCCAACCCTTTTATAGATTGATCAATCCTTTGTTCTTAGCTTAATTTTCGTAAGGTGGTTACATCATCACCAATTCCTTTTAATTGATTTCTTCTTAATCGCATTCTTCTTAGTCACTTTCTTCTCAACCGTGTACATTGAATCTTTTATCATCCTCTTGGCTGGATCTGCGCATATTTGAAAATGACTCAATCATTTAATGAATTAAATTTCGCTACGTATTTAATTCGTTCAATAAAGATTCAAATTCAAAATGAGTTTTCCTAACTCTATCGCACGCAATGTGGTATAATATTAGGTCAATCGGAAAGTTCCGTCCGTTTTTTTTACAAAAAGTAGAGCTTTATTTAAGACACAAAATGAAAAAGTACATTAATCAAAATATTGTCCATCATTAGCGATGACTTTTCCCCATGTTTCGGCAGCAAGCGAATTCCGCGACGAAAGAATGAGTCATCTTTGGAGGTCATCCAGTCAGAGACCCATTTTTCGACATCTTCGTAAGAATGAAATCGTTCCTCAGCAAGTGAGTGTGCCATCGACCGAATCAAGTGATAGTCAGAAGGGGCACAGTTTGGCGAATAAGCTGCATAGGGTAGCACTTCCCAGCGAAGTGCTTCTAACGTTTCTTTGACAACTTTTGTGACGTTTCGCAAGCAGACTTTGCAGATGGATTTTCGATTTTCAATGTCTTATCTAGGCTTGAGTTCATATGGGACCCACTTTCCTTTCTTGTAGACCTTCCCCAAGACTTTTAAACGATCGAAAATGACAGATTAAACACAATTTAACGCTTCTGCAATTTGTTTTTGCGTTTGACATGGATCTTCATCCACCAATGCCTGCAATTCTTCGTCTTCGAATACTCTCGTGGCCGTCCAGAACGCTCCTTGTCCTCTACAGCAAAATCGCCATTTTTAAAGCGTCGAAACCACTCCCTACATGTTTTATCGGAAACAGCATTATCGTTGTAAACGTCTGCAATCGTTCGCAGTTTTCTTCTAATTGAAGCAAAAGATTAACACTTCGCGCAAATGACGCTTATTCGGCTCAAATTCTGACATTTTCAATGTAGAAAAAAAACGATGTTATTGATGCAAGCGTATATTGTGATGTATTGGATTTTATTGAAAGATGTCCAAACTAAAAAGTTAACCTTACTTTAGACGTTATAGTTAACGACAGTTCGAGTTACGGCTACTCGACGCTAAACGGGCGAAACTTTCAGATTGACCTAATATACGATAGTTCTACAATAATTTTCAATTATAATATTTGATATTTTATTTTTCGTACATCATTATTAGAGTAAAAGTATTTAAGTTAATAAAATGTACATCATACATGATTGATTTCATGAATTAATATTATTGGCTGAACCACCGGACGCACAGTGGGGTATTTCGTTGAAAAACGGGAATAAAATATTGTAGCGTTATTTATGGGCTCAGGGTTATAAATAAGTAGGTCGTTGGATTCGTCTTGACGCCAGCTATAACATTATGAAATAAAAAATGTATTTTAACATTAAAAAATCAAAATATTATTTATTTTTTGTAGAAAAAAATTTTTTTTCGGAATTTTAAATATAGAATTTTGTACATGTTTAAGTACTGTTCAACTTCTATTCGAAACATTTTGTCGTTAGATTATCCGAAACTCTTGAAAAGTAGTGATAATGACATGCTTTGAGTACGATGTACAGAGTTCAGGTAGGTGTATAGGGCACTCACAGATTTTGTTCTGTTATCATATAAATTAATATTGTTATTAATATTTGAACCTTACCAATTATTCTGTAAGTTTTTTTTCGCTTCGAAACGAAAGTCGCCACTTCCGACGCTCATTTCTATTTAAATTAGTTATAACTCTCCAATCCGGAAAAATCCGGAAGAAATTTTTGTTGGACTATGATCACAAAGCTTTATAGCAGGCATGTACAGCTTGTAGCTCTCAGAGCGGCTCTTGTGCTCTCAAACGGCTCCCGTGCGCTCTCAGAGCCGTGACCTAGCTCGGACGTATGGAAGGGGAACCCACTAAGCGTGACTTGTAAACAGAGCACGAGAGAAGACGAGTGGGAGGGGCGTGGGGAAGTGGAGAGCGCGCCTGAGTGGTCAGACTACAATAACGTAGACGCCCCACCCTCACACGCTTTCGTGGGTCCAAAGCGCTATTTGACTATTTTGAGAGTAGTATATATATAATATGTTTGTAGCAAATACCTGATCCTACTCCTATAAACGGTGGGAGCCACGCGTGAGTCGAAAAGTGTGCGAGTGTCATCCGCGAGACTAGGGAGCGTAGACTCGTATTCGGTGTAAAGGAGCCCTCGGAAAGGGGCAACTGAATTAAATATATTTGTTCACAGTAAATGACAGTAAAAACATGTTGTTTAAATGTTTTTGAATACATTATTTTAATGTCACAACTAACAACATATACATATTTCAAGAGAAAAGTAATCTAAATGTAAAAAGTATATATTATACATAAAAATAGTTACACTTAAACATATGCATATAACTTAACAATACGCAAAGAAATTAATGAAAACAGAGAACTAAAAATACATATACATTAAAATAATGTATTCAAAAACATTTATACAACATATTTTTACTGTGATTTACTGTGAACAAATATATATAATTCAGTTGCCCCTTTCCGAGGGCTCCTTTACACCGAATACGAATCTACTAATTGCAATTGATCGGAATTGTAGAAAAAATAGTTAAAGTTGCATTTTACAACTTTATTATGTCTACCTATATTGAAGATTTAAAAAATACGTTTTGTAAAAATCGGTCGACATTCCAATGTGCTACAAACGTTTAAAGGTCGTAAAAATTGCAGATTTTCACGATTTTCGACCTCTAACTGCAATAAATCTAAGGATTCTTACAGTTTTCAATGCCTGTCGTTTTTTCCCGCATCAACCGATTTCGATGAAACTTTCACAATATAGGCCCGCATAAAAAAGTTTTTAAATACAAATTTTAGTATTTTTCCTACAATTCCGAACAATTGCGTTTTTTGAAAAAATTTCTTTTCACATCCTGTACTAAACTAATTGCTCTAGCTTCCCAAAAAAGTTCAAATCGTATAGTACAATATTAAAAAAGTTATCGTCTTTTTTAGAGCGTCCGAATATTGATTCGGGTCTATGTACACGATCACAACTCACTCCATTCGCATACTATTCGCAACGATGTTGAAAGTGGTTTGAACATTATAAGCATGAATTAATTCTGGTGCAATGCGAATAGTATGCGAATGGAGTGAGTTGGGTTTTTTGGGTGGGGGCGGGGGGGGGGAGAAGTGGAGAGAACTGCCCGTAAGACCAGCGCGACCACGCGTAAGAAAATTCAGCAGTAGCAAGTCCGAATTGAAAGCTTATTTGCATACGACCGAAATCAGACCCAGTTTTTTTCTCCGATCCCCGCATCATGTTTACAAAAACAGCACAGAGATAGTCGGACCAGGCTGAAGCAAACGCTGCCACGAAGTGTGCGCACATACGGAAAATTCAATGTGTAGTAGCTACAGTTTTTTTTGTGAATATCACGAAAACTAAAAGAGAGCCCCTATTAAACAAAAAGGAAAAAATTGTTCAAAATACGTAGCTGCAGAACATATTTAAATTTCGTAAAAATCGGAGAGTAGTGACTCTTTGTAAATATTGGGTTGTCCGGTAAGTTCGTGCCGTTTTTTAAGGAAAATTGAAACGCAATACATTTAAATTTTTTGTATACATTTATTAAATTATATAGGTGCCATTCTGTTCCACAACCTTTTTCCATATTTCAGACAACTTGAAAGTTCTGTCCTTCCAGAACCTATCAGGTTTTTCGGCGGGAAACTTTTCTATGTGATCTTTTATCTCTACCAAAGAGTTGAAGTTTCTTCCATTAAGGGAATTTTGTAATGATCGAGATAGGTGTAAATCTGAGTGCGCGAGGTCTGGTGAATATAGTGGATGGGGTAGAACATCCCAACGGAGGTCCAACAACTTTTGTCGAGTTGTCGAAGACACATGAGGCCGCGATTTAAGGGGGCCGGCGCACAGTGGGCCGGATTGAGGTTATATGTGACATTTCCTCGTTACTTTTAATTCGTAAAAGATATGAACGCGAAACTTTGACTGGACAATGTTGTAATGTCAAATGAAGGATTAATTAAGAAAAAATACATCAATGTTATTACTATTATTATTATTGCCATTAGTGTTATTGTTTTGTCGCGGAACTGTAGGTTCGCGTTGTTTATCGGATCACTGCCCGCCAAGTTAATCTTGGACAGCTAGTTCAAGATGATTGGATGATCGCAAAAG
This sequence comes from Lasioglossum pauxillum, assembly GCA_933228785.1. NCBI lineage: Eukaryota > Metazoa > Arthropoda > Insecta > Hymenoptera > Halictidae > Lasioglossum > Lasioglossum pauxillum. The sequence goes on along the minus strand of OW121705.1, from coordinate 25,174,074 downwards.
ACAATGTTGGTTCGAATGAATTGAAATCGCATGAATACGTTAACGGAAGCGTTTCGTCCCGGACCTGCTAGTGGACTCGTCAGTAAGGCTGATCTAGCAGGTCCTGCCTTATACGCGCGCAGATGAAGATATGTATGATTCGCGTTTGTGAGTGACCGCACGCGAGGAATCTCGATTGACGTGATTCGGTACTAGAGATCGCGGTTTTGGACGTGTACTAAAATACACGTGTACACGTGGTACGTGAACCGTGTAGTACGAATTTAAGGATCCGTGAATACGGATCCGTGTACACGGATCCACGAACACGTGAATACGGATCCGTGAACACGGGTCCGTGTTACACGGGGCTGCGAACACGGATCCGTGTACTACACGGGTCCGTTCGGCACGTTCGTGTTCGACAACTCAGGCGTTATTGTTTATAGATCGAATTCTTTTCTACTGTTGACGTTAGAAGTGAGACAATAATAAAGTTGCGGTAAATTGTTCAACGTGAATCACCGTACATTAAAATGCATATGTAAAATAAAAATACGAACATTTGTGAAATTAAAATAGACGGGTACCCGTGTACTTAGTATTAAGTGGATTAAAATTCAGATTCGTTTATTGCACGTGAAATAGGGACCTCTATTAGATGTGATTCTGGAAGTGGGTAGCGCAGTTGGAAAGAGATACTGAATAAATTAGCGGAAATAGCGCACGAAATAAAACAGGTGTTAGTAGAGCCATGCTTATTATTATTAGCGATGTTTATTGCGAATAGAGAGCGATACTGACGTGAAATAGAACAATACAAAGAAAAAGAAAGGTTTACATTGACAGACATAAGTATGGATTTAAAGACGGCAGCATTGGTGATGCGTAAATATAAACAGAGAACGTATTTGTGTAACGCCCGCGTTACTTGAGGCGTGAGCGTGAACAACGACTGTCCAGAGCTAACGCACATTTTGAAAAACAAATTTCTGAGTTACAGGTAACAAAAAATAATTAACAAAAGTTTACGCAATAAAATTTAATCAATTAATTTTCTATTTTGATATAAAATAACCAAAATGTTTAGATTTTCAGGTAATAAACGCGTTTTTTTAGCGTTACAATATTTCCCACAGTTGAAAAACAACGTTCGGAACTATCCGACGTTGCTGGTATCGCCAAATACTTAATTGCAAGTTTTGCAATTGTCGGATATTTGCTTATCCGCGACTTCCACCACTCATACGGACATAAATCGAATATTCTCCGTGTATGTCGGACATGTACACAAGATGCATACATCACACTGACTGTACAATTTATTGACAAACAATGGAACATACAGTCATACACCTTAACCACTCATGAAGTGGAAGAACGCCACACTGCAGAAAATATCGCTAATGAATTAAAAAAGACATTAGACGATTGGGAAATAACAAATAAAGTTGTTTCGATAGTGACAGACAACGCTTCCAATATATAAAATGCAATTTCATTGATGAGTGAGGAAATTGAAAACGTAGCGTGTGCAGCTCACACTCTGCAGCTTGCAATCAAGAAGGCACTTACGGAAGACAATGTAGAACAAATTATTCGCCGTTGCAGTAAAATAGTCGGGCATTTCAAACATTCCAACGTCGCAAAAAAGGCCCTAGAAATTAAACAAATGCAACTGGGAATATCGAAAACGACATTGTTACAATGTTGTTCTACTAGATGGAATTCGACCTTTTTTATGTTAGAACGAATTTGTATAAATAGATGCTGTATAACTAATGTAATTGCAGACAGATCAATAACTAATTTAACCACGGCAAGAAATTTAGAAGTAACGGAATGTCAATGGGAAACCATAGATTGTTTATTAAACGTATTGAAACCGTTGCAAATAATAACCACATTGTTCTGTGGTGAAAAAATGCGTCGCTGTCAATGGTAAGACCATTACTTAAAGAATTAATAAAAAATCATCTAAAAATTCTAAAAACAGATAATGAGGTTATTTGAGTATTCAAAGGAACAGTACTTTCTGAAATAAACCACCGATTTCAGTTAAATTTTAATGAAGATAGTACTATAACAATAACACAAATTTCTAGCTTCCTCGACCCTCGTTACAAAGATTTGGAGCACGAATGTCCTCACACAAGAATTAAAATTCGTAACAAAATAAAACACATATTAGAAAGTTTTCCACGTCAAACCGTAAATAGGAATGTAGATACATCATTACAACAAACAGCTTTACAATTTTTATATAATGACGACATTGCTGACATGTCCGACATACACGGAGAATATGAAAAATATATTGCGGAACCACAGTTACGGTTTGATTTATGTCCGTATGAGTGGTGGAAGTCGCGGATAAGCAAATATCCGACAATTGCAAAACTTGCAATTAAGTATTTGGCGATACCAGCAACGTCGGATAGTTCCGAACGTTGCATTTCAACGGCGGGAAATATTGTCACCCGAAAAAGAACGCGTTTGCTACCTGAGAATGTAAACATTTTAGTTTTTTTGTACCAAAATAGGAAATTAATTGAATAAATTGTATTTCGTAAAATTGTTTTAATTATTTTTTGTTACCTGTAGCCCCAGAATTTGTTTTTCAGAATGAATATTAGCTCTGGACAGTCGTTGATCACGCTCACGCCTCAAGTAACGCAGGCGTTACATTCTCCGTTTATATTTACGCATCACCAATGCTGCCGTCTTTAAATCCATACTTATGTCTGTCTATGTTAGAGCTAGTACCTTTACCCGAGTATATGAGATACCCGGTTGCTCGGGTACCCATGAGACACCCGGGTAGAGCAAAAATACCCGGGTATCTCATAAGACAGTCGAGTACCCGGGTACCCGGGTGCCCAAGCATCTTATAAGACAGCCTAGTACCCGGGTACTCGGTTGCCCAAGCATCTCATGAGATCTCAGAACTGGCTACAGGGGGCATAAGCTGCCGTGTTAAAAATGTGTCCAGTATTTTAGCGCTCCCTGTGATCCAGGGCAGAACTAACGACAGTATATATAGATATAAACGCTAACTCACTTATACACACATACTTGCGTGACTCACACAACTCTATATACCGTAGCTATATGTGTACGCGCGTACAATTAATATTTAAAGTAAAAAGGGTAGAAATTTATGCAGTTTCAAATAAAATTAAATGTTTATTATATATTTATTTTCGTTTACAATGTTTTGTATATTATTTTGTACAATTTCGCAACCATAGCTACTTTTCACTAAGTACACTCACTTTGAACAATTTTACTCAACGATACAAAATGATATAAAGTTGTATAAAGCACTAGACGCTACATGTGGATGCGCGTAGATACAGAAGATACAGAACTGAGCTTGGCTTCACTCCTGTTCACTCCAATTTACTTGTGGAAGTGTTTTGCGACAATGAGCGAGTTTGGCTTGGCTTCCATGTTGGCTTGGTGCAGCTTGGTCAGCTGGCGTGGATCAACATGGATATAAAGCAAAGACGCGTTCTGCGCATGCGCCCCCATCACGTTATCGAGAACACCAGCGCCGCCTGTGACTCAGGGCGGAATAATAGTGGTCAAACTATTTCCATTACAGCTTACACCCCCTGACTGGCTACTAGAATTATTACTACCCGAGCTGAATTTCGGTTATGATTCGGTCCTGTTATTCTGTATTCTGTTCGGCCCAAGAACGTACAATGTATGCAAGCAGACAGAGTGACCGTAAATTAACACGTATATGATTAAAAAACACAAAAATTGTTCGGCATAATCGGGCAATTATTGATATCTCGACCACTACACTGATTTCGATGATTTTTTATTATGGTATACAAATCGACATTTTGAACAAATAGTGTTTGTTATTTAAACAATTATTTAAATACATTTTTATGCTGCACATATAATGTATACAAATTTGTTTATATACTAATTATTTAAATTATTATTTATTATTATCAATTTTTTAACAATTTTTTAAATAAATAGTTTCTTATAATGCTTACAATTTTATTTGTATATTCACTATTTAAATACGTATTTATTATTAAACAATTATTAAATACATTTTCATGCTGCACAAATAATGTATACACATTTGTTTAGATAATAATTATTTAAATAGTTTTTAATTATTATTTATTGTTTAAACAATTTATAAATAAATTAATTTTTATAATGTATAGAAACTTGTTTTATTTGTTATTTTCATTATTATTCCAATAATAATTTATTGTTAAAATAATTGTTTAAATAAATAACTTTTTGAATGGATGAATAAAGAAATAATTTGTAAAAATTTATTCATTTAGAATTTAAACAATTATTGTAACAATAAATTATATTATTGAAATAATAATTCAAATATTGAATATAGAAACAAGTTATAAAAATTTATATGTTTAAACAATTATTTCGACGATAAATTATTATTGCAATAATAATTAAAATAATGAATATAAAAATAAATTATAAAAATTTATATGTTTAAACCAGTGGTGAGCAACCCGCGGCGTATTGTGGGTCAAAAGTGGGAAGACTACGCACGCGCCTCAACCGGCAAAGCAAGCAATAGTAAATACTTTGTTGCGTCGCGCAGCGCCGGATTCCGACGGGCTGCAGGCAGTTTGCCAGCGGGCCAAATGCGGCCCGCGGTCCTGCCGGATGCTCATCACTGATTTAAACTGTTTAAACAATTATTTCTACAATAAATTATTATTCAAATAATGAATATAGAAACAAATTATAAAAATTTATTTGTTTAAACAATTATTTCTACAATAAATTATTATTCAAATAATGAATATAGAAACAAATTATAAAAATTTATTTGTTTAAACAATTATTTCTACAATAAATTATTATTCAAATAATAATTCAAATAATGAATATAGAAGCAAGTTATAAAAATTTATATGTTGAAACAATTATTTCGACGATAAATTATTAGTGAAATACTAATTCAAATGAATATAGAAACAAATTATAAAAATGTATTTGTTTAATCAATTATTATAACAATAAATTATTGTTGGTTAATTAGTAATTCAAATAGTGAATTTAGAAACAAATTATAAAAATTTATTTATTTAAACAAGTATTTTAACAATAAATTATTATTGAAATAATAATTCAAATAGTGATTATATTATAAAAACAAATTATAAAAATTTGTTTACTTAAAAATTGTTTAAACTATAAATAACAATAAATAACTACATAAATAATAAATATTATAAGTCCGAACACAATACAGAATACAGAATGACAGAACCGAAATCCAGAACCGAAAAATAACAGTTATAGAATCGGAATAAGCCAGATATAAGCCAGAACCGATATTCTATTTATTGTTAGTAACAGTCATAACATCATTTCGGTTCTTCATAACTGTTTCGAGAACCGGATCCGATATCGTAACAGTTTTCAAGCCCTGGAACCGAGTACACGGATAGCCAACTATCTCATGAGATACCCGGGTAGCCGACTATCTCATGAGACACCCTGGTACTCGGGTAATTTTCGTTTACCTGGGTATCTCATGGCTTACCCGATTACCCGAGTATCTCATAAGTCACAGCTCTAGTCTATGTAATCCTTTCTTTTTCTTTGTATTGTTCTATTTCACGTCAGTATCGCTCTCTATTCGAAATAAACATCGCTAATAATAATAAGCATCGCTCTTCTAACACCTGTTTTATTTCGTGCGCTATTTCCGCTAATTTATTCAGTATCTCTTTCCTTCTGCGCTACGCGCTTCCAGAATCAAATCTAATAGAGGTACCTATTTCACGTGCAATAAACGAATCCGAATTTTAATCCACGTAATACTAAGTACACGGGTACCCGTGTATTTTAATTTGACAAATATTCGTATATTTATTTTATATATGCATTTTAATATACGGTGATTTAACGTCGAACAATTTACAGCAACTTCATTATTGTCTCACTTCTAACGTCAACAGTCGGAAAGAATTGTCGGACTCGAACGTGCCGAACGGACTCGTGTTGACGGATTCGTGTATTACACGGATCCGTGTACACGGATCCGTATTCACGTGTTCGTGGATCCGTGTACACGGATCCGTATTCGCAGCCCCGTGTAACACGGATCTGTGTTCACGGATCCGTATTCACGTGTTCGTGGATCCGTGTACACGGATCCACATTCACGGATTCGTATTCACGGATCCTTAAATTCGCACTACACGGTTCACGTGCCACGTGTATTTACACACACGTGAAACGGGGATCTCTATTCGGTACGCGAGCGATCTTGACCGATGCGATTCCGTTTTGGCGGGTATCCTGACTGTTGGACTACGAACTACCGTGATGCTAGTTACAAATATTAAGAATGCTTGACAAGACGAAGGCTCGTGCATTGTCTTGTCTACCCGAGGACTGGAAAGTGCCGCAGCGCGGTGTTTAGAGCGTAAACTCAACTGACGACCGCGGTCTCAACGCGATCTTAACGGTAACGGTCGCGAGCGGTCCTTCGGAGGGACTAGATTTATGATACTTTGTATTTTCGAGGCTGTATAAAAACTGAACATTAGCCAGATGCCTTGACTGGTCGCCGAATGACCCTAGTTTGTTTAATCCTTGAAGAGGATATTTAGACACGAACGTACCATAAATCCTGGCCGAAGGAAACACACGAATATTGTTCCTGCGCGACGGAACAGTTATAATTATTATTAGTATTATCACTATTATTACATTTCTCGCTATTTAATTATTAATTCTCGTGCTTCTGGATCTAATTCCTTAATTCTTTTATACGCGATTTCACTCTAATAGTGCTCATGTGCGGATCTGAAGTCAGAAGGAGGCGATGTAATATATCTGTTTGTTTCAATTCTGGAAGATTTTCTAGTGTTTCTCGTTCTAAGTTGTTAAAAATCTTTGTTATATATTTATATATGTGTATTATATATATACATATATTATATATTATATTACATATAACTTTGTTATAAATAATAACCGTTAAACGGGATTAAGTTTTTTAAGGTTGTTGCAAATTGCAAGGAGACAAATAACCATTGGGCCATGTGCCAGATGGTCACGATGGTCACCAAACAACGAGATTGTGTTAATCTTTAAAAAGGTCTCTTAATCACACACTAATCATAAACCCAGGTACAACGGCAGACCCTCTGTACCTCTATTCCCTTCGCGAAGGCATACGGAAGGCATACGGAAGGCATACGGAAGGCAAAGAATACGATTTCTGCCGATAGACTACAATCTTGTCATAAAAATATACGAGGACAAATTCTTTACGAGGTGAAAGAGGGTTCGCTACGCGACAGTCGCTCCGCTCGCTATTCGAACGTTGATAGCTTTAAACAGTAATAATTTGAGAATAGGTTCGAGTAGGTTACTAATTCTTTCACGATTATTTAGAGGAAGGTGTACTAAAAATATTCCAATTTGTTAGAAACTGAGACATCCTGGGACCTGAAAGATCTCCCTTACCGAATATAAAGAATTTTTAAAATTTTCTACTTTTAGTTCAGCATTGACTTTTAATATATTATGCCGACTAATTAATAATGTAAGGTACGATTTCTTATCGCAAAAATCTGTTCTTCAATTTAAAAAACAAAGTGAGCGAAGATATTAAATAGCAAGGTCAGGGCATCGCATCAAAGAGAAGCAATTTTGCTCGTGAAAAATACTCCTCTTGAAACGTCCAACTTTCAATGCTTTAAAATCGGATTTTGATGAAACTTTGGGAGCTTATAGTACTTTGAAAAATATTTGACACGTATTTTTTTTATCGGCAACCATCCACTCTGAAGGGGTGAAAACAGCCCTCAAAGTTGGGGGTCAAAACCATATTTTTTGAGATATCTCGGAAACCAGAGGTCCAAAAAATTTGAATTTTTTTTAAATTGTGTTTTTTAATGGGGAATGTAGTCGCGTAAAAAAATTTTAACAAAAGTTTTTTATTTAAACAATATATAAAAAATTTGATTTTTTTTGCAGTTTCTCTTTCATTTTAATGTAAACTTGGGTGTGTGATCTTTGATCCAAAATAGGGGATACATGTTTCAGGATTTTCTTTTTTTTGCCATTTAACAATAATTATGCATAATGGAAGATAGTCTTGCACCTGGCGTGTGAAGGAATTCTGGCTTGTTTTATCGAAATATAAGCATTTAGTATGAACATATATAGTATTTTAAACAATACCACTGGATTATGTGTCGTTTGTTATTTTATCAGTAGCTAAACAAGGTGGCGCAGGTAGCAGCGTGACGCGGTGCTAATTACCGCGGCGGAGTAAGGGTACCGACTTGTATGTATAGCCAATTCGTCTGCGAATTTCTGCTGTTGTTGGGTGTTTCCTTGTTATTATTGGTGTGATATGTTTCGATCAAAATGTTTATAATGTCCATCGAATTGATCTTCATGTTTGTAAAAACGGATCTAAAAATAAACAATCAAGAAAATTAAAATAATATAATTATCGGATGTTTACCTTGATTATCGCCAGAAATTATTTGTTATGTGGCACTGTTTTACAAATCCGAAAGCAGTAGCCTTAACTTCTTAATATGCACGTTAATTTGATAACGAAATCCTACACAACTCAAACCGTAATGCAGAAAAACTGTAGCACACAAAGCAATGTGCCCATATTTATATGTACATTCTTAAGACTACTTTACATTTCCTCCTGTTTCACCCTAATAATCAATAGAAACTTTTGAAAATATTCGTTTCCTTCTCAAATGCTATAAATAACCAAGGTAAAACTGCAGTGTGCAGCATTTTGCCACCAGCTCTTATCAGAACTACCATATACAACGAGGGAAACACCAGTTTCGATTATTTAAAGAATCCACAGTGTATTTGAAAAGGTTCCAGATATATTTTGACCGAAAGCCCAACGACAGCAGAAATTCGCAGACGAATTGGCTATACATACAAGTCGGCACCCTTACTCCGCCGCGGTAATTAGCACCGCGTCACGCTGCTACCTGCGCCACCTTGTTTAGCTACTGATAAAATAACAAACGACACATAATCCAGTGGTATTGTTTAAAATACTATATATGTTCATACTAAATGCTTATATTTCGATAAAACAAGCCAGAATTCCTTCACACGCCAGGTGCAAGACTATCTTCCATTATGCATAATTATTGTTAAATGGCAAAAAAAAGAAAATCCTGAAACATGTATCCCCTATTTTGGATCAAAGATCACACACCCAAGTTTACATTAAAATGAAAGAGAAACTGCAAAAAAAATCAAATTTTTTATATATTGTTTAAATAAAAAACTTTTGTTAAAATTTTTTTACGCGACTACATTCCCCATTAAAAAACACAATTTAAAAAAAATTCAAATTTTTTGGACCTCTGGTTTCCGAGATATATCAAAAAATATGGTTTTGACCCCCAACTTTGAGGGCTGTTTTCACCCCTTCAGAGTGGATGGTTGCCGATAAAAAAAATACGTGTCAAATATTTTTCAAAGTACTATAAGCTCCCAAAGTTTCATCAAAATCCGATTTTCGCATCTGAATATGTTCCCTTGTTAGCCGAATCCGGCCCACTGTGCGGCGCGGCCGTGCAAGAGTGTAGGGGCACACGCACACATCGCTAAATTCGCATATACGTATATGTGATTACAATGTTTACGAGATTACAAAATGACGCTTCAACATTGCAATGAGGAGTTCAGAAGCGGTCAATTGTGATTCCTAAAAGTCAAGTCTAGATGCGTCTGGTGCCCAAAATGCATATTTTTACGTTATAGAGGAATAAATTTTAATATTCGGCAGATACCGCCTGTTACAGATAATAATACAGCACCTCGAGGTTTCGAAATTTTGCACTAGTAGCACCACTGTCTCTTTCCTAAACTGCACGTTGCAAATGTTCCAATAGAATACGGCTGATAATGCAGGTCGTACGTTATACCGTTATTAGAGTAATTTATAATATTCGGCAGATATTGCTTGTCCAACACCTCTGGTATTGGCCTGTCACGAGGCAACCGAAGTAATCAAGACGTCAGAAGATAGCCGCTTCGCGTACCAGTGTTTTTGTTCAATAAATTTAGTGTTTGCATGGACGATGGACACTGTATTATCGACGGACAATATAATATCAACCTGCATTATCAGCCGTATTCTATTATAAAATTTGTAACGTGCAGTTTAGGAAAGAGACTGTGGTGCTACTAGTGCAAAATTTCGAAACCTCGAGGTGCTGTATTATTTTCCGAAACATTTTTCGTGTTTAAATAATTAATTAATCAACTAAAAATACGCACCACCGCCTTTGTACATGTCCTGGCGCTATGTCAATGTAGAGCGATTTTTTCGATTCGAACGATAAATCTCTCAATATTTACGAAAATCTGTCAATGGCGGCCATCTCGTGATATCATGCTTGCTTCGGATGCCTTGTGACAGGCGGTGACTGCCAAATATTACAAATTATTCCTCTATAACGTAAAAATATGCATTTTGGGCACCGGACGCATCTAGATTTGACTTTTAGGAATCACAATTGACCGCTTCTGAACTCCCCATTGCAATGTTGAAGGGTCATTTTGCATTCTCGTAAACCTTGTAATTGATGACTTTGATATTGTTAACATTTCTGCTAATTCATGGCTGGTATAGCCTGGATTATTCTCGATCAGTGTTTTAATCTGATCTTCATCTGTGGTGGAAGGCCAACCCGGGCGTTCTTGACCTTCAAGGTTGAAATCACCAGCTTTAAATGTAGAAAACCACTTCCGCACAGTGCTTTCGGCTACAGCGCCTTCGCCATAAACGGGTCCCATGGAAATCACCGACAACGAATTGACCGACAATAGCTTTTGCTGGCAACGCTTTTAACCGACAACGAATTTTATCTACAACGAAAAATCGTTGCCTTTCCGATTGTGGGGTATAACGGTGTGAGTGTACGTTTATATTCGGCCGCGCTTCTTCACGATGAAAGAAAAGCATTAAATGCCTATAATGTATTGTTTGCTTCCATATTCAAAGGCATATAAAATTGACAAAAATAAACGTATTCTAACCAAAATATTTGGTTACCGTCACCAAGTACCATCTTTTAGAATATGTACGCACATCATTTGTTTTCAGTCATTCTGCTATATTCAGATCTGTCCTTATACCACCTACCGAAAATCGGCACGAACTTTCCGAACGACCCAATAATTACCAAAAATTATTAGCATGAATTTGAGTTGGACCGCATTAGCCTCAATAGTTCACTAAGGATTAATGCACGTAGTGTTAAGAAATATAAAAAAGATATTGCAAACTGGCAAGCAATAAACACAAGGGGTGTATGTGAGAGTGTGAGTTGTTTTTATTGTATGTGAGAATTCAGTATATGTAGTATGGAGGAGCGAGAGAGAGAGAGAGAGAGAGAGAGAGAGAGAGAGAGAGAGAGAGAGAGAGAGAGAGAGAGAGAGAGGGAGAGAGAAAGAGAAAGAGATATGAAAATGTCATATAAATAAAATCAGTTTGATAATGAAAAAATATCATAATATTTTACGAGACTGTTACGAGCCGAGGGCTGGCGGATAGACGTGGCCGAGGGTTGTTCTTATGAACAGGATGGTCGTGAACTAGCCGGTGCCTGTTTCATCACCGGGTGTCACAGGATAGGTTTTCGTGGACTAGCCGATGCCTGTTTCATCACCGGGTCGCCACTAGGTTAGGAAAAACAGAGGGTGTCGTGGACTAGCCGATGTCTGTTTCACCACCGGGTCGCCACTAGATGGAAGGTTGTGAACTAGCCGATGCCTGTTTCATCACCGGGTGTCACAGGATGGGTTTTCGTGGACTAGCCGATGCCTGTTCCATCACCGGGTCGCCACTAGGTTAGGAGAAAGGGGTAGTCGTGGACTAGCCGATGTCTGTTTGACCACCGGGTCGCCACTAGATAGGAAATGGGTTTTCGTGGACTAGCCTATGTCTGTTTCACCACAGGGTCGCCACTAGATAGGAATTTGTGAACTAGCTAGTGTCACAGGATTTCGGAAAGAGGTAAGGTATTGGGAAATTCAGCTCTCGTAACTCTATATAAAATAGTTGATAAACCTCGAGCGGTAAAGGTTTATCGAAATGGGTGAAATGCTAGTTACTGGAGTTTACAGGATGTAGAAAAGATATTGGAAACTCTCAATTATCTAAATGTAAAGAGTGCAATATATTCTTTGGTAAAGGGAAATACAAATGTATTGTATTATATGGTTTCGCGGAAGCTAATTCCCGAACTCTCGTTTTTCACGCACTGAGATATGCGGGGGTAGATGAATTTGACTTGCCTTTTCTTAAACGCGTTTCTAAACTTCTTGTAAGTTATAACGATCGAGAGGGAATGAAACCCAATCTCACTATAGTCGCGTGCAGGTTCTCTTTCAAACTTCAACTAAGCCCGTGGAGGCCAAGCTCGAGCCCTTTATATATCAGTCAGATTGTTCAAAAAATGGTAGTGGGGGTAAACAGAAAAATCTGGAGGCTTGTCTATGTTTCCCCAGATGCATGCACTTCCCATAAGGGGAAAAAACTGTTTATTTGGGCATGCGAGCTGGACCTCCTGCATGGACACGTGATTTCAAGAAGGGAGCAAAAGTCACGTAGGCAAAGCCTCCGTACGTAACAAGACCGATTGAGTTTTGACCGATGATTCCATTTGCACATTTTATCCTTGCGATGGATAGAATACGACATAATCGAAAAAAATTATTGATCTTCTGATCTTGGAATTCAAGGTCAAAGTTAATTTTACGGCACCTTTCTTGCATCAATTTCCACCAAACCGAGGGTGCAGAATCTCGAGAGGATAATCACGACATATAATATTTATACACCCTGTACACGTTGAAATAATAAATAAATTTGTGTGTTGACATATGTTTATTGAAAAATTGTAAAACTGTTTAAGACAATTACAATTAATTATAATTCTTAGGATAATTTTACATTGGTTTACATTTGTGGCTCACTATGAAAACTTCAAACTTAAACGCCTCGAATACTACAGAAAAATTCTAGCATTGTTATAGCGATGAAATAATTTATTTATCAGTCTCTCAAAATATAGGGTGAACTACCTAATGTTTGTACCTTAAATTTTTGTTGTTTTCAAAGATACATTAAATGTCTCGAATGTCTTGAATGATCAAATGGGGCTAACACAATACCTATTGTTCTTATGTCATTTTTTTAGAGATGTGAAGGTCAACTTCATTTTTTTAAATGGCACCACCATTTTTTACACACCTACAATTATAGTCCCCTTCATTACGACTTCAGTGACTATAATTATTCAAGGTCATTCAAGGACATGGACAAAGAAAACGTATAAGATTTATAATATGAAAGCAGATTACTTGTACTTTGTATCTTTGAAAACAACAAAGATATTTGAGGTAATAACGTTAGGTGACTCGCCCTGTATATTAGTACAGTTGAGTAATTTGGAATGCATTGTCCACTTTTGTTACAACTTGTTAATAATGTCAGAAGCGTTTTGACTTTTATTTTCTGCGTTTCATAGCATTAATTATTAAATAGTCACAAAGAATATTATGTATTGTATTAAAACAGTATTTCGAATCCTATCAAAATTTCGAATCCCATCCTAATTCAAGCAAAATCTCCTTCCCAAAGACGTGCGGAGCTTCTTAAAAGATTTTATCCTTTGAGAACCAAGATAATCTATATTCAAGACGACCACTTAAAAAGAAGAAGCAAAAGGTTATGAAGAGATAGTCATTCCCTTCAGTAACCCTTCGACGCAACGCTCAAGCAACCATCAATAAAAAAGGTTGGTTATCCCCACGTCTAAGGTAGGATATAGACAGCCTTACCAATGAGTGAACTGTAGACTTTTATGCAAACACTTGTTTTCATTGTTTATTTTAAAAACACCGAAATTAGGTTTCATTCAATGGCTACGAAATTGCATGAGACAGTAACGAAGTAAAAATAGATAGTATTGACTGTTGATATACAGGTTGGACCAATAACTTCGACCACCTTGAATATTTCTGTTATTTGTAATAATATTAAAAAATAATATATACTGCGTAATATGAAGATCGGTATATTTTTAGGCTGCTCTTTGCTTTATCGGACTCAAGATTTGTACCTATCTCCTATAAATTATGATGTATTTGGTATGTAATCCAGTAGATTTGTACTCGGGGAGGCTGCAGATCGAAGTTTCGATCCTCTAGGGTCAATGATTCAGGAGTTATGCTTGCTTGAAGTTGAGCAATATGCAGTGTTTCTGACAGGTAAGGGCGCCGCCATATTGGTTTGTAGTGACGATCGCGAGTCGGTTACCGAGCAGAACCGCCGGTCCTTACCGACCCCCCCCCCTTCCCCGACCTAATCACCAACCAACTCGCTGAGCGGCGCGCGACCGTCACTACAAACCAATATGGCAGCGCCCTTCTTGTCAAAAACACTATTGATCGTTCAACTTTAAGCAAGCATAAGTCCTGAACTATTGATCCTACAGGATTGAAACTTCGATCTGCAGCCGCCCCGGATACAAATCTACTGGATTGCAAGAAAAAATGGCGAAAAGTTATCTTTAGTGATGAGTAGAGATTTACGTTAGATTCACCGGATGGCTACCGTCGTTATGCAGGCGAGAATTCGGTGGTGGTGGACTAATGATGTAAGCGGGAATTGGGTGCTATGGAAACACGGAAATTAAGTTTATAATTGGAAAACTGATTAGTGCAAAATACATTAGTTTAATCGACGAACAATTGAAAAGACATGGTGTAATAATTGTGGGCACAAACTTTATTTATCTGTAAGATAATGCAAGTGTTCATACCGCGAAGATTGTGAAGTAATATTTTACACGGGAAAATATTTAAATGTTGTAGTGGCCAGTCGGATCTTCAGATTTAAATATTATAGAAAATTGCTGGGCCCATTTAGCCAAATCGGTATATGCTGGCGGAAGACAATTTCGAACTCTCGACGAATTAGAAACCTGTATTGAATGAAACTATGTATCGGTAAGCAGAAACGTGGTTAAAAAATTATATAAATCTATACCGAAACGTTGATTCCAAATTATACAAACAAAAGGCGGAGTTACAAAATATTAAGACATTATTTTTTTATACATTTACTTTTTAGTTATTTTAAGAAATGTGCGCTATCTTATTGACGCACCGATTTTTCGTTTAAAGTGACATATTTTCCAATAAAATTGTTTCTTCTCGTAATAAATGCATAAAAACATATTGAAATAATTTCTTATTCTCATTAGCCAGTATCCAGGGGACACAAACAATGTAATATACTTGTTCGAACGCGGTTTTGTCACTATTCAACTCTTCGTTGGTGTTTTGTCGCGGAACTGTGGGTTCGCGAATGTTCCGGATCACTGCCGCCAAGTTAATCTTGGGCAGCTAGTTAAATGTTTTGATGATCGCAAAAGACAATTATCGTTTCGCATGAATTGAAATACGCATGAATACGTTAAAGAAAGCGTTTCGTCCCGGACCTGCTAGTGGACTCGTCAGTAAGGCTGATCTAGCAGGTCCTGCCTTATACGCGCGCAGATAATGATATAATTTCGCGTTTCTAATTGTAACGCACGCAAGGGATCTCGACTGATGTGATCCCGTTGCGAGGGATCTTGACCGACGCGATCCCGTTTTGTCGAGTGTCCTAACAGTTAGACACTGAACTACCGTGATGCTAATTTTTCGTGTGATTAAACGATTGACAAGACAACGGCTCGTGCGTTGTACTTGTCTACCCGAGGACTGGAGAATGTCGCGACGTTAGAGTGTAAAACTCAACTGACGAACGCGGTCTCAACGCGATGTTCGTCAGGCCTGTTCCTGCGCGACGGAACAGTTGGTTTGAATTGGAAGATCACGATGGTTCGAATTGTTGCCCGCTAAGTTAATTTTAGACAACTATTTCAACTGTTACTTATTGGATCGTGTGGAGTAGAAGTGGATGGGAGGAATCGCGTTTCGTCCTAGACCCGTTCGAGGACTCGTCGGTAAGGCTAATCCAACAGGTCCTGCCTTAGACGCGCTGTTGTAATTCTATTGTTGATAACAGTAGAATATTAGCAGAGATGAACAGTATCGGAAAGTATAGATTGGTTTCGTAAAGAGCTTTATTGTAACACACGTGGACAGGACTTCCTTGTTGTCTGGTCGTACAGAGTCTTCTAACAAGCTGTACTCGGTCAGAGTATACGCAATACGCAATTGTAAACAATAGGTGTCAGTGCGAACGATCGGTACATATGATAACTGTTCTGATCTATATTATCGACAGACTTGCCGTTATTACAATCAACACTTCCTCTTAACGGTAAGTTTGTCGAAGAAATTTATTAATTTTTAATTACTATACTCAACACCTAAATTGAATATTATTTCCTATTGAAACTAAAAAATATTATTTAACTGCCTTGTCTAACATTTAACATAGTTATAAGAACGATAAATCAAACTGAGTAATACACTTAATTAATTCATGAGCGCTGTTTGTTAATGCTTGTATTTACATAGTATATTGTAACTTATTCTTAAATTCATTAAATTTTACATTACCTAAAGGTTTAGTTAAGAGATAAGCTAACTGTTTGTCAGTTGGACAATATTCTATGTCAATAATCCCTTCATTATATTTTTCGCTGATAAAATGAAATCGTACATCGATGTGCTTGCTTCTCTTATGAATTATTCCGTTTTTGATTAGATTCAAAGCGCTCTGATTGTCTATTAATAGTGTAGCTTTTACCTTTGACTTAGTTAAAGTTTCTAACACTGTTTTTAGATATGTAAGAAGTTCTTTACAACATTCAGCTGCAGCGATGTATTCGGATTCGGTGGTTGACAGTGCAACAATAGATTGTTTATGGGAGCACCAGCTAATAGGTCCATTTCCATAAAGTATGACAAAGCCAGTAGTACTCTTTCTTGTGGATACGTCACCAGCAAAGTCCGAAGGGCTATAGCCGATTAATTCATCTTCTCGTTCGGCGTTTTGTTTAGAAAACTGAATGCCAATGTTTTTAGTTCCCTGTAAATATCTGAGAATTCGTTTTATATTACTTATATCTAGGTTTGTTGGTTTTTCTACGAATCTGCTTACATAGTTAACAGCGAACGCGATGTCCGGTCGAGTTTTCGACGTTAGGTATTGTAAATTACAAACTAATTCTCTATAAGGATAACGAATATCTAATGTTTCAATATCTAAATTGGTATTCGTATGAATACTTACTATAGGAGTGGAAACAGCCTTTGAATTTTCCATTCCGTATTGTGTTAATATTTTTTAACAAATTTACTTTGATCTAATGTTAATGAAGTATTATCTCTAGTTATATTAACACCTAAGAAATTATCGAAAGAACCAAAAAATTTTACCTCAAATTCTTTTGACAGTTTTTCTTTAATTTGATTCAAGTCTTTAGTATTTTTACTTAATATTATTCCGTCGTCTACGTATATTGCCAATATCAAATGACCTTCCTCTGTTTTGAAAATACATCGAACCAAAGGAATAGGATCTAGCCCGTTTCCAATTAATTGGAGCTTGTTTCAATCCGTACAAAGCCTTTTGCAACTTACAGATTTTGTTTGTATTTCCGAATCCTTCTGGTAACTTTATATAGACTTCCTCATCTAAATGTCCATACAGGAACGCAGTTTTTACATCAAATTTCACAATTTGGTAATTTCCTAAAACAGATAAGGCAATTAACAGTGTAAAAGGATTCGCGTGTAGTACAGGACTATAGGCTTCGTTGAAGTCAACTCCTTTTTGTTGTTCACATCCTCTGACTACTAAACGTGCCCTGTGTCTTCCATCGTCCTTTATTTTGAATATCCATCTTGCACTTAAAATCTTTTTTTCGGATATGTTATTAGGATCTACCTCGATCCACGTTTTATTTTTTTCCAGAGATGGCTTTTCCTCTTCGATTGCTGCTTTCCAGTTTTCTGCATCTTCTCCATAGATAGCCTCCTTGTACGTTAGATGTACATAGTACTCTCCAAGTCTTTCTGGTAGATTTCTTTGTCTTTCACTTCTTCTTGGCATTTTTTGTAGATCCTGATCAATATTTCGTATATCTTCATTCTCATTTGCAGATGTTTCGATTTCTTCCGTGTTTTCTGATCTGTCTGTCGCTTCTGATTGTGTATCTTCTTCTTGGTTGTCTTCTGTCTCCTCTGCTTGATGTTCGTCTGTTTCACTGTATTCCATTCTAATCATGGCTTTTGATATTTTACTTTCATTGTTTTCTTCTTCTTTACTCTCATTGTTAAAGATTACATCTCGTGCTAGTGTTATGTTTCTTTTCTGCTCGTCCCATAAGCGATATCCGCAAGTGGAGTAGCTAACCATAACATATTTAGTACTTCTTTCATCTAGTTTTTTAGTCGTCCAAGCTTTATTGCGTAGGCGTTACATCCGAAGATTTGTAAGTTATCCACGTTAGGAATTTTTCCAAGCCAATTTTCCGCTGGCGTTTTATCACTAGTAGTGGTAGGACTTCTGTTCAACAAATAAGCTGCTGTTCGTACAGCTTCTCCCCACATTTCTTTGTTCAATCTGGAATCTAGCAAAAGAGCCCTTGCTTTTTCGATAATTGTCCGGTTCAACCTTTCGGCTTTGCCATTTAGCTGCGGAGAATAAGGTATCGTGAAGTCTAATACAGTTCCATTGTTTTTACACCATTGCTCCAAGTCTTTGTTTGCAAATTCTCTACCGTTGTCACACCTCAGCTTCGTTACTTGTTTTCCCCATTTTGTTTTACATTGAGTTAGATATTGTTTAATTGTTTCTGTTACCTCGAATTTTCCTTTGATGGGAAATACAGCTGTGAAGTGCGTGAATTCATCGAGAATTGTTACGAAATATCTCATCCCGTCCCAGGTGGGTGGTTCTATCGGTCCACACACATCGGAATGTATGATTTCCAATGGCATTGAGGCTCTGTTTCTATCCGTATTAAACGGTTTTCTCGTTTGTTTTGCTCTGATGCAGATGTCACATGTTTCTAAATTATTAGTAGATATAGACATTGACTTCATACCTTCACTTAATTTTTCTAATTTCTTCATGTTTGCCCAGCTCAAATGCCCAAGTTTTCGGTGCCATATTAAGGTTTCGTTTTGCATTGTTAACAAACTTGTAGTTTTGTTTGTTTTGTTGAAATCGATGGCATATAGTCCATTCTGTCCTCGAGATCCTTCAAGTACCGTTATAATATTTTTTGAGATGTCTACTTTGTCCTTAGTGAACACGACCTTTCCGTTCTTCTGAGTTATAGCATTTACTGACAATACATTTTTCGTGAGTTCTGGAATCAGTATTACATTATTTAGTGTGCAATTTTCGGTTATGACTTGTGTGTGTATGACGAAAGAAAGTTCTGGAAGGATAGATAGAGTGAGAGAAAGTATGAAAGGAGTGCGTGCGAGAAAGAGAGAGACGGAGTGCGTGCGAGCGTGAGACTGGTGGGGAGTGAACAGTGTGGAGTAGAGAGTGTGAATTCAGAGAGAGCGAACGCATAGAGTGAACCCTGAGAGAGCAGACATAACCTGCAAACTACCACGTGTAGACTAAACCTATTTATTGTTAAATATATACATTGTTTACTGTTGAATATCCTTCAATTTCTCCAACCACGATCCCAACATGACTTGCCCTGTTGCTTTGGCCTTCATAGTTACCGACTTTTTAGCAGTAGATATTTCGGACTCTACAGTTTTCACATCGCTTAGAAGATTAATGTTATTAGTCATGTGATTCGATGCACTCGAGTCAACTACCCATTTATTTCCACTATCATTATTTTTACTAGCGAAGAACTTGTTACTAGCCGTACTTACTAGACGTACTTGTCTGAAGTACGTCTAGCAGTTGATGCATTTTTATTCTTTCTAAAATAACAGTCTCTCTCCAAGTGATTAGATTTTTTACAGATTCCGCATCTTTGTGATGATCGGTCGCTCGTCGCTTCGAAAAATTTCTCCTTATTTCCTCCTTCCTTGAGATTACGTTCTGTTGACTTGCAATATTTAGCCAAATGGTTAAAACCATTGCATTTGAAACACCTTTTAACAGAAACTTTAAAGGCAATATTGTCGAACGAATCGTCATCTTGTTTGTTTCTGTCTTCTTCTAGCTGTAACCTTATTATTAAATTCGTCAAGGTCCTTTCGGCCAATGGCGTCGAATCCCACGCGCTAGCGAAGTGTTTGTACTGAACAGGAAGAGTAGCTAATATTTTTGTTATTAACATTGTATCGTCTATTGTTTGATTCAATGAATTTAATCGATAAGTTAAATTTTCAAGAGTACACTCACGTGAGTCGAAATATCGCTCCCTTTTTCGAAAGTACAGTTAAAGAATTCTTGCAGTAATGTACATTTCATTTGTTCCGTATCTTTTCCATATATGGCCGTTAACCCTCATCCGTCCCTCATTTCGCGAACTGAATCTGTCCCTCGGTGTCAAATTGACACAGTGGTAAAATATCCACGAAATAACGAGATAGAAAGTTATTTTTCGATATTTTTGTATTCAAATGGATGCGTTAACATCTGCATCTTAGTTTTTGCACAATTTTCGCATAAAATAAAGCGAGTGTGGGACATATTGCTTGTTTGGACAAATCACATCGGACACTATGTATATTAGCATTCGGTCATTTCTCACATATGTGACACCGGGCTCGTTTTTTTGTTGGTGGATTATGCATTATACGATTACTACAAGACGGTACAATCACTGTTGGTATACCCTGTATTTGTGCAACAAGTGCAGTCGCATTAGATCCTCGCCGTAGATGTGTGCGTAACGTAATACATATAGGAATGCACCAAAGAATGTCCAATTTCAATCAAAAAAAGGCGTCGACGATGTCTTTTATTTTTATTCCACGTTGCATTGAGTGAAGTAAATATTATAAAAGCATTTTATGCTGATATATCTAACATATTAGCAAAAATTGCCATTGGCCATCTATTTGTTTCGCGCTTACATCTGTATGTGTCCACCATCTCCATATCATCGAGGACATCGACGCGACGCCTCCTTTTGTAGCGTTATAATATTTTATTATTTCAGGTTTTTTATCTACTTCACTACTCATTTGCTTTGACGTATGGTATGTACTAAGTAGAATAACAAATCGTCTTCTTTTTGTCACATAAGACATCATTGTGCCTTTTAGTATGTGTTCAAAAACAAACTCCGAACGATGAAGTGGCTTCTTCTTCGTATCGAGTAACATTTGTGGAATATCTTTTATATTTTTTCGTATGGCCCCTACAAGCGTCATCTTTTGTTTTTGTAATATAGTTACTAATTCGTGTGAAGTAAAAAAATTGTCACGCGTAACATTGCGTCCACCCAAACCTTCAACTAATTGTAGCACTACGCGTTGACCCTGCTTTCCTTCTGTGTGGTAGTTTCGATCGCGTCCCGTGTAAATTTCCATACTATATGAGTAATACGTTTTCTTCTAATTTAGAAAAAATCAATTTTCCTTCAATTTCCGAATGCCATATAAATTTGTCATTGAAATAATGGTCATTGAAAAACTCCGCGACAGTACGTAAGAGTACATGTGTCATATTGACACACAGGGACTCTTTCGTAACAAATTCGACTTGCAGTTTTGACATTATTATTTTCCATGAACAATGCTAGGCATATGTGTTTCGCATTAAAAAAATAAAAGTCACAAAGTTTCGGGCAAATTTACCGACAAATAACAGAACAGTAACCCTTAATTCGCGAAAACTGTGTCAAATTGACACGAGGGACGGATAAGGGTTAATTTCTTGAACATTTCCATTGAGGTTTTGCAATGCAGGAGATGCATTTGCGGTTTTTTCTCACTTGAAAGTATGATCGTTTCTTGTGCTTTTGCATCCGAAAACGTCTGCTGGCACTATTTTTCCGGTAGCTATATCAAGTATATTTTGCGACTTAAACAGAATTGTTACTTGGAATTTCCAAAACTGAAAGTTTTTCTATGTGATCTGCTTCATTATAACCGTTTTTGGAAGCCATTTTCACTTTGTTTCACGACCACGTGTAGTTGAATTTCTAACAGAACACTTAATTTGACTTGTTAGCCTTATTAATTTTTTTTCACTTTCCAACAGTTTTACTTATTACTGCTCTTTTATTCTTTCTCACTTGATTTTAATTTTTACTTATATTTTTCGACAGCTCTCAGTATTAGGTTAGTTTTTAATTTTCCTTTTTTAATTTTTATTTAGACCTGGGCCCATAACCTGTTGTAATTCTGTTGTTGATAACAGTAGAATATTAGCAGAGATGAGCAGTATCGGAAAGTATAGATTGGTTTCGTAAAGAGCTTTATTGTAACACACGTGGACAGGACTTCCTTGTTGTCTGGTCGTACAGAGTCTTCTAACAAGCTGTACTCGGTCAGAGTATACGCAATACGCAATTGTAAACAATAGGTGTCAGTGCGAACGATCGGTACATATGATAACTGTTCTGATCTATATTATCGACAGACTTGCCGTTATTACAATCAACACGCGCGCAGATCTGTGGTCGATCTGTATTTGTACCTATATGTGCTGATCGTGGATGCAGCAATCAAGTAAGACGCTTGGTTGTAACTTGGTCAGCACCACTCGTTCGAAAGTTTGAAAACGAACTAACTGTGAACTAGACGTCCAGTCTCAACGCAAGGTCGGTGAGGCTCCTCGTGGATGGAGAGGTTGACCTTAGGTAAGGAGAGGGATGCATCGTCTATTGTAATGAGGAAAGGAGCTGTTCGGATTGGTTCTGTCAATCTGTCATTTTCCAATTAGGATGCCCTTAAATGTTCAAACCTCCCTCCACGGTGATCTAGAGGTTGGTGTAGTCGGAAGGAGGAGTGAAGGCGATACCTGAGTTGGAAAGCAAGTTCGGTAATTGACGTTGCCTGAAGGTTGACTGTCGCACCCTCGACCGTATCCTAAAGAATTGAATGTCTATCCTTGGACCGTGCTTAACGAACGCGAGTGCGTATCCTAGGATTGCATTTTATGTCCTGTTGAGTTCTCGCGAGATCCAGGCACTTCCTACATAGCTTAAGTGGGCGTGTGGTTTTAGTGGGTACTCTGGGGAGGGGATCGGCGAGCGTTGTCAGCTCGGCGACCCCCTTCCCGAGGGAGCCCCACATAACCCCGGCTCCCCCCCAGGGGGGCCGGGGTATGCGTAAGGCATTTCCACACGATAAAAAAAAGGATTGCATTTTATGACCGTGAGGGTTCTTTAGACCCATGCCTTTAATGAACGTGGACGTTATTAACCCGAACCGAGGATAAGTAGCTCCGAGATTTACAGGATACATAAAGTAATATTTGGCTACACCTGGGATAGCCGTAGTGCAGAAAAATGACTTAATCTATGAAACGTTCTTTAGTCACGAATGTGTCATAAACCAGGTACGAAAAGTCGAACCTTCGT
This sequence comes from Lasioglossum pauxillum, assembly GCA_933228785.1. Lineage (NCBI taxonomy): Eukaryota > Metazoa > Arthropoda > Insecta > Hymenoptera > Halictidae > Lasioglossum > Lasioglossum pauxillum. The sequence continues at coordinate 25,150,570 of OW121705.1, read as the reverse complement.
GATTCTGTTATTTCCGCGCGGACATATGGTTTATTGCAAACGCTTCAATTCTTTATGTTGGACTACGTTTCCTTGCGACGGAACATACTACGTGAAAAGCAAAAAAAGCCATTTATCTGTATAATGTGCTATCTTTTTGTCGCGGAGTGTAGAATTTGATACTCTATCGATTCATGATGCAAAAAGTAGGTCGTTCCATTTGATATACATACATTTCATATTACATCAATTAACAGAAATATTTAAGGTGGTCATAGATATTGGTCCACCCAGTACGTATACGTTTCCTTTTATTTTGAAAATCTGAACACGCTAGAAACGCATATAGATCAATCCAACTTCAATACAATAGCTTATTTTTTTTCCAACCTTAAAAGCCGTAACACAATTGTGAATTTCGAATTTTAAAAGTAAATTGTGTACCACCGTTAACGCACTCTCTAGGAGCGAGTGTAATATTTATTCCGATCATCCTGCGATTCCAACGCTGCGCTGTTCATGTGAAACCATTTCATCTGTTCTTTCGTTCGATAAATCTGCCACGAGCAGCGAGCTGACGGAAATACAAAGATAAATGAAAGTGTGACGACAGGTTTCTCCCGCCGGCAGACAGAAAATTGAATTATCGCGAAGTAATTATTGAATCCAGCGACGGAGGTGGGTATAAGTTCACAAAGATTAACGCGAGCGTGTGATACGATTATACGAACAAGTATATGTGTTCGAGTGCGATATCTGGAATAACTGTGCGAGTCTACAGGGTATCACAAATATATTCTACTTCCTTGTTAAGAGGCAGGGCCGGGAGAAGCACGAGTGGTCGGCGAAGGATTGTTACCCTAGGAATATGGTATCAATTTGTTAGTTAAGGTACGCGGACGAACCCAATGCGAAATTGGGGAGCCGCTAGGATTATAGACAGCGAGGACAAACCTGACGTGAAGTCAGGGATCCCCTAGGAATGGAGTCAAACGCAGACGAACCTGATGCGAAATTAGGGAGCTGCTAGGAAGGTGAAATTTCGTGAACGAACCCAATGCGAAATTGGGGAGTCACTAGGAACGACGCACAGACGAACCCAATGCGTAATTGGGGGGCCGCTGGGAGGTTGGATAAAAGCACAGACGAACCTGGTGCGAAATCAGGGAGCTGTTAGGATGCGGACGAACCCAATGCGTAATTGGGGAGCCGCTGGGAGGTTGGATACAAGCACAGACGAACCTGGTGCGAAATCAGGGAGCTGTTAGGATGCGGACGAACCCAATGCGAAATTGGGGAGCCACTAGGTTGGATAAATCTCTGTTTGGACAATTGAAATGTCGCGAACGAACCTGATGCGAAATCAGGGGGTCGCTAGAATAATTAGTAAGCCTTGTAACTAGTATAATTTAATTGATACAACCCGAGCGGTAAGGTTGTATCGTGTGGGAACGTTCAATTACTTGATTAGGATATTAGACGATAATTATGGGTTTAATGAATGTGCGTTAATTATCAAACAACACAAATATATTCTTACTATAAGAATTCGTATTAAAATTGTGTAATTGTCGCGAATGGATTGAATTTAGAATAGAAAGAATTGAAAGAAAATATTACCTAAACTAGGATGCACGGTGTTGACGCACTGGCAATGCGGGGGTCTCGGAGCAACCTTATCACTGCCTAATAGATTTTACACCGAACTCACGGAATCTATACGGTTAAACTTTGATTCGAAAGGGAACTTTAGCTCGATCTCACTGGTAGTTGACTTCGGAGATGAAGCACGACGAAAGAAATGCAAGGGCTTATATAGCACTGTAATGACGGGTGGTACTTGTCAGTACTTGTCAGTACTTCGAGTGAACATTCGTATTTTGTCAACGACCAGTAGTGCGGATGTTTGGACTCTAAACTAAATTAAACAGCTATGTAGATTTATCTAGGGTAGCTCTGTTCGTTTATCTGGGACGGTTCGTGCCAGAGATGATATTGAACACCTGTTCGTCATCCGTAACATCCTCGAAAAAGGTGATTCCGCAAGTCATGTAGAGTAACTTGTTAAAGAGTTATCAACGAAAACGCGGACCAATCAGAGCGCGGCTACTGCGGATGGATTCCGACTCGGCCAATGCCAACGCCAGACTCAACGCGAGCCGTTGTAGCCGTGCTCTGATTGATCTGTGTTTCACGTTAATAACTTTTTAACAAAGCCACAGAGAACGTTTTCGTAATGGAAAAAGTTAATTCAAGTGACCCCAGGAATTTCCCTTTCCAAGTAAATACGACATTTTCAGAACACCCTGTATACTTACAATGCGTATATGGTCCACGATAAGCCGCAGTATCTCCATGCTTGTGATAAGCCGGTTACTATATCCATGCTGAAATATACAAGGGTTTACTTCTATTCCCTTGACCGACCGTTTTATCGAGTTTCTTATTGGATCGGGCCAGTATTGGGACGGTAAATCGAATTGAAAATCTTCTATTTCTTACTTTAAGGTGGCGACTTTTGTCTTCGATGCTTCGACGTTGCAGCAAAAACGACAGGGAGCCTCCGATCGGAAATGCCTCCGATCGGAAACATTCTGCCAGGGGTTATATAATAGAAATAATCACTTAACGCACTTGAAAGTCGCATTGAGCTTCTTTATCCTAAACAGTAAATTTGAATCTTGTGGTTAAACAGACAATTAGACACTGAATAAAAAATTGTGAGGATGTATGTGTGTGTAGGGTGAAGAAGTTTTTCAGAAAAACTAACGGTTACTGAGATATTTTCTATAAATGACTGAAATTATGAATGAAATTAATGCTCAAAATTACAATTGATACATTTGCGTAACCGATCGATGACTTTAAGTAATGCGTTGGAGTATTCCTTAAGTTATAATCTCTACTTGTCCTTCTGTGAAAAAACTATTTACTATACATCAGATTGCGGTTCCCTCGAAATCATTCGGTTCTTACATAAACTATTTTTTCATATAACATATAGCATTCCAGTCATTTTTATGTGAATATTAATGACGGTCACCCTGTACAAACCTGTCGTTAGTAGGTATAATGTGCCGAAGCAATTTTTTCTCGGAAATCCTATTTTGTCCTGTTCTTCTCGATGACATGCGAAAGTGTTTTCGATTAGACGGAAAGTAAGGAAAGATTTTTGCGGTCCGTCGCCACAAGGTGCATCGTGATCAATCTACGCTGTTATGAATAGAGAAATCTGGAAACAGAACCGTCCATGGTCCGTGGTTTAGCGCGTGCATGGCAGCGCATAAGACCGATCATGATGGATCGGGACGTGAAAAGATTCTCTCGGAGTTTACATGAACAGGAAATAGCACGTATTGAGGTTCGAACAATTTTTGAACGACATTGCTAATCGTCTTCACACGTACAGTAATAAGTAGACTGCGGATGTTTATGCAAATGTATATTTTTATAGAAAATTGGTACACAAATGGAACCTGGACAGAAATTCATGTCATGATTAGATGATTACAAGAATATATTTTGCATACAGCATATGTTGCGCATAGTGAATGTTTTTTGCATATTGTGCATTTTTCTTTCATTTTTCTCATGTAATTATAATAAAAAATAAATTGCTCTACCGCTTGCAGCTCTCTGTGTGAACACGGCCTAAGGAACAGTTAATAATATTGTTATATTGTTAATAATAAGTATTATTTTATCCCAATATGGTACATATAACATGTGTAACACATGGATTGCACAGAACAGCGGAGGAAATACGAATGCACTTTCCTTTGGTCAATAAATTAATAGCTTCTGTAAAACAAATATTCTTGAAAGCTCACGTAGAATAAAAATGTACAAAGAAAAGCTGCTAAATGTTCCATTACCACTAGAAGCGGACGTAACAGGATGGGGAACGTGGATAGAATATACATATTTTATATTAGATATTTTACGCAAAACATGTGCATGCTATTAGGGAAGTAAATAAATATATTTGATAATATTTAAGTTCATAAAGGGTAACTGAATTATTAATTTTGTGCAAAATAGTCGAGTTCTCCTTTATTTCCAGATTGATAAATCCTTCAAAGAACAAAGTGTACTTGGTATGTATTAAAACAGCCCAAGAGAAATTATAAAAAATGAAGATCTTATCGAGGATTTAGCATTCATTGGAGCTAATTTTTCCACTTTGCCAGTTACAATAACGAAATTAGAATCGAATACATTAGCATTAAAAGATTCAGTTACATTAGTTACAAATTTTGCACAAAATCTAGATAATGTACCTATTGGCTGTGTAGAAAAAGTGAGAGCAAAATGTTTCTCAGAAAAATTTAGAATTTGAAATATTGTCTAATCATTAAAGGCAAAAGGATTACACGTTTGCAGCGATGACATGTGTGAAATAAAATTTGTAAAATAACAATAAATATAATAATAAGAAAAACGTTTTGAAACAGCGCAAGTGAGCAAAGCAACCAATTTCCAATATTTCTTTATTACTTAAAATTAGCAGAATATTTTGGTTCCCGCTACTTTTCTTTGTAAATGAAAGAAAATTTTGAAGGTCTATAGATGCAACTGGAGTCGAATGAGAAAAGTTTACTTCTACCGAATTCTGTTTTCCAAGAATTCACTCTTGACTTTTTACTCGGATATTTCCCAAAATGGCGGATAGAAGGGCTAACCGTGTACGTTGCCGTTCGCCTAAGAGGTCTGGCTCGTTTCAGAGTCAGACCACGTTTCAGTGCATGCTAAATCGTTACGTGAGTCGGATATTTCGCGGCAATAAAATCTCATACTTGACGACACCGTCGTAAGCGGAGGTCAAGCCGAGAACAAAGCGAAAAGGAAAAACCGGTGGAAATGAGGAAAAGTAAATAACGATTGCGCGGAATCTGTGGCCGACGACTGAATCGGCCCCGTCGATAACTGTTTACTCGCATATTAGCGGCCGATGACAGCGCACGAACTGTCGCGTACCGAATGCTAACAATTTATTACGGGAACAGGGGCCGATTAGAAAAACAAGTTCCACGAGCAATGTGACTCTCTGGAAACACGACAACTTGCTGAATAATTCGCACGTGGAAACGTGTAAATCTAGATCGTCAGGTTCGCGGAATTCCGGGCCGTGTAATGAAACGTCAAGCATCTGATAAGGTGCATCGTTAGATACGGTTTCCAGAAAATAGAGTGGGCAAAAAACTGACACGTTCCGTGATCGTTCCGATTTCAAATCGGACTTCCGTCTAACCCCGTCTGACGGGTCAGGCAACGATTTCATTGTCTTATCATGCGCGTCGCGCGTTTTTTTACGCGATTAGCGGCCGCTCGCCATAAAATGTCCCCTCAGATCCAACGGATAAAAATTAATTGGAAGAGACTACCATTGCAATTGAACTGAAATTGAAGCAACCAGGTTGCCCGACGTGCTTCACCGATACGTCTGTATGCACGCTTGTACTCAACTATTTTCCATAGTTACGATCAGAGTCGCCAGATCGTGATAGTGTGACACATGCACGACAGAGGCGGAACGCGTCACGTGACTGGGCCGTGGCGGAATCAAGTTGCTTCACCAGTGGCTCAGCACACCTTGGGGCATTGAAATAAACGGAATCTATTAGACTACAGTAACTCAGTGATGCCATATGAGGGGAATCACGGTACCCCTCTCTCATGACTAGACCAGTCTACGGCACGGGTATGGGCACCGTGGTATACGGTCTTAAGGGTGACGGTCCGAATTTGACCTTCGTCGAGCGAGAGTGTGGTGGCGCCCTTACACACCGCCAGATACATATACGTACTGCTGAGAGATGACAAGAAGGTCCCTGGCAGGAATGCGGTGACGTAGACAAGAATGCGAGCCCGATTGGTTATCTTGGAAGGAGCGCGCCTTCTATTGGCCGAAGCGGTCACACACACACACACTACTACTGCTATGCAGAACAATAGACCCCTCTTGCCTCTACGCCCCCTCAGGGACCATCTTGTCATCTCCAAGCAGTACACGAGGTTGCAAGGGTCCCGTACTTTTAAAACCGCGTCTCGCTAATGCATTTGGGGCCCCTACGCAGTCACAATCGCTAGATAAAAGACCCACCAAGTGCGCTTGGTGTCTAAAATGACCCACTTTTGCGTTTTCAAGGCGTAATTTTCATTATTCGGCAGCATGTAGCGGAGTTCGAGAAGCATTGGACGGCGCGACAATGCTGCGACTTTCAAGACACATACATTTTCTTAAATATTGACAGATTTAGGGTTCTTATAGAAAAAGCATACACCAAGCGCACTTGCAGGGACAAATATAATGTCAACGCAACCTTTATTATGTTAAAGTATACGTGTTTAAACACACAGTTTGAAAAGTACAATTTCCACCCCTAAACGGAGGTTTCAGCACAAGTATCAGTTCCATGGCATTTTCAGCTAGGAGCGCTAATGTCTGTTTCTCATCATTCAGTCACTGTTTTACCAATACAGTGACTGAATCAGTAAAACAGTGACTGAATATTGAGAAACAGACATTAGCGGTCCTAGCTAAAAATGCCATGGAACTGATACTTGTGCCGAAACTCTCCGTTTAAAAGGAGGAGAGTATCTCTGAGAATTTGACACCCGTTTCGGTGCCATCTGGTATCACTGCGGTAACTGGTGGAGCCACTAAAAATGGTTGCCGATCCGGTAGATGGTAGATTTCCAGCATCGCGAAAACATAAACAATTGGCGTGAAAAATTTCCTGGACGTGTGATTTCTCGAAATGGAGACTTCAATTGGCCGCCGAGATCGTGCAATTTAACACCATTAGACATTTTTCTTTGGGGCTATGTTAAAGATAAAGTCTACGCCAATATGCTCCAGCAACAACTCAAGTACTTAAAAACAACGTTAGAGCTGTTATTCATGAAATACAGCCGCAATTATGCGAAAATGAGATGAAAAATTTCATTAAAAGAATAACCATTTGTAAGAAGAGCCGAGGCGGACATTTGGCAGATATTGTGTTCCATTTAATCTCAGAGTTTGTACTTTGGATTAAAGTAAACATATCACCAATTTTCAGAAAAATATTGCGTTTTTCTGTTGATTTAAAATGACCCCTCTTGTTGAAAGACTCATGAACACAAAACGAAACGCTGTTACTCTGTCAGTCAATCATTTTAAAGTCTGTTGTACAATCAATCGCTCTAGTCAAACACTATATTAGAGTTATTTAATATTACACAATATATCTTAGCACTTATTATAAGTGCAATCTAAATATCCATTTGTCATTAATTTAACGTGTGAAGCTGAGCATACTAGAAAGTAAGCTTTCAATCGGCTTCAAGCAACATCACCACTGTTCACTAGACGACTGTAGGACGTGAGTGTTCTACTTGTCTGATTACATGTCGCTCTTTACTGTATCATTGATCTGCTTACTACTCTGAATATAATTTGATTATTACACAGAATAATTCCAATATTTCATAAGATAATTGCTTACTGAAACGAAACGTCCTGAATAATTAATTCTTGTTAATTAATTTAAACTTAATCGTAATAACTCCATTGTTTTCAGTGCTACCAGAACATATTTTACTCACAGGGGCAATTATATTCCACGCCGATTTCAATGAGTTTGGTGTATGTTGTCAAGGTCATCATTCTAAAAAATTCTTGGCGAAGTTTCAGTTTACGTCCATCGTCAGAATTGGATGAAATTTTGGAAATAGGGTTTTTACTAAAATAGGAAACATTTTTTACTAAAATGATGATTGTCAGAAGGATTTTTGACGACTCGAAAAAAATTTTTTTAACATTTCAATGTCACTCCCTTCCTTACCGACACCATTCCTGTATTTTCGTATGCGCGGACGCCCCTCTCCGCCCCCCTACCACCTAATCCTAACTAATTCTTATCGCATAATCTTCCCATTGTAGATATTCAATTAATTGGCTTAACAATTGGAATTTTGAAAACATTTTATATTAATTTCCAAAATATACATATTTAATATCTTCAATTAATTACAAAAATGGATCATCACTAGCTTCGTTGACCTCATAGCGCCATAGAAATTCACACATGTGAGTCTCCCTGATTTCGCAAGGATACACAAGAATCATATGCTTCTCGAAAAATCAATATTTCCTTGGAAACGATTTCATTTGTTTTAAACGACGCCTTCATCGAATACATTGTACGATGGGAGAGCACAGATTCGCGCGGAATCGCGAAGAGCATGAAACTCTTTCCGCGTCGGAGAATGTAATTTCGTTCGCTATCGATACGAATTAGAAAAGTGTGCTACATGTTCAGCAATTGTGTGAAAGTGTGGTGTTTCCTGTGTTGTGTTTCACCGGAGTAATAAACTGTGACGTGGCAGGTTTTGCCGACGTCTTTCCGAACCTTCTACCAGAGACCGGGTCACTTTTTCGACCATCGGAACCGAAACGGGCGTTGCGATCGATCTCCCTGGAGACGGCCGAGTCCCAGCGGAATGGTATTATCGCGTTTGAATGTCGCGCCGCTGGGCGCGACACGAGGTTACAGGTCCGACTACGCTCCTTAGGAGAATTCGAGGCCCATCTTCCGCTGCTAATTGGCGAGAAATCTCTAGGAGAGTCACCCGGAGAACCTATCGCAAGTCGGCGAGCACGGGGAAGACAACGAGGATGGGACCGAGCCCGGATTCGTCAACCCGGAGACATCGACGAGGCTATTACGTTTAAGGGACGACCAACGGCCCAACCTTGCCGATTCTCGCCCGGGCAGGGCCATGAGAGTCCACCCGGAATGGCTCGCGTCCACCCTTGCCGCCCTCGCAGCGTTATCGGACGCAGCCTCGAAAAAGCAACCAATTTTCGAAGGCCCGGGTCCGAATCCTTTAGATTCGGCCCGGCAGCGAGGAGCCGAGCGATAGGCCCGAGTGTCGCCACAGCGAAGATGAATAAGGAAGTAGAAGGGATGCCTCGCTTCCGCGTTCCGAGCCGACACGAAGTAGGTCACTAGGCCGAAGGATTTCATCCGATTCAGTACCGCTTTGATATCGCGTATAGAATAAAATCTGATATCGTGCGACGATTGTGCTGAAAACGAGTCCACGAATTTGGTAAGTACCGGTCAGTTTTCGGTGTACAATAATTGTGAATACTCGTGTTGGCTCGGGGCGTAGTTTTGATAGAAATTCTAACCTCGCGTCGTGTGCCACGAGCTTCGGCGTGTCCCACGACCGGGACGAGCTCTCCCGAGAGGAACGCCGGGCCGTGTATCGTAGCGTCCCCGAATGCTGCGTGATACGGGGCGTACGATAATTAGTTTTCGATTCGTATTCGGAGATCCTCGAGACGTTCCACGGTGGGACGACGCGACGCGCCCGTTTCGTTCTCGCCGCGTTCTTTGCCGTCCTCGCCTAGTCAAACAGTAGTAGATCGCGTATTCTATCGGGGCTCGGTAGATTTCGTGCCCTCCTGGGCTTGTATCATTTACGCGGAGGCCTGTAACTACCGAGCTCGACGCGAAAGAATAGAAGTCACGCGCGTACGGCCGAACTACCGCCGAAGATTCTCGACGACGCGCCGGCAAATATTTTGACTGCCGCCGGTTCATACCGGTGGCTTGTATCGACATCCCGTTCTAAATAAACGGTAGTAATTTGCCCTGAAACCCTTCTATTCATTTCGCCTGTGAGAAACGTTCCCGTCGCGGGGAATGCCCCGTCCTTTTTCCCACGTGGAATCCTGGCCTGTGCCATCGCTATCCTAGGCATCCACGCAGTCCTCGCAGATTCGAAAGAAGTCCGTGTAGAGACAAAAGTTTCGCGTGGTACGGTAACGTGCCTGGCGCCCGAGTATCGATCTACGGTCGATTAAGTATTGTCCCATTTCGAGTCTGCGAGTGGCTGTTTGTCCCGGGAGGACCACGTTTCGCGCGACCGAGCGTGGCCCGGTCTTTCGGCCATAATTTCCCGAGTCCGGTTGCCGATTTCGTAAGGAATCGGTAAACGGCGTGACAAATTGGCGCCCGAACAGTGCAGACTTCTCGCAGAAAAAGCCAAATTCGCGTCCAAACCTTGCAAATCTCTCGCAGAAAAGATTTGAGAAAAAGGGCTTTTTCACAGAGACACGTGGAGGAGCGCGGGGCTCTCACAGGAAATATTATATTCTCGGCGAGGAAACGGACAAGTTCGGCGAGACGAGCGAGGCCGCCGCGTAATAGAGACAGACACGCGACTCATTCGTAAACAGATTTTTTTTTTTTTCGCTTTCGTTCGCTCCGAAGAATAGAGCCAACATGGAATTTCTATTCTATTTCGATTTGATTGTGTACAAGGTTCGCCTAGTACTATTTCGTGTGCCATTCCAGCAAGTAAATTGATATACCGGGTGGCCAAACAAATTTTCCGACTTTCGATCGATTAATTTATTTAATCCTTAGATTAGTAATAGTACATCTAGTCAGTTATTTATTTATTTATTTAGTGATTTGTTCGTTTATTCGTGTAATTATTTATTTATTTATTCAAGTATTTATTTACTTATTTATGTATTCATTTAGTAATTTATTTATTTATTTATTTAGTAATTTATTTACTTATTTATTTATTAATCTAAAAAAATTTAATAAAATATTTAAAGATACATTTTCATCATTAATTTGTGGCTTTTCGGGGTTAGAGAAACCAACTTCCGTAGTCGGCGGGGTATCGTGGTCGGTAGCGTGGTAAGGGTAACTATCGCATTCGCTGATACGGGACGCGCCAACGAGTGCGGCCCACCAGCGAATCGAGGGTGCCCCTCGCTATCCGACCTGCGAGACAAACCGCACGGAAGCGGTTGGAACTCTAAAACACGCCCGAAAAATCCGAATTTGATTTTTTTTTAAATATTTCGCTTGGGTTGGTCACCGGTATCGAGTCTGGGAGTGACACACGAGGTACTATAATGATAATTGGTTGATATTGATTGATAAAATTGTGTATTTTCCCTCTTGTCGCCCACCCACATTTTTTTTTTGTGCATTTTTTTTATGTGTGATGTTGTGGAAGTATGGGGTTTATATTCGAATCTGGTAGCCACTAGACGAGTGCCGCTCTATTTTGCGATTAGGATTTCTTCCAAATAGTTTGCGAAGGTTTCTCTCCCTATTGTTTCGTAAAGGCTAGCGCTGGCCTAGAGAGAGAATTTGCGATAGATACCATTTTGCGAACGCGCACCGACCTTTGTCGAACCGCAAAGGGCGCGAAAAATTTAATTTGCGAGAAATTTCCTTTTTTTCCGTTTGACGAGAAATTATGAGAATTGCTTGGGAAATAGCCGTGAGTAGGAAACGGAAATTCGTGATAGCTGAAGAATATCGGACACCCGTGAGAGGGAGGAACGGAGAAGTCTCTTTTTGTATGATAATAGAAGCGTTCCCTTTGCCTAGCCGCGTAGCTTCGCGAAGCCGTCAGCATGTACCGCTTACGCCGCGGACAGGTGACGAATCTGGTTATCGGTTGTGTATTATCGCGGGGGTCACAGTTATTAGAGGCTGATCGACCAAGGGCCCACCCCAGTTTCGCGTCGACTACCGAGATAACTGACGCCAGTGGCGGAAAGAGCGACGATTCGGGCGACCGTCTCCCCAAACCCGCCCGGAGGGACCGCAAACCCGGACCGGGGATTCGAGAACCTCGAGCGTTGTGCCCGAAAAGAAGTTCAGCTACCGCGCCGAGGGGAACCGAAACGTACCGGACCGGGGTAAGAACACCGGTTCTTCCGCGAAACCCCCCGACGCGCAAAGCGGAGGTTACCGCAACCGTAGCAACGCGACAAGGGTCATCGCGCGCGAGGGTAGGAGACCCGCTGCAATGTTGGAATTGCCGTAAGCCGGGACACCTATCGAGAAACTGCCGCCCAGAACATCGGCTGCATTGCTACGGATGCGGGTCGAGGGGGGTAACATTAATGCGTTGCCGTAGATGCAACAACCCGGCGGGAAACGGGGGGAGATGTCGATCAGAGGGGCCGGAGAGACTTCGCCCGAATTAGTTTCGACGCGCGTAAGGATGAACAAAAAGGGGGACAACGATCGACCGCCTCTATTAGCTGGGCATACGTTTATCGGCAATGGACGCCCTCGAAAAGTCGGGGACGGGGGTACCGCGTTTAGTGTGACGGATAGGCAAAGAGGAGCGTCATAAGTTCGCGCGGGTCCAGGACAATCTCGGAACAACCCACTTTTAGGAACAGATTCGACCACGCAATTCGGCATGATAACGGGGTACCATCACGCAATAGGATAGTTCGTGACGCAACCAAAGTAGACCCATCGGGTAGCCACATTTCGCGCGAGGTGGTACGTGGAGATATTCGCGGAAGTTGAGCGGGACCCGGAAAATTTAGGAACTGGTCCATTCGGAACGGTAGGATTTTGTTGTCACACAGACCACCTTATCGTAAGAACGTTAGGTTTGACGGACACGAATAGAAATTCGTGACTCCGAGGACCGTGGGACCGAGATCCTGCGGGTGGGCACGGGAACCCAAATGCAGGGAAAATGGGAGGTCGAAAGACCTATTATCGAATAGCAGACCGCTACTACTGGCCATGCACGTATCGTACGACCATCGAACACGTAAGACGCTGTAAGACTGGTCAGCTCACGAGGGGGGAGCAAACACTCCCGCCGGGGTTGATGGGTCAGCGCCGTATTCACATGCCGGGGACAGTAGTAGCCGCCGATAGATTGGGCCCGCTCCCTCCTAGCAGGTCCGGTCACCGGTACCTTTTAGCAATGTAAGATCTCGTTACGAAATTGAGAGAGTGTGCGCCGATCCGACGTGGACCGGTCCGAAAATGACCGAGTCCCTCAAGGGGGGTTTTCTCGCATCGGGGGAATACCTGACGTATGGCTCACAGTCAAGGTTACCGAATTCGCGAAATAAATGTCGTAGGGATCTTGCCGACGAGTACGGCATTCGGTCAAGCACCACACCCACCCGTACCGCCCGCGAGCGAATTCTGTCGGGTGCGGGAATCGAATCTCAAAGACAATGATTGTCGCTAATTAGGAGGGGATCACCGAGATTGGGACCTGACTTTACCGCATTTTCGAAGCGCGTATCAGACCGCCCATCATACCGTCCTACAGGCTCTTCCCTAAGCATTTCTCAATTCCGGGCGAGGACCACGACCGGTATTAGCGTTAATTCGGGTTCTTCGATAGGCACCGGTCGTCCCAGCAGGCCTCGCCCAACTAGGAAATTAGGAAGGAAACAGGTACTCGTCTAGGATGGGTGATATTGGGATTCGTGTGTGTCTCTACGTTGGTTTTGCGTACACCATGGAAGTCCGAGGAAGACCGATCGCCACCGAGCCCGCGAGCAGCCTGACCGGTAACTGCCAACGGTGTGCCCCGGTCTCTTTTAGGGGGGGAGGAGTTGTGACGTGGCAGGTTTTGCCGACGTCTTTCCGAACCTTCTACCAGAGACCGGGTCACTTTTTCGACCATCGGAACCGAAACGGGCGTTGCGATCGATCTCCCTGGAGACGGCCGAGTCCCAGCGGAATGGTATTATCGCGTTTGAATGTCGCGCCGCTGGGCGCGACACGAGGTTACAGGTCCGACTACGCTCCTTAGGAGAATTCGAGGCCCATCTTCCGCTGCTAATTGGCGAGAAATCTCTAGGAGAGTCACCCGGAGAACCTATCGCAAGTCGGCGAGCACGGGGAAGACAACGAGGATGGGACCGAGCCCGGATTCGTCAACCCGGAGACATCGACGAGGCTATTACGTTTAAGGGACGACCAACGGCCCAACCTTGCCGATTCTCGCCCGGGCAGGGCCATGAGAGTCCACCCGGAATGGCTCGCGTCCACCCTTGCCGCCCTCGCAGCGTTATCGGACGCAGCCTCGAAAAAGCAACCAATTTTCGAAGGCCCGGGTCCGAATCCTTTAGATTCGGCCCGGCAGCGAGGAGCCGAGCGATAGGCCCGAGTGTCGCCACAGCGAAGATGAATAAGGAAGTAGAAGGGATGCCTCGCTTCCGCGTTCCGAGCCGACACGAAGTAGGTCACTAGGCCGAAGGATTTCATCCGATTCAGTACCGCTTTGATATCGCGTATAGAATAAAATCTGATATCGTGCGACGATTGTGCTGAAAACGAGTCCACGAATTTGGTAAGTACCGGTCAGTTTTCGGTGTACAATAATTGTGAATACTCGTGTTGGCTCGGGGCGTAGTTTTGATAGAAATTCTAACCTCGCGTCGTGTGCCACGAGCTTCGGCGTGTCCCACGACCGGGACGAGCTCTCCCGAGAGGAACGCCGGGCCGTGTATCGTAGCGTCCCCGAATGCTGCGTGATACGGGGCGTACGATAATTAGTTTTCGATTCGTATTCGGAGATCCTCGAGACGTTCCACGGTGGGACGACGCGACGCGCCCGTTTCGTTCTCGCCGCGTTCTTTGCCGTCCTCGCCTAGTCAAACAGTAGTAGATCGCGTATTCTATCGGGGCTCGGTAGATTTCGTGCCCTCCTGGGCTTGTATCATTTACGCGGAGGCCTGTAACTACCGAGCTCGACGCGAAAGAATAGAAGTCACGCGCGTACGGCCGAACTACCGCCGAAGATTCTCGACGACGCGCCGGCAAATATTTTGACTGCCGCCGGTTCATACCGGTGGCTTGTATCGACATCCCGTTCTAAATAAACGGTAGTAATTTGCCCTGAAACCCTTCTATTCATTTCGCCTGTGAGAAACGTTCCCGTCGCGGGGAATGCCCCGTCCTTTTTCCCACGTGGAATCCTGGCCTGTGCCATCGCTATCCTAGGCATCCACGCAGTCCTCGCAGATTCGAAAGAAGTCCGTGTAGAGACAAAAGTTTCGCGTGGTACGGTAACGTGCCTGGCGCCCGAGTATCGATCTACGGTCGATTAAGTATTGTCCCATTTCGAGTCTGCGAGTGGCTGTTTGTCCCGGGAGGACCACGTTTCGCGCGACCGAGCGTGGCCCGGTCTTTCGGCCATAATTTCCCGAGTCCGGTTGCCGATTTCGTAAGGAATCGGTAAACGGCGTGACAAAACAAATGGATTTACGGCTGAATAAGTAAGTTTTTAATTCGATATATTTCTGCTTCTTCTCTTGTTCGGGTAAAGTTGCCGATGATGTGGATCCTCACCGATTTCGACGACCTTGAAATATGTTATAAATTCGATGTTTTGAATATCTTTTTCCTATGAAATAAAGCTCATCGAAATCGGCGAGGAGATCGATTTACAATTACAAATTCTTACAAGTATCTCGTAAACTAAAGCCGACGGACAAAAACTGTAAACAGAAATGTTATTCAGAATCATAGTCTTGACAACATATCCAAAGCTCATCGCGATTGGCGAAGAAGTAATAGATCGATCGATTTTCAATTACAAGTTTTTACAATTGTCTCGTAAACTAAAGCCGATCGACAAAAACTGTAAAAAGAAATGTTGTTCAGAATCACGGTATTGACAACATATCCAAAGGTTATCGCGATTGGCGAAGATTCACATCATCGAGACACTTTTGTTCGTTGCGACGTCGCGGCCTACCACCGACATTCGGCTGCCGGCGCGTCGCGCCGCGCCAGTCTGCACGCGTCTAGCTCGCGCTCTCATTGGTCCGTGTTGTTCGTTAATAACTCGTTAACGAAGCCGCGGACGACATTTTTTTAAAGGAAAATGTCGCTTGAAATGATCTCAGGAACCTCCCATTTCCGGGTCCGGAGGGAATTTTGAGACACCACGTATAGCTATAAAAATCATGCGTTGTCCGAGGGTGAAGGAGAATGTTCCCTAATCGTTGGATCAGACGTGGCAGTAACATTGGTTGGTCACCTGGCTCGCCAGATTTAACGCCGTTCGATTAGTTCCTTTGGGGCACATTAAAAAATGAAATTTATCGGCAGTCACCAACGACGGTCGAATACACGCGGGGACGTATTATTAGCGCATGTGCTCCAATAACTACAGTAACACTGGAAGAAGTTCTTGGCTCACTGATAATCCGATTACGCAAGTGCATTGACTGCAATGTGGACAGCACTTTGAACACCGCTTGAAATAAAACTTGTTTCAAAGATATCTCAGTAATTATTAATTTTAAGTAAAAAATCTAAGGCATTCCATTTAAAAAACTGAAGGTGACCCTCATATCTCAGAGAAATCTGTGTCGGTCATTTCCATGGGACCCGATTAGAACACTGTATGTCCCCCAAGAAACCATGCAACATTTGTTCGAAACATTTTTTCGTACAACGAAAAACTTACGAGTTATTTGGGATCGTTTGAAAATTCAAACTCGATTTACTCGAAAAATGTTATTAATTTTTTTTGCCTCATTTTGGCATGTAGAATCACTTACGGTCGGTTGTACCGCAATTTAAGTGGCAGATAGTGTAATGTATCCTTCAATAACAGTTATCTATACAGGGTGTCCCAAAATTCCTGAACTTCCCGGAGATGGGAGGTTCCGGAGACCATTTGAAGCGATATGTTCCTTTCCAAAAATGTTATCCGCGGCTTTGTTTAGGAGTTATTAACGAAAAACACGGACCAATCAGAGCGCGACCTAGACGCGAGTTGGCACAGTCGGCCAGGCGCGCCAACTGTCGATTGGCCGACTGTGCCAACTCGCGTCTAGGTCGCGCTCTGATTGGTCCGTGTTTTTCGTTAATAACTCCTTAACAAAGCCGCGGATAACATTTTTGCAACGAAGAATGTCGCTTCAAATGGTCTCCGGAATCTCCCATTTCCGGGATGTGCAGGAATTTTGGGACACCCTGTATATATATATATATATAAAAAGAAAGTCCTGACTGACTCATCAACGCTCAGGCTAAACCCTTGGACCTAGAAAGCTGAAATTTTGCACAGAGGTTTCCTTTATGATCTATACAAGGAATAAGAAAGGATATTTCGAAATTCAACCCTAAGGGGGTTAAAAAGGGGGTTAAAAACAACGTTTGTATGAGGAATATTTTATTCGTGGTCGGATTTGCTTGAAACGTGGTCTTAATGTTCTTTGATATAATTAATCAAACATCTATTTCGGCATTTTAAAAATTCAACCCCTAAGGGAGTGAAAAAGGGTTTTGAAATTTAAGATGGCGACATGACATACAAGTAAAACTCTATAGGGGTGAATGGGTGTTAAAAGGTTTTATGGAGAAACAATATCAATTTCCGCGGGCATTAAACGGTTTGAAATAATTTGAATTAAATTCAAGTTACATTTTCACTCGTTAAAACAGAATTTTTTTTACGTTTGCCGGTGAATGTTGTTGCTCCAACAATGTCGGTGATTAAAGGTGACTGCAACGGCGAATGGGCGCCAATCCAACGCAGCTACAGCGATCGTTTGAGCAAACACGTACCAACTAGTGAATTTGGTGTACCACGAACCATAGACAAGCAAATGGCGATCCGGGTCGGTTGGTGCATTTTTTTACACGTCGCCCTAAAGCCTCTCTATAACCGCCATTCAAAAGATAGCCAGTCGTTGTTGTCCCGTAAAAAATTGTTTGAGGATGCAGCAGTTTATTTAACGACTGCATTGTCGCGGTTTGACCCCGCTGCGTTTTAATCTCTCGTATATGCTTTCGGTATGTTCAACCAATCACCGGCAAACCGTCTGACAAAAGGCCGTGACGAAGAAACACAGAAATGAGGGAGGCTATGGGAGAAGAGCAGGGTCTGCGATATTTTTTCGTCACGTTCGTCCTCTGCCTTTCATCGAATATAATAGGAGACACACGCTGCCCGCTCGGAATCCTTTTTTTTTGTGTGACTCCGTAGTTTTTTTTTGGAAATCGAAACCGTGATGTATGGACCGTTCGCTCACGATTCCAATCGGACAACCCTTTCTCCAGGATTAAATGTTTTTTTTCTCTCTTACGAACTAGGTCATGTGCTCGGACAAGTCGCTCTGATACGTTTAGAACAACGCTATTCAACTCGAATTTCATGTTTTCCAGTTATTATCTGTAGGGATGATTTCTCGAAATAATTTCTTCTTCCTCGGAAATGTTTATTTAGGTAATTCATTCCTATCTAAGGCTAAACTTGGAATGGTCTCGTATTTTGCTAAAATCGATACCTTTGGTAATAACTAGACTGCGGAATTTTATGCAAAATAATATATAAATAATAATATTGCAAGACACAGAAGCCAAATAAAAATTTCACTCTTCTTTAATTATCTCATCAAGTTAAAAGTAATACACCGGTGGCCTTAAATCTTTTTTATACCTGCACTGTTTTAAATTGTATGTACTCATTTATGTCATAAATGCATAAAATCGTCGTTCAAAAAATTTACATATTAGTGCAGTGGATATACGAGGTCTGTTCAAATAACGGGAATTTTAATTTTTCGGTAAAATGTTACCTATTCGTCTATAGTGAGGAGCAAAAGTGAACACACACACGACATTTTTACAAAAATGTATTTTTATTATGTTTCCCTATAGAATACAAAAAACAAATAAAATACATAGCATTAAGTGCAAAGTTTTAGCTTTCCAAGAAAATTTTACTGATCGTGGTATTATTATTGTTTTGAAAATTACAAACATTTTGTGGCTGAGAAACGTAAACATATTTTTTGTAAACAGTGACCGGTATTATTCAAGACCGGAAGTCAGAGTTGTGCTAATTCAATTACGCAATTGAATTGCATTGTATTTCAAT
Organism: Lasioglossum pauxillum; assembly: GCA_933228785.1. Taxonomy (NCBI): domain Eukaryota; kingdom Metazoa; phylum Arthropoda; class Insecta; order Hymenoptera; family Halictidae; genus Lasioglossum; species Lasioglossum pauxillum. The sequence goes on along the minus strand of OW121705.1, from coordinate 25,131,892 downwards.
TATATGGTAATTCAACCTACATCGTAACTGAATTACATAATTCAAACCTTTCAATTAATTAAATGACTAAGTATTTTAATCAGATGTGTAATTGAAATACAATATAATTAAAATACAGCTCTCCAAATTAAAACCTAGAAGTTGGAAGAAGTGCGATATATTTTTACCACGCTTATATTATTAACTTGCCATGTCGTTGTTGTTGCATACGTCAAATCTTGTAATCGAATTTTAAACCACTTCCCGATAAGCTAAAGACTTGAAACATTAAACATAGCTCAGAACTGGATTACAATGCAATATTAAAAAACAAATTTAAAGAAAACTGTGTGTCCAGGAGAAAAAAATTTTTAATATTAACCGTCACACCTCGCCGGGCGACGCTCGGTAGTACGTCATCGCGTTCAGCGATCCCCACTCCGCGCGCCAGCGCTCCCTACTCCATTACGCATTCCCACTCCGCTCATCCCCACTCCACTGACCCACTTCGCACCGAAGGAGCTGTGGCGTTCCGTTCATCCAGTTCCATTTCGGACAATTTCGGACTCCATCAAGAGAGATTCATTAATATTTTAGCACTATTTGAAAGTTTAAAGATATAGTAATTTAGGTTGTTGGATTCGTTTTGATATCAGCTACAATATTATAAAGTCAAAAATACATATTGGCTTTTAAAAATTCGAGGTGACTTTAATTATTTATGCATTGAAAATTTCTGTTTTAATTTTTTGGATTGAAATTTGTAGACTGCTGAATGATGATTAAGTTTTGTTTAAAACATTTTTTTCTCAGATTATTGAAAGTGTCTGATAAATCAGGATTCAGGTTTTAAATAAACACATTAATCAATCATTTTTGAAGTAATGGATTTTATAAACATAATTGAAAATATTTTATTTAAAACTGTGCGAAAAACATAATATTAATTATAAGAGACAAAAATATAATTTTTATTCTATACACAACAATAAAAATTGACATTATATTATATTATATTGACAAATCATTATTGTCATCACTTTCTTCTTCAACATCTTTCAATATTAATTGTTCGACTGCATCATCAAAATACCAGAGGTTCGGCCGAAATTCAGGCGACACATACTCTTTAAACAATAATAACTTGTGTACCCAGGCCGAATGGGATGTGATTCTTGCATGATTTCATAGAGAAAAGAACGCTGATAATAATGCACTTTAATACAATGAGGGACGATGAGGGACTCGAAAGATATCCTTTACCAAAGATTGAAAACTTTGAAGATTCTCTTTAGTTTATTGAGCATTGTTATCTCAATAAATTATAAATATTAAATTTTAGTACACAAGATATACTCTAAATATAGAAAAATACTATTCATTTGCAACAAAAATAGACACATGATATTAAATAGATTCTCGAGGGTATCAATAAGAAAAGAGGTAATTTTTTGTGTCTCAAATAGGATTCATAAAATGTTGATTTTTAAATGCTTGTTCTAATTACAATTTTTAATAAATCTCATTAATTTCATCGTTTTCTAATGTCATGAACATTAGACATTCAATAAACATCGATTTGGGCACGTTGCTTTGTTACCAAATGAACAGCTGGATCGAGCGCGTGGACCAGTGTGCGTCGCGTCGTCTCTCGGAGTCATCCCCTCATTCTATCTCGCATATTTCCATACCTTGCGATTCTATATCTTAATATTTCATACCAGTATTACTATATCTTGTGTTCCATTTAAAAAAGACTAGAAAGTAGAAATTAAAAAATATATAAAAAACTTTTTAAAAACCACGCTTATATTAACCTTTAACTACCCGCGCCCTGAATTTTCACGTAACTATCCGCGCGGTGTATTTAGTACACCATATGTATCACTGTGTGACTCAGTACTGTGCGGAACACGAGAGAAAACTAGCGGCCAGGGAAGGGGTTAAGAAGATTGCCTTTGCGTTCCTCTTGCCCCGTTCCCCTCCCGCTACTTTTCTCTCGTGCTCTGGACAGTACATATATTATTGTATTGGTGTTCTTTTTACACCAGCGCGGATAGTTAAAGGTTAAAATGCACTAAAAAGGAGAAAATAATTTTTTTAGTGATTAGTGACTATAAATAAAAAAGTAGAGCGCTAAACTATATTGACGTAATCTTCGTGGGCGCTCCACGCTTTTATTTATAGTCACAAAATATTATTTTTTAGACAATTTTAGACAATAAAAATTATTTGTTAGGTTTTTAAAAAATTTTTTTTATATATTTTATGTTTTTCTTTCATATACTTGTTTGCTGTCGGTGCGGCGTAGTTTCTTTTTCAGTTTTTGTTATTAGATAATGTATTTCATTTTAGTTACATATAATATTAATGTTTGTTTAATGAGTATCATTAGATGATTATCGTTATTTTTCCTCGTTTCTTTAGCTTCCTGGGTCGGGTCCTCCCCTTAAGAAAATAGCTATCGAAGCTGTTGTTCAGATAAATGATGGCAGCGAGCGCGTCAACGTGTGGCGAGTGCGGTTACAATAATCTCGGCGGTCCTACAGTCGGAAAAGTGTGGTTGTAAACGTGCCCTGTATTATACGTAAATTCGAATTGAAACTGTTCTGCGGTTGAAGTAATGCTGACAACGGCGGAACATGTGATCGATATAAATCGTTGAAGGTAATGGTGGTGACGATGGGTGAATGGGGAATGGTAGAGGGTTATACGATTGGCGATGCGAGAATTCCCGATATCAGCTCCTTCGCTAGGGGGGTTCCGTTTACTGGAAGACAATAACGATGGCACATTCGGCGAATGTGGGTCGGCCATTGATCTACACCCTTGAAATACGAAATCGAATTTGCATTCGCGAAATTCCCCTTGATTCGACTCACGTGCGGAATATATTGCTCAGCCGGCACAGCGCGCGGCGCGCGGGGCGATTCGGTGAATTCACGCACCCATTGAAGATTGAACCGGCTCTAGGCTTGAGGGATGAGGGATCACCGTTACATCGTATCGTTATAAATGGTGATTCACGGACCATTAATATTACATTATAGCTGTCGGTTATACACAGCTCAACGGGATGCAGGTATTAATTGGCTAATTGCTCAGAATCCCCCGTATTAATAGCGCAACTTCCTGAGGCGAAGTAATAACACAGTCGAGGTATAGGAGTAGACCAATCGCCATATGGGGTTTCGTGTCCCTTGTTCTTATATGCCGACATCGATAAAAGCAACAAGGTATCTTACGCCCTTTACGCTGACAAACGATAAATACTTAATTTAATGATGCTTTCGGCGCAACCGTTTCGATCACTTAGTAAATTTAGCAATTTTGCAATAAACTTTTCTTCTTTCCTAACGTTTCGATTCAGTTTTGAACCTTTTTCAAAGAAAAAATTTGCTGATCCCTGTTTATCATCATTAAATGTTTGTAGCTCATTGCAACGTCAACCTATTTTGACGAAATTTTCAGAATATGTTTAATTGACACAGATCTACAAAACGTATTTTTTAAATTTTCAATATAGGACCACATAAAAAAGTTAAAAATTTAGTATTTCTTCAACAATTCCGATCAATTGCAATTTTTGAAAAAATTTCTTTTCACATCCTTTAGTAAACTAATTGCTCTAGCTTCCCAAAAAAGTTCAAATCGTATAGTACAATATTAAAAAAGTTATCGTCTTCTTTAGAGCGGTCTCAAACTTTTGTCCGCTACTGTATCTGCCAGACCAGCTAGTTTTGTGAAGCCAATTTGTTTTTAGTTCTTTACCCACTCTAATAATACTGACATCAAGAAAGTTAAGACTTGAATCCATTTCCATTTCATGTGTGAACTGTAGTCTGTTGTGAAAATTGTTAAAAGTGTCAACCAACGTTCTTACTTGATCAGGTTTGCAACAAGTAAGAATATCATCTATCTTTTATAAAATATAAGTTCAAACGGTAATTTCAAAATGGAAACTTTTTCCAGTTCTTCCATTACTAGATTGGCAATGACAGGGGAAATGGGAGAGCCCATTGCAGTGCCAAATACCTGTTCGTAATATGTATTGTTGAAACTAAAGACATCTGCTTGTAGTACAAATGTAACTGCTTTGAGAAATTTACCTCTTTGTATTATGGTGTGTTCTTTTAACTCTTCAGAAACGTTAGGTAAGAAGAAAAGTTTATTGCAAAATTGCTAGATTTACTAAGTGATTGAAACGGTAGCGCCGAAAGCATCATTAAACTAGAGGGCTATTGTTGCTCGCTCGCTTCGCTCGCTCGCGAGTAGGGTTGTTGTTGCTCGCTCGCTTCGCGAGCTCGCGGGCAGGACTGCTCTTGCGAGAATGTTAGTGGTACGCATGGCTAGTAGGGCCCACAGCTATTAATGTTTTTCATTTTGTGTGTGACTCTCCACGAGCCACACAAAGAACTTCCCGATTCGTTAGTTGCTGTATACTATTATTATTATTTATTAAGTGTACGTTTTAAGAAGATTATACGTTTTCAGGGAAATTCAATAGTTCTCTACTTATCAAAATGTTTGCTATATGGCATCGCATTAAACCAATATCGTATGCTCGTTGCTCGCTTGGTTCCTTGTTATAGCATACTAATGTTGCAAAATAAATTGTCTTAATTAGTTTTTCGCAAACGATACAACTCATTATTATCCGGGTTTGCAGTATTGATCTTGGTTTTCTTCGATACTATTAATTTAAATTTTCTCAAAATATATAAACCGCTCAATTTTGAAACTCTGCTCAGTACTACATACATTTGCAAAGTTCGTATTTCTGATGTTTTAAAATCCATACATACTTTCTCGTATGTTTGTCCCTGACTTTTATGAATCGTAATCGCTTCAGCAGGAACCACTGGAAATTGACTACGTGTGATTTGTTATTTTTCTTAACTCGAAATATTTACTTGATTCGATATTTTTTTATTATTGGTGTTAAATTTTGATTTATATTTGCATTTTTCATATAATCACGATAACGAGTTCTTACTTTCACTCCTACTATGGCCAATTGAAAATCTAACCACAATATAGACGGAATTTTAGTATTTTCTTGAAAAGTAATAAATTTTAATATTCCGCATGCTCCATTAACCAATCCGTCTTCAACGTCAATGTTATTAATTATCATATAGTTCATATTAATTTTCAATTTAATCTCAGATAACAATTCGTTTTGAACTCATTGTTTATTTAAAGATTGTAATATAAATGTTTTTGTACTTTCATCGATATTCTTTGAAAATGTATTCTCGGCGATGGTTAACTCACTCTTGCATTGGAATAATTTTCGATTATTGTAAGCGGTTACATTAGCATTAGTTGCATAATTGGAAAAAAAAATTTTTTTAATTAAAAAAAAACAAGAAAAAAATTTTTTTTTAATTTCATAAAATATTTTTTTTTTAATTTTATAAAAAAATTTTTTTTTAAATATATATATATATATAATTACGTTTACTTCTTCGGTGGATACGCCTTTCGTATAAATTGCAATGTTTAATCAACTCCTTTCGAAAAAAACTAAAAAACTACTTGACCAATATGGACCAAAATCTAATCAGCTCTAAGTTACAGCGGGGCACATCGATTGCATCATTCATCATTCCGATCGCGTTGTTACTTTTTCTGAAAACGTTAACGAAAAATTTGATACCATAGAAACGGACATACGTACACACACACACACACACACACACACACACACACACACACACACACACACACATACCGACATTTTGATAAAAATAGTCTAAAATGACTCCAATGACCATGAAACGTGAAGATCTACTAAAAAATCGATTTTCGATTTTCGGGGTAATTACAATAACTTCCCTATAAAATCGGGAAGTTAATTAAATAATTCATGGTCATTGAAATCAGCGGGGAAGTAGCACTTCGACAAGTTTACCTCAACTTAATTTTGTTCAAGCCGACGGCAGTGTTTCATTGATATTTCCCTATTCTTTTGTGTTTTATACCGGCTGATTCACGACAAACAGTCCACCTAAATAGCTCCGTTTTTTAACTTCACAGTGTTGTAGCTGATGTCAAGACGAATTCAATGATGTGGTACACTATGACCTTCAAGTGACCTCGATCTTCGAAAATTGGCGTTTTTTTGCGCGGTCCATCTCATCCGGCTATGGAGATACAAAAAAATATTTGTTACGTAGTGTGCATATCATCAATAGACCAAATATCTGGCAAGAATATTTTTTTCCAAAGGTCATTTTTTCGGAGTTATCAAGGTCGTCGATGCTTGTTGATACATAACTACATTTTTATTTTATTGCAGCGGGTAACTGATCGAAAAATACATTCAGATAGTACCCGTAGTGTTATCTAATCTAAGTAATAATTCGTATTGCGATAATTCTGACGCAAAGCATTTTACTGCAAAGAAAGCTGTTCAATTAATAGCTCAAGATAATTAATATGATTTTTCTTTTCTTGCTTGTTCCAAAATCCAAGGGCCTCTGAGCCATTACAGTAGCAACCCCAACCTGTCATGGACGAATCAGAAAAGATTTCGATAACAAAATTTTTTGTTCCAATTGGATTCGATCCAATAAGTGCATTTATCTTCCACCACTCAAAATCTTCTAACATAAATTTAGTTATACAAATAAATCCTTCGTAATTCACTCCATTAAATTTCAGTGCTAAATATTTTGTCTTTCTAATCGTTTGCAGTGAATAAACTCATAAGCCACGGCCGAACATGCCGCGGTTAAGACACCTAGAAATATAGAAAATTTTCTAATTTTATATGGTTTCCCGATTTTAAACTCATTCACTAGTTCTATTATTTGGTTTTTCTTATTATTCCTTAAATTCAAGGAAATGTTAACTGAGCCAATAATGAATCCTAGAAATTTACATTTCTGATTAGCAACTAAATATTTTAATATTTTAATTGCTTTCTTTACATTTTTTTATATATCTTTAGATTCATGAATAAATAAGAAGTCATCCATATATAAAACCAATAATTTAGTGTAAAGACGTATGGGGCTAGTGCATAACCTAAAAGGCAGGCATAAAAATTGAAATATTTTATAAGATATGCATCTTTAAGATCTAAAAAACTCATGTAATCCTCTCGCGATAATAGACTTAACGCGGATCTAATATCCTCCATTTTAAAATGTGGGGGTCTGATAAATTTATTCAATTCATTAAGATTAAAAATAGAATGATTTGTACCATCAGGTTTTGGAACAAGAAAATAAGAGGAAATTAATTTTTCCATTTCTTCGAAAGAACGATCTTTCTTTTATAGGCAATTTTTTGAAAGGGTGTTTCCATAAATGTAATTTTATAACCCTGCACACAACTTAAAATATACCTATCTGAAGTAAGGTATTTCCATCTTTTTACAAAGTGACAAAAACGCCTCGCAGGTTTATCTACCCGAGTCATTTCATCAACGATGATTGGTTTAACATCTGAGGTGTCACCTTGGTTGAACTCTGCGAAGACCTTAACGACGCCTCTGCTGTTGACCCACCTGTCGGTATTCCGCAGGTGGGTATTTCCAATTTCCCGGCTCTCACGCCTTAGGTTGTCACGTTAACCTTTTTCCGACGGGCAGTTTGACCCGCGGAAGCCGGTTAACTTCGGGCCTTGCAGGCGCTGAGACCAGGCCGCGTGCAGGCCGAGTACACGCGGTCCGCCCGAGACAAACGAGATTCGAAGATTCGACGATTGTTCTCTCGAAAAGCGAAAAGTTCGGGCGCCAGGCACCTCAAGGATGCCACACGAAACGCGGAATAGTTCTCGAGCTCGGAGAAGCCGAGATCGAGAATCGAATCTTCGAAACGCGGATCGAAAGTGACGTCGCGACTAGGCCAGAAGGTTCGGACACGGAGAAACTAGGACAGCCCTCTCGGCAGGACGGATCTCACAGGGAACGTAATAATTCGACGACGATATGGTCTCGAGTTATTTATTGTAGTGGTCGTTAGTTTACAAAAATCTGCGGCCACGTGGCCGCGACCCGAGAGCCCGCGCTCTTCATACAAGATAGCGAGAAGATGGTCGCTCGCAGCGCGGTTGTCCTATCGTTTTTCTCTCGCGACGATACCGTTGGAAATTCGATCGTCGTTTCGTTCGACAAGAACTTTCGAAACGCGAGGCGCAGATGATCGGCGGATTACGGGACTGCCGCGATGACTTCCGTACGCGAGTCGCTACAACGCGTACGCTAACGATTGCGCGATCGCACGCCGACGGAAACGATACGATGCACGACGAGAAACACAGGATTCGAGAATACACGAAACTATCGCAAAGATGACTCTCACGAAACGCGACTCCTCTAGGACACCCTTTCGCACGCAATCTAAGAAGAAAACTCTCTCGAAATAATCCCGAAAATCTCAAAACATTCCCGAATGAATGCGAGCGAATTATCGAGGACGGAACGGGAAGCGTTCGTCCTCGCGCGGTGAAGGTCGAGCCGTCGCGCTACGAAATACCGAAATGGATCACTGGGCGACTTACCGTTTCTCGATTTCTAGCGTTCTCCGGTATTTTACATCCCCCGATAGAGCTTCGGAATAGGCCGGACTCGGGTGTACGACGTCCCAATGCACGATATCCTCAACGGGGCACGACACGTCTCGTTCCGTTCTACTTTTCGCAACGCGAGTACGAATGTTTGGCGTGTTCTACGATCGATAGCCAGCGCGACAGTGATCCATCGATTTTCGGCAAGCTCGCGGATCGAACCCGGATCCCCCCACTCCATCGCTTTTCCGAATTGCCAATGGCGTGTTTCCACGGCGCAAACTCTTGGCTCAGGAGCGTTCCCTCTAGCGTCCTAGGGCCCCGGACAGTCACGAAATTGACCAAGGAGCTTATCGCTCTCTTGGTCGGCGGAGGGGCTACCTCTTCTTGGCTACGAGGGCACCGACCCCGGGGCAGCTCTCCCTTGACGGGGCGAGACGGCGTCAAGATCTGTAATGAGTCGCTTTGGACGTGATGGTCGATAGAGCTGCTGTCCTGGCGTCGCCTCCGGTTTGTTGCTCTCGGTCGGGCGCTTCCTGGCTGCGGGACATTGTTGAATTCCCGTGACAATTCGGACGATCGGTGGTTCCTTCGCCCCATATACGGCCCTGAAACTTGCCGTTCTCGGCGCGCGCGACAGATGTCATTATGCGATCCTCGATAATTTCGGAATCTCTTAGAGGAGCGCTCTCGAATCCTGTATTTTTGGGTGTCGTGTCCCGTTAGAGGGCGGTCCGGTCCTTTATCGCTTTCGAAACGTGCACGAAAGTGACGGAGAAGTGACGTCGCAAGATTTGCAACGTCACAAGGTATATATTTTTGAGGAGGCTTCTCCTTGATATTCGCACAAGCCCTTTCAATCTCTTTAACATCAATGACTTTGTCGTTGAGATTATCACCATAAAGCCAATCGTCTGAAAACATCGTGTCCACCATTGGTTTGACACTTTTATTTAACTGCGGTGTGATAAAAGATTTTCTTGCCACCGACTGTTGAAGAAAAAAACATCAGTTAAAATCTGACCAGCATGGCTTATATAATCCGTAAATGTATCTTCATCTAAACCATCTTCTGGAGGTTCTATTAACATAGAGACTGCAGCACCTAAGGCAGCTATGGCCGTGCCCACGCAATTATGCTTTTCCATAAAATGTTGAACCCTCTTTCTTACAGCTTCTGAAAGCAATGGACTTATATCTAGATTTAAATTAGGGGCTCCGGTGTAGAAGTCCCTTTTCTATTATTCAAAAATTTGTTTTTTATTCTTTTCTGTAAGAACTTCATTTTTTAAAAATTTGGAGTCATTGGGATCTATTCTCAGTATCTCCAGAACACTACTCTTTGATATCTCAAGTTCAGAGGATTTTAATAATTCTTCTTCATCTTCGTCTAAACTCGAATTATTCTCCTTATTTTCTACGTCTGTGAAATTAACATATTACCGACCGGTGATTTTCATTGTGAACTAACAAGTTAACCTCAATAGCTTCATCTAATAGTTTCATTTAAGATTGCAATGTAAAAGAAAATTTCTATGCATTCTTTTAGTATCGCACAATTATTGAAAATCCTATTAATAGGCTTCCGGTAGGTAAAGTGTTAAGGAGCAGAAGAATTATTAAGTAGCACTTGTTGTGCAATTGTCATATTAACGTTCTTCTTGAACTTAATCACAATAACATTCCTTTCAAGGTCGTATGGACCGTGGCAATCGTTTTGATTTTTGAAATCATATGGACTATGCGTATTTAAAGTCGTATGGACTATGGGTATTTAAAGTCGTATGGACTATGGGTATTTAAAGTCGTATGGACTATCGGTATTTAAAGTCGTATGGACCGGTAAGACCGTATGGGTATTACCTCTCAACTTTCGTGTGGAAAGATGAGAATACCGAGCAAGACAACCACATCAGTGATTTTACTTACAAATTATAATATCTTTCGAAGGTAGGTTAGGCGAATTCTGCTGTTTTTGTAAATTCGCTAGAGACTCTACCACTTTTGTTAGGTTATCCAACTGTTCCTGCAGGTGATCGAATTCTCGTCAGTTCTCCGCTTAGAATGATAGACCTCTCGTGAACGAAATCTCGGCCGCTTCTTCCTCTTGTTGCCAGGCATTTTTCTAGATAACGCCTTGTTACAATTTACCTTTTATTTTGAGCGCTATGCGAAAAACGTTCTCGATGCTTTGGCACAACGAAACAATATGAGAATAGTGGAATAAATAAGGAAAAGTAGGCGATGGAAGAGCGCCAAATTCAAATTCAATACGCGCTGAACGTTGTGATGTGAAGCATGACAAGCATGACTACAATACTATCATTGAGAACGAGACATACAATATATTTAACATTATAGTGATCTTGAGAAACTCTGTGTGAAGATCATTTTTAAAATTTCATATTTAAATTTGATTAATATTATAATAATAAAATATTACAATAAAAATAATAATAATATAAACAAAATAAGTGACAAAAATATTGAGAGCCACCAAACAAAATAATTGGCGACTCTGGTCCGCGCGATAGACAGCGGTAGTATTTAGAAAAGAAACATGGCACATTGGAAGCGTGCTGCAATAGTGAAATATGATTAAAATATATTATAATTAGAGAGCAGATCTTTATACACGTAAAATATGCAAAAAGCATATGCAAATATGCATATATGCACGAAAAATATGACCAGAATATCAGAACTAATATAAAGAAATATTGATCAGTTATGTTTTAATTAACAATGTATTTATATGGAAACACCATAATTTGCATTATAATAAGTTGCTAGTAATTCTTCCATGTTTGTAATACTTAGTTGTTGCCGTTTGTCAGTTAATATTGACTTATATGCTGAAAAAGTAAATTCTACATCACAGGATGTAAATGTGGTACATTAGTTGACACATTTTCATCGCTTAAACCCTTCGTATCCCTGGACGAAATATCTCGCGACCCGATACTGACCGATTAACGCTTTTATCGCTTTCAACGTTTTTTGACGTCTCGCCACCTAGCACTAGTGGTTTGACATTATAGATTATAGACGAAATATTTTCTGTTCTGTACGATCATTTTACCCGAAACGCGTATGTTTACAATGTTCATCTACACTTTCTTGTATCGTTTATGGTATGTTATGTGCAGTATGTTGGTAAATATTGAAATCGTGGCTAGGTGGCGAGATATCTCGTCAAAAGTGTTAATCGGTCAGTATCGGGCCGCGAGATATTTCGTCAAAAACGTTCATCGGCTAATACTGGGTCGCGGGATATCCCGTGCAGGGATACAGAGAGGTTAATATCCTCACGAGTTTATATATTTCGTATAAACCAGAATTCTTTTTTATCACAGCATCTATTTTAACACGAATTTAATCACCACATTTACCAGGAACAGCTCTTAAATGTTCAATACAGTCCATGAATATTTTCATTGAATTTGTTAAGGGTAAACTGACAGTTTCCAGCCTCTTTATGTAACTGGAAAAGTTTGTAAATGTACTGTTATAAACGTAAAATTTTTTGCTACTCGTATATGTTGCAATTGCAACTATATCATCTTCATAAAAATCATCAACTACCTATTTACAGAAACAAGATAAAGACTGTGAATTAATAACTTAACTGTTTTCGGATGTTAAGAAAAAAAATAGTCGAATCTTTTTAGTTTTGTTAAAATTTTCAGCATAAAATATTGGAGTCAAACAAATCGCAGCAAAATACATATGTATAAGGTGGACTGGGGTAGGTCCGTCTACGGGGCAAGTCCGATAATTGGTTATTTTTATTATAATATGAACCAAATTTCTCTAGCTTGTATTTATTAATGTAGTATAAGTTAGTATGAACTATTCTACATAGATGTCGCCCAAAATAAAAGGTGTTTTCCTCGCTTAGATCAACCAATGCCAAACAGTCACGTGAGAGGTACACGTACAACTTTGAGATTACCCTGAACGTGCAATAGTTTACAAGTTATTAATACAGTCCTCAAAAGAATTAAAGGATCACTTGTGCGAACCAGAAAAATTGGTCCCACTTCACGTGATCATAACTTCGTCAAAAATTGCTGTATCGATATCGTTAAACAATGGTTTGAAAGCGTGAAACCTCTAGTTTCAGATGCTCTGTTTCAAATTGTTGCTATGTTGGTTTTTTACAAAGGTAAAGCGAGATGAAGACAACATTGACGGTTAACAAAAATTTTGTGCAACTTTGGAATATCACACGTGGAGCATCAAATTGTTTTGATAAATCGCGTTAACATCATTTGGAAGGGCTTTCTGTCCTGTGTAAAATGTGTGGTTGCTGATTATTGTGCGACTTTTTTTATTCGAGTTATTCAACATTGAAGTAAATATAGACTTTTTAACTTTAACTGGCTCCAGAAAGCCAAAAACTTATCGTAGAATTTTGTGCAAAAAAGCAATAGAAAGAGCGTTTCTTTCTCTTCCAAGCAGTCCTTTTGTTTTTTGCAATTTCATTAACATTTCGATATACCAGGTGTTTCGGAAAATATGCTTAAAAAATGCACGATTTCCATTTTTCCTTTAACTCGCTATATATCGGTGAGAAATGATCGTAATAACATGATCCGAATGTCAGATTGAAGCAGAGATTCTGCCGATTGGGTGGAGTACCCCATGAACTCGCTGTGACAATTTTTTACCTATGGCAGCTGTGTTTGAAGTTAGTGCGTCGCAGAAATTAGCGCGCCACGTACAGCAGTTCCCTGAAATCTCTGAATACGCTACCGCGCGACGGCCCACAGTGGAAAATTTGGACCAAACTCGATTCAAAATCAAACAATTTTCGATAGAGATGAGGTAGAGCGATGGAATTTGTTTTAAATTAAAGCTGAAACTTTGTAGAATATGGGGAAAATAGGGAGATTATGGTACGAACGTTCTTTAACGTTGAAAAAATTCGTTAGACTGTGGAATTTCAAGAAAATGTGGTTTCTCCAACGAATTTCTTCAATGTTGAATAACTCGAATAAAAAAAATCGCACAATATTCAACAACCACACAATTTACACAGGAAGATAGCCCTTCCAAATGATATTAACGCGATTTTTCAAAAAAATTTGTTGCTCCCCGTGTGATGTTCCAAATTTGCTCTAAATTTTTGTTAACCGTCAATGTTGTCTTCACCTCGCTGTAACTTTGTAAAATCCAACATAGCAAGAATTTGAAACAGAGCATCTGAAAGTAGAGGTTTCAGGCTTTCAAACCATTGTTTAACGATATCGACACAGCAATTTTTGACGGAGTTATGATCACGTAAAGTGGTAGCAATTTTTCAGGTTCGCACAAGTGATCCCTTAATTCTTTTGGGGAGTGTACATTCTGTGTTGTTATTTTAGATAAGTACAACAAATATTGATGTAGGTTTACATTAAATAATCCGTTTTTATAAAGACATCTAAGATGATCTTGCCCCGTAAATATTACTACACGGGGCAAGTCCGTACTATCACGGTGGGGTAAGTCCGTACTGTATTGGTAACTATAAAACTGAACAATATAATTTAATGCAATAGGAAGCATTTTGTCGCAGGCTTGTTAATCAGTCTTTTCTTGCCCCGTAGCACTAGAAACAAGGTTCGAAAGCATTTTGAAATCTCAGAGACGGACTTACCCCATTTTCGGGGAGTGCTTCCTAGTTGACACTTTGTACAATATCCTATCAAAATGATAATTTTCAAGCAATATTAGAATCCTACATAATACTAATTCATCAGTAATAACTGTGGCAAGAGTTTGATACCAAGAACGTTAAGTTTTTACATTCCAGACTGAAAATACATCAGTTGAAAGTCCAACTTTGCAAAAACTAGGGCGGACTTACCCCACTCCACCTTAGTGAAATTTCTTATACAGGGTGGCCCACATAACTCTGAACAGCTCAATATCTCGAAAACTATGCCATCGATTTTAAAGTTCTTAGTCTTAAATTTCATGGAACTGAAGGGCCTTTCTGACTACATAAACCAGAAGTGGCCTCCCTTCCCCTTTAACGGGGGAGGGGAGGTACCTTTGTAATTTTAGATGGAACCCCCTATAAAATGTTACATATTTAGATTCTACCAGAAAAAACAAGTCAATTTTGTCTGAAACATTTTTTTGTCAGATACTTCCATGATGAGATATAACAGTTTGAAGTTTCGAGTTGTAGGTACTTGAAGCTCTCGGAAATAGCGTTATGGAATTATACGCGCTTGAGTCCTTTGCTTATTCATGAAGAAACACAAACAATAATATTTACAATTCTTGAGTTTGACTCGCTTATCTATGAAAACGTTTTCAGTTTAGAGCTGTTATTCAAGCAGTAACATTGTGATTATGGCTACTTTTGACACAGAAGTGAATATGTTATTAACGTTAGGTGAATGCCAAAAAAATTATCGGCGTGCAGCAGTGATGTTTTTTGAACGTTATGGTATCAAAAAATGTCATGCAACATTTCATAATTTAGAAAAGCGGCTTCGCGAGCACGGTGAATTGTGTAAAAAAACTCGCAAGAAACCTAAAGCTGTCACTAATGAAAATAATAGTGCCAGTATTCTTGCTGCAATTATATTAAATCCTCATATTAGTCAACGTACACTTGCACAAACTTCACATATTAGTCGTTCATCAATTCAACGAATTTTGAAACGGCAAAAGTATCATCCATATCACATGGTTTTATCACAAGAGCTTTCGATAACAGATTACGATCACCGTGTAAGATTTTGTGAGTGGCTGCAGGGTGTTTTGTCGCGGAACTGTGGGTTCGCGAATGTTCCGGATCACTGCCCGCCAAGTTAATCTTGGGCAGCTAGTTCAAGGTTTGATGATCGCAAAAGACAATTTCTATTCGCGTGACAATGAAATACGCATGAATACGTTAAAGAAAGCGTTTCGTCCCGGACCTGCTAGTGGACTCGTCAGTAAGGCTGATCTAGCAGGTCCTGCCTTATACGCGCGCAGATATGAGATAATGATTCGCGTTTCTAATTGTAACGCACGCAAGGGATCTTGACCGACGCGATCCCGTTTGTTAGGTGTCCTGACTGTTGGACTACGAACTACCGTGATGCTAGTTTTATGTGTGATTAAACAATTGACAAGACAACGGCTCGTGCGTTGTACTTGTCTACCCGAGGACTAGAGAATGTCGCGACGTTAGAGTGTAAGACTCAACTGACGAACGCGGTCTCAACGCGATGTTCGTCAGGCTTCTCGAGCAGGAAATAAGATGCACTGATTGGTTCCTGCCGAAAGTTGCATTTCCCAATCAGTACACTTTTGACTATTGGAACCTCCTTCCCGTAGCTCTGAATGAGGCCCTGGAAGGAGGAGTGGGGCGATATCTTACTCGGTCGACGACGCGACGGGTCTCGGTAATTCGACACCGTGCGTACCGATCGCGGGCGGTCCTTCGGAGGGACTAGATTTATGACACTTTGTATTTTCGAGGCTGTATAAAAACTAAACATTAGCCAGATGCCTTGACTGGTCGCCGAATGACCCTAGTTTGTTTAATTCTTGAAGAGGATATTTACGCACGTTCGCATCATAAATCTTGTCCGAAGGAAAACTACGAATTCTGTTCCTGCGCGACGGAACATGCTCCCCCACGTTGATCGATCCGATCGATCAATATTGAATTTGTTTATGCGTTTAGGTTCACATGGATTGACGCTAACGCTTGGCACCGCGCGGTTGTGCTCTGTCTTTATATAAAAGAATTGCGAGTTGTAACCGTTCGCGTATGAACATGACGATGTTTGAATGGTCACTGCTTGCATGCTGCATGACGTTCGATTTACGTGTTGTGGGTTTTGCTGAAATCAGTTTAGGTAAGATGTACACATTAAAGAATCACCAATCAGGAATGGCCATTAGTAAGAATGTTGAATTGTTTGGATATGACGAGATCGATATATGTAAACAGTTTACGAACGGTTCGATTTTATTATGAACGTGTTGAATTATTTATACGTAAATAGTGTTTGCCGACGACACGTTTGCCGTGGTGGTTGGAAGATTTTATAATCGATTCCAATAATGCCGATGTGGTAATGAAGTGCATTTTGATTTAAAGAAATCTAGTCCGAAGAGACATTGTCGCGATTTCTGGTCGTTCGATAGAACCTGACTCGTTGCGTCAGTTCTTTGTCTGCGATGTTGAAATTCGTACCGTTATCCGAATGAATGTTTCGAAAAAGTAACGTTTGGCGACGAATCGTATGAAGTCGCGATGAAGACCTCGGTGGTTAGGTCGCTAGCTATGTTTATGTGACATAGTAGCGGACGCGAGGGATCTTGACTGATGCCACGAGATCCCGTTTGTGACGTGCTTAGTCCGTTGGAAAGACAAGAGAACAATGTGTCAGAGTTTGATTGTAAGAGCGTTAAGAATGACTGCGCTAAGCATAGACTGATGAATATCACAATGTGTGAATTCGGCTTCGAGTCCTGTCGCGAGTTTGTAGAACTCCTCTGTGTGCGAGAGAGTATTAAGAATGGACTGCGCGAAGGACTGATGAGTACCACAATGTGTGAATTCGACTTCCAGTCCTGTCGCGAGTTTGTAGAACTCCTCTGTGTGCGAGAGGGCGTTCTTCGTGAGAACCCTCTATGTATGTGAGAGGGGGTCGTTGTGAGGGCCCTTCTATGCATGTGAGAAGGGGTGCTCCTCGGTTTGAGCATCGGTGTAATATCACCAATTGCCTTTTAAATGAAATGTATTAATTGGTTTATGCCGAATGGTGCATTTCCCAATCAACACCATCAAACTCTGACGCATGATCGAATGAGTCGACACGTGATTCAAAGTGTGGAATTGCCGTGTATAGTTGACGCGTAGGTTGATTTGGCTGACGTGACTCGATGTTATTTAATGCCATTTGATGCGACTTGACGCGGTCTGACGTGGTGTGACGCGGTTTATATGCCGATTGAATGTCAGTTCAATTGAATGTGAGTGCGATTGAATGTCTGTTTAATTGAACATTAGTTTGACGGAATGTCAGTTTCCGTTGTAAGTCGGCCACGCGGATCGCGATGTAAGGTTTGAAAGTCGATAGTCGTTTGTTGAAGCGACTCAAAACACGGTTGAGTCGATCGAGAACGTTGGTTTCTCCGTGTATTGTCATGTTCGAGACAATGTGGTTTGTACGACGGCGCCATGCAATTTAAGAGCGTGAGATGATTCGATTCAAAGGTGCGACGCGGAATTTCGCGTGAAGCAAATTTGACGTTTCATTCGTTCGCGTCGTTAAGTTTCCCGAGGTGATTGAAACTTGATGTCGTTCAGCAATCGTAAATTGCCTTCGAAGTTGATTGGTTCGGTTTGGAAGTAAAAAATGCGATGTTCCGAAATCGACAATGCTTGAATAAGATTGTTGCGATCTTGCCGTGAAGATTCCGTCGCAAGATTCGTTGATATCCGCGGTCTTTGTGACGCACGAGGTGTTGCCGATCTCCCTTTGATATGTCTGGTGAGAACGTACGCGTGCATTTGATAATACGCGTGCGGACCCGATAACGGCGATCTGTGTTGATCTTAGGTGAGGAGAGGGATGTCTTGTCCATTGTAGTGAGGAAAGACGCGCAGATCTGTGGTCGATCTGTACTGGACTCGTCTCGGCTGAACTCAAGAAGTAGACCTAGGTCACTCGTCTCAGTTTGCAGCGCGAGAAGTCGATGTGGACTTCGCTTGTATCTGGAGTATACAAGAAGTCGGCACGGAAAAAAACACTGTTCAGAACGATCGACCGTAAAGGTTTGTAACGAACTGAACGAGTGCTAATTTCTGCCAAAGGAATTGGGTGTCTCTTGTAAGAAAGGAGGCGGCCCTTGGAATCAAGAGGAATGTGTATTGCTATACACGCGGAGTCCTGAAAACCATCCGTATTGGTCACTCGTCTTGGCGAAGAGCGCAAGAAGTCAGGTTTCCTGATTGGTTTAGCCTTGGTCGGCGTTGTCAATCAGGACACTCGCGATTGTTTAGGATTCCCGAGTTAGATTTAAAGGAGAGTTAATCCGCGCGCGGAGTGGGGCGATACCTGACTCAGGTGTTGAGGGTCGTTGTTGACTTGAAACCGTTTTACCTTAGGTGAGGAGAGGTTTACGATGCGTAATGCGGCAGGTAGAAAACTCGACGCGTGGACAGTTTCTACCTGTTTTTATGTGCCCGGCGCGAGCCATTGTGCTACTATGTACCGGGTATCGTTCGTTCGATTATAGACCGTGTTCGAATTTCTGCTCGGGTGATGGAAACCGATTGATTCAAATGTTTGAATAAACGTCCTGTCTTTGCTGTGTAATGCGAAGATCAGGGTTGATCGCGAGTTGATTATCGCGAATTTATCGTCGTCGTTCCACGTTTGCCCGTGTCTTTGCGAAGGCGGTGAGGATGACTTCTGTTAAGAGGTATCGCGATTTCGCAATTACGTCCCGATGTTCGTGATCGACGGGTTGCGGTCGGCCTCTGGATTCGTGCTCGTATATTTTGGATACTTCGCGTTCTTCACCGTTAAATATCATCTGCTTCGATGCGACGCGTTACGAAGATATTTGACGATATCTGGAACGTTAGACGTGCGCGTGTTTGCCGACGGTTGTTCCCACGTTTGTGTATCGGGATTCATTGACCGATCGCGATGCTCGTAAGAAGATTGTTCGCGACGTCTCTATTAGATAGGCGATCGCGTGTAATGCATTGAAACGTTTGTCGACTCCGACGATTTGTCCGGCATGGCGGAGCGTTTAATAATCGCGAGATATGACGTAAACAAGAGTGCGATGGTTTCGCACGTCTCCGGCGACTGAGCCTACGCGGCTTGTAATTTCCACGATAGTCGAAAATGACTCGATCGCGAATTTGGCCTTTACAGAAACTGACACTCGTAAATGTAATTACACGTTGAACGTCGAAAGTCTAGGGTGTGCGTGTATTAACTTAGAAATTCGTTTTCTAAAGCTTGGCTTTACTTGCCACATGAAGACACGTCGTTTGTGCTTCGAAATACAGATGCGCTGGCTAATTTCGTACGCGTTAGCCATTGTGATTTTCGTAACGCGTGTAAATATGAGAAATTGCCATTGTGTGAAAGTTCCTGATTAGTAAATTCAATAATATGTCTACCTTGTACTGATGCGGTTCGAATGCGAATGACTCTGATCGGCTGTTGCCTTCGAATGAGTCCCGGCGTCTATGATTCCTTAGAGTGCCTTCGCGGCGTCGAAGTATGTAACTGCGGCTAAGGCTGTTTGCTTCCTTTAACGTGGTTGAGTGGACTGCTGGATGCTGAAGACCACTTTTTGAATGTCTTGTACACGATTGTTTGTACACGATTGTTTGTACACGATTGTCTTTTGTACGAACTGCACTCACTAGGCACTGATCCGGCTCGAAGGACCATATGTTTTGTCGCGGAACTGTGGGTTCGCGAATGTTCCGGATCACTGCCCGCCAAGTTAATCTTGGGCAGCTAGTTCAAGGTTTGATGATCGCAAAAGACAATTTCTATTCGCGTGACAATGAAATACGCATGAATACGTTAAAGAAAGCGTTTCGTCCCGGACCTGCTAGTGGACTCGTCAGTAAGGCTGATCTAGCAGGTCCTGCCTTATACGCGCGCAGATATGAGATAATGATTCGCGTTTCTAATTGTAACGCACGCAAGGGATCTTGACCGACGCGATCCCGTTTGTTAGGTGTCCTGACTGTTGGACTACGAACTACCGTGATGCTAGTTTTATGTGTGATTAAACAATTGACAAGACAACGGCTTGTGCGTTGTACTTGTCTACCCGAGGACTAGAGAATGTCGCGACGTTAGAGTGTAAGACTCAACTGACGAACGCGGTCTCAACGCGATGTTCGTCAGGCTTCTCGAGCAGGAAATAAGATGCACTGATTGGTTCCTGCCGAAAGTTGCATTTCCCAATCAGTACACTTTTGACTATTGGAACCTCCTTCCCGTAGCTCTGAATGAGGCCCTGGAAGGAGGAGTGGGGCGATATCTTACTCGGTCGACGACGCGACGGGTCTCGGTAATTCGACACCGTGCGTACCGATCGCGGGCGGTCCTTCGGAGGGACTAGATTTATGACACTTTGTATTTTCGAGGCTGTATAAAAACTAAACATTAGCCAGATGCCTTGACTGGTCGCCGAATGACCCTAGTTTGTTTAATTCTTGAAGAGGATATTTACGCACGTTCGCATCATAAATCTTGTCCGAAGGAAAACTACGAATTCTGTTCCTGCGCGACGGAACACAGGGTGTTGTGGAAAATGACTTTTTGTGCAAAATACTTTTTTATGATGAGGCCACTTTTATGAATTCAGGGCATGTAAATAGACATACTCTGCATTATTGGGCCGTGGAAAACCCAAATTTGATGCGATGTGTTCCCGTTCAACATCGATGGTCTTTAAATGTTTGGTGTGGCCTAATAGGAGATTTTGTGATTGGACCTTATTTTTTTCAAGAAACTGTAACATCTGCAAGTTAGTGTGATTTCTTAAAAAATCATTTGCCTGCGCTTTTGGAAGATGTGCCACTGCACGTTAGAAGAGAAATGTGGTTCCAACAAGACGGCGCTCCTCCACATTTTGCAATCATCACCAGGCAATTTTTGAACGAAAAATTTGGGAACAAATGGACAGGTCGTGGGGGACCTCATCAATGGCCTCCTCGATCCCCCGATCTAACACCATTAGATTTTTTCTTATGGGGATATGTAAAGGACAAAGTTATGTTTGAACCACCGACGACAAAAGAGGTTATGAAACAAAGAATACGTGACGCTTGCGCTTCAGTGACTCCCGAAATGTTAAAAAATGTTAGAACAACTTTGATGTTTTGAGTAAATAAATGTTTACAAGCCCGTGGTGGACATTTTGAACATATAATTTAAAGTACATTTTATTTTTTCACGAATAAGCAAAAGACTCAAGCGCGTATGTACAATTCCATAACGCTATTTCCGAGCGCTTCAAGTACCTACTACTCGAAACTTCAAACTGTTATATCTCCTCATGGAAGTATCTGGCAAAAAAATGTTTCAGACAAAATTGACTTGTTTTTTCCGGTAGAATCTAAATATGTAACATTTTATGGGGGGTTCCATTTAAAATTACAAAGGTACCTCCCCTCCCCCGTTAAAGGGGAAGGGAGGCCACTTCACGTTTATGTAGTCAGAAAGGCCCTTCAGTTCCATGCAATTTAAGACTAAGAACTTTAAAATCGATGGCATAGTTTTCGAGATATTGAGCTGTTCAGAGTTATGTGGGCCACCCTGTATGAAAGAAATATGTAATATACAGGGTGGTCCACGCAACTTGCGCACCTATAATAACTACCAAAGTATGCGTTGTACGAAAAAGTTTTGTATACAGTAGTTGCATGGTTTGAAGGGATACATTATGTAGTGTATTTATTTTTTTACAGGTGGACGCGTAAAGGACATGTGAAGGTCAACTCCATTTTTTAAAATGGAATGAGGTATTTTTTAATACCTCAATCGATGCATCTGGACATTCGTTATAAAAAAGTACTAACCTATGTATGTCGAAAAGTTAGTAGTTCAGGAGATATGTCAATTTAAATAACTCTAAAATACAATTACTGTCGTGCTAAGATGTTACAAAAGTAAGTAAACACTAACGTCTTAGTACGACAGTAATGGTATTTTAGAGTTATTTAAATTGAAATATCTCCTGAACTACTAACTCTTCGACATACATAGGTCAGTACTTTTTTATAACGAATGTCCAGTCGCATCGATTGATGTGTTAAAAATTACCTCATTCCATTTAAAAAAATGAAGTTGACCTTCATATGTCCTTTACGCGTCCACCTATAAAAGAAATAAATACACTACATAATGTATCCCTTCAGATCATGCAATTTCTGTATACAAAACTTTTTCGTGCAACGCATACTTTGGATGTTATTATAGGTGTGCAAGTTGCGTGGGCCACTGTATATGTGTATACCTGTATATGTGCATTTGCACATGGTGGAAAACATATGCAATATGCAAAATCTACACAATCATCCGCAGTATAATTATAATGAATAAATAAATATTTTCACTGCCTGTATTACGAGAACAGTAGCGAACGATATACGGCATTACTGTAATTAATTGATTGGCTTCGTCCATCACCTTGATACGTAATAAGATCGTGAAATTGATTAATAACGACACCGCTGACACAAGACACCATCGTTCTTAATTAAATTTCAACAAATTATCGCTGAAATCCGGAACCGCATCAAATTAACTAGAAAGTCGATGAGCTGAATAATCGATAAAGGTATCGGTTATGAAGAGAATATCTCGAATTCCATGGAAGCTGTTTTTCTGAAGGGAGCAATGAGGCGTCTCGTTTACACCACAGTGTATGCGCATAGATCAAAGTTCTGGCGAACAGGAGAAAAGACAAACACTTTCCCGATATAACGGGAATGTGGTATTCGAGCGATGCACGGGTTATAAATTACATAGAAATCGCATTCATTATCGATGGAACCGCGGAGATACGGCGGGAGCACGTTAAGCTGGGAATGCGGACCGGCTCGCGAAAAGAAATTCTATCGTCGGTGCTGATCGGGAATCGTTAAATTAACGAGTCACCATGGCATGCAATCACGTCATCAAAACCCAACCCGTTGCTATGTCCTCGGCTCATTAACGAGATTTGATGAACGATAAAATCCCGAAGCCTTGCGCTGTTCCGTGCGGCGTGTCGTGTCGTGACACGTGTCAAAACACGTGAAGCGTTCGCTGCATACCGGTGAAATATTGTTGCCAGGGCATGGGGAAGCTTCTACGAAAAACAACAGTCGCTTCTATGGGGATGTATGGGCGTATTAAAGCGTAATGCTGAAATATTGCAATTACCAGGACGCAGCGTATTAACGGCGGGCAAAAATACCGGATGCATTTTCTTCGGGAATTTGGAGGGGCACATGTCTGCAAAATACACCGCGTACTCTGAATGTTTGTCGGCTCATTTGCATTTTCCAAACTATTAGAAGAGCCAGAGTATCATTTATTTTCCGTATACAACAATGTATTGAAAACAATGGTCATCATTTCGAACATTCATTGAAATAAAGTAGTTCAACCAAACCAATTAGTGTAGTAAATTAATCACTGATAATACCCGTAATGCTGTTTGGATTTTTCATACCCGAGGTCACACGATGGTCATTACATAATATGTCATTGAACAGGACTTCACTCCTACTATTACATTGCGATAAAAAAAATAATATAACGTACTAAGACCTTACACTAGTAAGTAAACGCTAAGGTCTTATTGCTAGTACGACAGTACTATGGTATTTTAGAGTTATTTAGATTGAAATATCTCCTGAACTACTAATTTTTCGACATACATAGGTTAGTACCTTTTTATAACCAATGTCCAGCTGCATCGATTGATGTATTAAAAAATACCCCATTCCATTTAAAAAAGTAAAGTTGACCTTCATATGTCCTTCACGCGTCCACCTACAAAAAAGCTACTAACATCAGATTAATGCCCCCTCGACACCAAGCAAGTTCCATCTGATGCATTTTTTCCTAACACCAATAGCAGCCGAGTTATTCAGATGACCTTTTCCTGGCGCCTCATATACATTATATGTTGAAAGTAGAATTGGTTGATCATGGTCAGACGCGTCAGACGATTCCTATGCAATAGCATGTGTATTCGCTTCATTCTCAAACTCGATGTTCTCGACAACGAAGCGTCAAACAAAAAAATGTTATTCATTTTTTTCGACTTATTTTTACATGTAATATCACCCTCTTCTCGGTTGTACCGCCCGTCCAGCCACATCCTGTATAATGTTTTGAAAATGTCATAAACATAGGTCAATGTCGTAATAAGCTACAAAATTGCAGCCTATTTTCAGCCTACAACTGTAATAAATCTAAGAATTCTTGCATCTTTCAATACCTGTAGTTTTTTCTGCATGAATCGATTCGGATGAAATTTTTACTGTATATATCTATAATTGACACAGATCTATACAAAATGTATTTTTTAAATTTCCAATACAGACCCACATAAAAAAGTCGTAAACAACAACTTTTAATATTTTCTTTGTAATTCCGACCAATTGTAATTTTTTCAAAATTTCTTCCTCGCGTGATGAGGCAAACTAATCATTCTAACTTCTCAAAAAAATCCAAGTCGCATGGTCCAATATTTAAAAAGTTATTGTCTTTTAAAAAGAAGAGTATCCGATTGTAATTGCGGGTCACTCTATGCACGTATTTGATACTGTGTCACCAGATTAGGGATGGCGTGTACTGCTACTTTTGAACCACTTGTGAGTCGATCTCGTTGATTCCCAATCACGGTGATTTTTCACAGTGATGCTTGATTATCGTGATCGCTTCTACTTGACGAAGAGCATAAGTGTTCTTTGTACAAGCCACAGAGACAAAAACTGTGTTTTATATTAACGAAATCAAATTGCGAGTTACATCGCATTTTTACATATCAAATTTACTATATTTGTAAGACGTTTCCCAGACTATCATTTGCGTTTCCTATAATTGTTAAGTAGTACATTGGTATATTGTAAAACGGCATAAATAGCATATGTATATACAGGGTGGTTCACGCAACTTGTACATTTATATAACTTCCAAAGTATGCGTTGCACGAAAAAGTTTTGTATACAGAAGTTGCATTGTCTAAAGTGGTACATTATGTGTAGTGTATTTATTTTCGGTAAATATAGCCATGGGCCCAAACTCGGATCACCTTCACCTTGACATATGTTGTCAAGGAAAACATACCGAACAACTTTTGTCACTATATCTATCCGTCGCTCGGACTTAGTTTCCGAGATATTCGCAAAAAACTATTGCTAATACTCTATTGAATTTTCCGTACTCTTGCATGCTCTGTGGCAACGTAAGCCTGTTTCGGGGCGGCATCTGTTTATTACCACGTTTTTATTAGTTCGCTTTCTTGTCTGTCTGTTTGTTCGGTACAAATTTTGCAATTGATTTTCAACTAACTTCCCGATGAGGTAGAGACTTGAAATTTTAAACATAGCTCAGAACTGGATGACAATGCAATATTTTAAAAAAATTGTTTAAAAAAGCCTATGCGTTCAGGAGATATAAATTATTAA
Organism: Lasioglossum pauxillum; assembly: GCA_933228785.1. Classification (NCBI taxonomy): domain Eukaryota; kingdom Metazoa; phylum Arthropoda; class Insecta; order Hymenoptera; family Halictidae; genus Lasioglossum; species Lasioglossum pauxillum. The sequence continues at coordinate 25,106,220 of OW121705.1, read as the reverse complement.
TAATTTGAACCTTTGCGCCCCCTCTCCCCCCCCCCCCCGCGTGACGTAGTACGTATTCGCGTTCAGCGGTCGCCACGCCGCGCGACAGCGTTCCCACTCTGACTCAACCCCACTCCACTGACCCGCTTCGCACCGAAAGAGCTCAGTGTGCGTCAGTGTGCGTTCGAGCTCCGTGCGGTGTTTACAAAGTTACTACGTATTAGTATACTATAATGTTTGTTTACCAAGCGAAAGAACAGCAGTTACACCGAAATTCTCCGTCGAACCTTTATCTTTGACATTTTACCACAGCGTTCGTTTTCGATATGACGCGTCGCAATACCGTCTGAAATTTACTACATGTCTCTCTTATAATCGCATCAAAATGTTCAAAATCGATTGTAAAATTTCACACACATAAGACTAAAAAGCAGAAAATAATTATTTAAATAAAAATAAATTTTTAAAAAATACCACGTTTTTAAAACGGACTAAAAAGTATAAAATAATATTTTTAAAAACGCCTCGTTTAAAAAACGGACTAAAAAGTATAAAATAATTTTTTCTAGCCCCATACAGATTCCTAACTCCGTACTGATAGTCCTGAAAATTTGTGATTGTGAATTTTGAATAGCTATGCAAATACTTGTAAGATTTTAAACGAAAAGCGTGGGGCACATGCAATAGATAATTGATGCATGAACACCTAAATCACTAACAATATTATTGCACTGCAAATGATATGAACTGTTTTGCGAGTTTTCTCAGCGGCTGCTACTCTCTACACTCCTTACTATGTATTATCTCGCGCCCCACGTTTTTCGTTTTAAATCTTACAATTATTTTCATAGCTATTCAAAATTCACAATCACACTATCTGTACGGGGTTAGGAATCTGTATGGGGCTAGAAAAAATTATTTTATACTTTTTAGTCCGTTTTCTAAACGTGGCGTTTCTAAAAATTGTATTGTATACTTTAAAGTCCGTTTTTTAAACGTGGCGTTTCTAAAAATTGTATTTTATACTTTTTAGTCCGTTTTAAAAACGTGGTATTTTTTAAAAATTTATTTTTATGTAAATAATTATTTTCTGTTTGCAAACACGTTGTGGGGATGAGACAGAAAAAAGAACAGAGTGCCTCTCTCTACATAGGGTGAGCTTTCAATTTTGATAGACTACTTCTGGATTTTCGTATGCGTGGTCGAGCCTGACGGCCGGCCCTCTCCGCCCCCACCACCTAATCCTAATACTGATCGCATGATTTTTCCATTAGTAGTTCAAAAATTGCGTATGATGGCTATATAGAATGAAAAGATTATGCGAACAGAATTAGTTAGAATTAGGTGGTATATAGTTTTTTGCAAATGTCTCGAAAACTAAGATCGAGCACCGGGTAGATGTAATGCCAAAAGTTGTTCAGAATATTGTCGTTGACAACATATGTCAATGTCAAGGTGATCCGAGATGGGTGGGTGTAGTGGCTCGTAAGCAAACCAGTTCAAACTAGCTGCTCGAATCACTCTTTTTTCGCGAATATCTCGGGAACTAAGGCCGAGCGACGGATTTTTTATTAAGAAAAGTTCTTCACAATGGTGTCCTTAACAACATATGTCAAGGTGAAGGTGATCCGAGTTTGGTCCCCTCATGGCTATACAGGGTGTCCCAAAATTCGTGAAAATCCCGAAAGGGGGTGGTTCCTGAGACCATTTCAAGCGACATTTTCCTTTGCGTCAATGTCAGCCGCGGCTTTGTTTAGGAGTTATTAACGAAAAACACGGACCAACCAGAGCGCGCCCTGGCCCGCCGCGCCGCACAGTGGGCTCGATTGAAGAAGTACGCGACATTTTGCGAAAAAATCAACTTTCTAATTTCGATATTTTTTCAATTGATATCGATTTCTAAATGTCCACCGATCACGAAAATGATAAAATTAATCAAATACAATAGCAGTTCTAGTTGTGATACACGCATGAAGTTAGACAGTTTAAGAATATCGATTTTCCCTACATAATTTGGCTGTCCATTCTTAAAGTGTCCTGATAACTGTGATCAACTTCTTGCCCTGAATTTTTTTCTACATCAAAATGCACACTTTATTGATAAGAAATTATACTTTTCATTGACAGTTATGATATATAACATATTTAAAAAGAATAATGAGCAAAATTAAAATAATCGTTGAAAATTTTTATCTTTGACATGCGCGATCTTTCAGGTCCCAGGAGATCCCAGTTTTTAACAAGTAAGGATCTTTTCAGTGAACCTTCCTCTATGTAATCTGACAAAAATGATTTCCTCCTTCGAGTCCTTTTTCAAGATATTATTGTCTGAAGACATCCGCGTCGCGTTATCTTGTCCGCGCTCGGACGCGCGCTACGCGCTAAATTCGTCAACTATGCAGCCTCTGAAAGTCTGACAGAACTGTGTTGACCATTTATATTTATATTATATTTTTATTTAATATTAATGTATATTTTACAGTAAATAAGTCAGTCTTTCATCTCTGATATTTTGACTGCGTTCAGTTTGACGAATTCTTTTCGACAGTGCATAAGTTACGTTGTAATTGTTTACGAAATCGATCTTCAAATCTTTTGAAATTTCTTTTCAAACGTTTTGTTTTGTCGACACAAATTGTGGATTGAAACAGAATTATTGTCAGTCAGAGCAGAACTATCAGCCTGAGCAGTACTGTGATTCCGATATTATTTTCAGTTTTATACGTTTTCTATTCATATTATTTAATATAATACATCAAGTAAGTTAATATATACATATCAATTATATTTTATTTTTAGAACTTCATATACAATAAGGAACATAACTGATTCCACACACTTTAAATCAGAATAACTTTTATATGAATGGACCACACGATTTGAATTTCTCTGTAAGGCTAGAAGAATTAGTTTAGTAAATGACGTCTATTAAATAAGTTGAAAAAATGCATTTGGTCGGAAATGTGAAAAACAATACTAAAAATTGATTTTTACAACTTTTTTAGCTGGGCCAATAACGAAAATTTAAAAAATGTGTTTTGTCAACTGTTATAAATTATATACGCTCTGAAAATTTCATTAAAATTGGTTAATTGGTTTACGAATTATAAACGATCAAAAGTGGTAAAAATTGCAATTTTTCAATATTTTCGGCCTCAACAAATTTTTCTCAAGAATGTAAAACATTGTATCTATTTGCATTAAATAGCGAAAATATGAAATACATTATAGAATAAATCATTTATAAAGCTGTTTTAAATGAATAAAAACGGTTAAACAAATGTGAAATATATTAAGTTAAAAATCATTGAAAAGGAATGATTTTTTTATATATTCAGTTCAAATTTCATTGCAATATCTTTAGTGGTTTAAGAGTTATTAAAAAATGTCGTGTACTTTTTCAATCGAGCCCACTGTGCGCCGGCAAGCGAGTATCGATGGTACGCCGTGATACCGCAACGAACAAGAGTTTCTCGATAATGTGAATCCTTTCCGATTTCGATAAGCTTTGGATATGTTGTCAGTACCATGATTCTGAACAACGTTACTCTTTAGACTTTTTGGCGATCGGCTTTAGTTTACGAGATAATTGTAAAAACTTGTAATTGTAAATCGATCGATGTACTATTTCCTCTCCGATTTCGATGAGCTTTGGATATGTTGTCAAGACCATGATTCTGAACAACATTTCTCTTTGGACTATTTGGCGGTCGGCTTTAGTTTACGAGATGATCCTAAAAAAAGAGAACAAGCAGAAACTGATTGCATTAAAAACTCACTTATTCAACCGTAAAACCACTTGCTGCTTCGAAATGTGTGTCACTGGGTCACTCGGTGATGAACTGCACTGATGTCTTCAGGTATACGGCAGTACCGAAAGGTAAGGGACATACGGCCAGATCGACGAACTGCACAGCCGGTGGTAGATAGTAAAAGGCCTAAGGGATGCGAGGTCAAGTCAACGATCCAGAATTTCACTTTCACTTTCGAATCGATAAATAATTCGTATGTTTATTTCACACAGGTGCCTTGAAAGTTTTCCACACTCACAATCACTGTTCACATTTGTCTACACACATCGTTATGCACTAATAATAATTGCCATATCCCTTGTACTGCTGCACAAATCACAACAATCAGGTAATGCAATCACTAGACTGCGGATTTCATGCATTTGTAGCAAACATGAGTAGATGCTTTTTAAGACAGTAGAGAGATTAAAATAATTTCAAAACACCAATGTATTATTTTCAACTTCTTAAAATGATCACAGTAAGAATCAAATATCTGTCTGGCTCCTGTCCCTTGTAATAGCGACAGCCAACTTTCATTCACTTGAAATGATCTCAGGAACCACCCCCTTTCGGGATTTTCACGAATTTTGGGACACCCTATATTTACCTTATTTTCTTTACTGGTGGAAGCGTTTCGGAGATTTGAAGGTCGACTTTGTTTTTCTAAATGGAATACTATATTTTTTATACCAAAGTATGGAAGAATATCGAATTTTGAGTAGAAAAGTATTGACTTTCATTAGACCTAAACCTAATAATTAACGAGTAAAATTTTCAGGAAATAAAGTGAAATTACTCGTTAATTATTAGGTTTAGGGCTACTAAAGGTAAATACCTTTTTACTTAGAATTCGACATTCTTCCATATTTTGGTATAAAAAATATAGTATTCCATTCAAAAAAACAAAGTTGATCTTCAAATCTTCGAAACGCTTCCACCTGTAAAACAAATAAATACACTACATAATATACCCCTTCAGACCATGCTACTTCTGTATACAAAACTTTTTCGTGCAACGCATACTTCGGAAGCCACAGTAATTGGCCCTTCGTTGTGCAAAAGACGGGGTTTGTAAGACCAACTGCCAGGCCGGGAAGTCACTTTCGATGTAGGACTGCGTCTAGGTATCACGCCGACCGCGCCGTGCGAGACTTCAATAGAGAGCCGAAGCGTGTCGTCGTCGCCGTCGCCGGCACAGTGTAAAGGCCCGCGTTGTCGCTGTTCTTCGTTGCCTTCGAACTTTCACCGTCGATTAAAGATCGCTGCACACTAGACCACCCTACACCAGCACCGACCAGCGTTTTCACTGGCGCTCACCAGTAGCGCGGCCGTTAGCCGTGCCGCGCCATAACCCGTCGAACGACCTAACCCAAACCGTTATAGTAGTGAGCGCCACTGAAAACGCTGGTCGGTGCTGGTGTGAGCGGTCTAGTGTGCAGCGACCTTAAACTACTAAATGCAGTTGAAATTATATCGTGTTTGGTGTCATTTTAATCAGAGAAATGCGAGAAATAAGTTAGTAAAAGTCCCATAAAAAAATAATGAAAGCTAAGAAGTTTGAAAATTCGATTCATTCGAGTCAATGTCGTGGTGTTCATACCGATATACCCGAGCCGACATCAATCGCCGCCGCCCTGCGAGCCTGCGGAGCGACGCGGTGTTGACAGGCAGTGGAATGGGTAGGCACTGGATAACTACGGTGCCCACGATGTCGGACAACGAAGGGGTGAATACTGTAATCTGTAATATAACAGTATTTTTAAATTGTCCTAATATTATTAATGTTTTATTGAAACCTACTTATTAACTTCCCGATTCATAGGGAAGTTACTGTAATTACCCCGAAAATCGAAAATCGATTTTTTAGCAGATCTTCACGTTTCATGGTCATTGGAGTCATTTTAGACTATTTTTATCAAAATGTTTGTATGTGTGTGTGTGTGTGTGTGTGTGTGCGTGCGCGCGCGTACGCGTATGTCCGTTTGTATGGTATCAAATTTTTCGTTAACGTTTTCTGAAAAAGTAACAACGCGATCAGAATGATGAATGATGCAATCGATGTGCCCCGTCGTAACTTAGAGCTGATTAGATTTTGATCCATATTGGTCAAGTAGTTTTTTAGTTTTTTTAGTTTTTTTCGAAAAGAGGTGATTCTACAATGCAACTTATAAGGGAGGACGAAAACTTTCCACCAAAGAACCAAACGCAATTACATAAAAAATTTTTTTCTTAATTTTTTTATTTAGATTTAAAAAAATTTTTTTTTTTTAACAGATTCTATTGTTACCGCTTGGAATAATCGAAAGTTATTCCAATGCAAGAGTGGGTTAATCATCTCTACTCCCAAGAATACATTTTGGGAGAATATCGATGAAAGTACAAAAAAAAACGATGTTAGCGATGTTGGCGAAGGAGTAACGAACCGGGAAGTTCTTTGTGTGACTCTTGGAGAGTCACACACCAAATAAAAAACATTAATAGCAGTAGGCCCTACTAGCCATGCGTATCACTAACACTCTCGTAATAGCAGTCCTACCCGCGAGCTCGCGAAGCGAGCGAGCAAAAACAACCCTACTCGCGAGCGAGCGAAGCGAGCGAGCAACAATAGCCCTCTAGTTTTTGTCATAAATGCATAAAATCCGCTGTCTAGTAATTTAATTATACCAATATCGATGGATACTGTCCACAGACTTTTGAAATTATACATGCTATTGATAAAATCAGAACAACCTAGTTTCTTCTTGAACCACTTCAATAGAATATTTTGAAGAACCGATCGCGTGAGTTACTATGCTCGCAAATGAATGGGAACACGAGAACTTCATTCCAGGTATTTTAATTAAAGAGGCGTTATTGAAACTCTTTGTTGACGAAGCAGTATTGAATTTCACAAAAGAAATAATACTGCAGAACATTTGTATGTAGTACAGTGCAGTAATTAATAATATTCCACGATCAAACGGTCAATCGATATGAAGGAGACAGGCTTATTAACTTCGAAGTTCTCGAACTCTTTCATTTCGCGGGCCACTTGACCGCTGTGTTATTAAACGCCAAAGCTGATTAATCTTCTATTATAACAGTGAAATATAGTATACAGTGTTTCATAATCGCGGAGCTCATTTCAGTGGTATACGAAGACGTCTCTTGGGAAATGGTGTGCTGTGGACTCCGCAGACCGTTCTCCTCGATACAAATTGATTTTTCCTCGTTTGAATAAACAGGAGAAGAGATATTCAATTGCAGATAATGAGAGGAAAGGAGCATAGATTTCTTTTGAGAGAAAGGGACAGGAAACGATAAAATCGGAACGTAAAACTTAATGAGATATCAATAGAGTTTGCCAATATTTGTTTCCTTAAAATCGTTCCTCAACGTCTAAGGAATAAGTTTCTCCGGATTATTTCGTTTATTGAATCGCATGTTTCAAATGCCGAATGCAATTTCATGCAAAGAGAAAATATAAACATGTATAATTTTATATATGTAGGGTGTTCTAAAATGTACCACCTTGAAAGGTGTGAGTCCTGATCTTATTAGTTCAAGTAACATTTTCCTTTGTGTATATTTATGCACTTAAGGTCGACCATCATGTCAAATCTAATGTGCTCTAAATTAATATAGTACAAAATCTCAAAGGAACCTTTTGGTACTTTCTTTAATACTCAATTGAAAGATTGTAAATATTTAAACAATTTTAAAACTAAATATATAATTTCTAAGAATAAAATTGAACACATACATAAATACTTATCAAATGCGTTTAAAAATAATTGCAACAAATTTCTTCGAAAGACTACGCAGAAAGCCGCCGAGCGCGAGCGTCTTAATATGGTTTTTTATTATTTTCTCCACTTGAGGAAATTTGAGCAGATTAAAACCAACGCGAAATTAAAGTTTAATATGCCACCAATTACTGTAAAAAAATTCACGGTGATACCTCGTGATACTTTTTGTAAAACTCGAATCGAAGTTGATAAATGTTAAACATAGAAAATTGGGAAAAATTGCGATTATTTCAAAAAATATTTCTGGTAGATTGAAGGTCTTGCAATACTAAATACACCCTGTAAAAATTAAATTAAAAAACCAAATATTGGGTTGGCAAGAAAGTAATTTCGGTTTTCACTAACTGATGGCGTTATGTTTTGTTTGATTGGCTTCTGTTAACGTTGCGTTTGTTTTCTTTCTGACATTTCATAACTGCATCTTTTAGGTTACTTTTGAAGCAAATTACACGTAATTTTGATTAAAATTGTTAGTTCTGTGTCAATTTGAACATGGAGTGCAGAAACGAACATTATAGGCATATATTGCTTTTTTATTTCCGTAGAGGTAAAAAAGCTGCCGAGGCTCACAAAGATATATGCGAAGTTTACGGTATAGATTGCTTAACAGAACGCACGTGCCAGAATTGGTTTAAAAAATTCCGTTCTGGAAATTTCTCACTTAAAGACGACCAACGTTCTGGTCGATCATCTGGAGTTGATGATGACCAAATGAAAGCCATTATTGAATCGGATCGTCATATAACTGTCCGAGAGATTGCAGACAGGTTAAATGTCTCGCATACAACCATAGAATATCGTTTAAAAAGTCTCGGAATCGTTAAGAAGCTCGATATTTGGGTTCCACACGAGTTGAAAGAAATTCACTTAATGCAACGCATCAACATATGCGATATGCATCTCAAACGAAATGAAATCGACCCTTTTCTCAAGCGAATCATCACCGGTGATGAGAAATGGGTTGTTTACAATAACACAACTCGAAAACGATCATGGTCCAAGCGTGATGAACCAGCCCAAACCACACCGAAAGCTGAATTGCACCAAAAGAAGATCATGTTGTTAATTTGGTGGGATTACAAAGGTATTGTGTATTTTGAGCTGCTCCCAAGGAACCAAACCATCAATGCAGATGTTTATTGTCGACAACTAACAAAACTGGACATAGCAATCAAAGAAAAACGGCCAGAATTGGCAAATCGCAAAGGAATCGTGTTCCACCATGATAACGCTAGGCCACACACATCTTTGGTAACACGTGAAAAGTTATTGGAGCTTGGTTGGGAAGTGATGTCACATCCACCATATAGCCCTGACATTGCACCATCAGATTATCATTTATTCCGAAGTTTACAAAACTCTTTGAATGATAAAACATTCACTAATGATGATGATCTGAAATCGCACTTGGATCAGTTTTTCACCGAAAAGGATCAGAAGTTTTATGAGCGCGGAATTATGAAGCTACCAGAAAGATGGCAAAAGATCATACAACAAAATGGAAAATATTTTATTGATTAAAGTTCATTGCTTTGATAAAAAAATTGGATTTTATTTCATCTAAAAATACCGAAATTACTTTCTTGCCAACTCAATAGCTTGCGAGGGACGCATGTTTAAAAAAATGCACGGAATTTGACAGTAAAGTTTCAGCCTCAATTTTAATAACAAATTGATTTATTTAGTTAACACATTACCGACCGGTGATTATTGCATAATTTTGAGAAATCTATGGTACATGGCTAAGCACTTTTTAATGGAAGCTTCAATAGCAACAGCAATTTTCATTGTGAACTTACAAGTCACCCTCAATAACGTCATCTAATAGTTTCATTTAAGATCGCAATGTAAAAGCAAATTTCTATGCTTTCTTTTGGTACAGCACAATTATCGAAAATCCTATTAATAGGCTTCCGGTAGGTAAAGTGTTAAAATTAGAGGTAGTTTTAGAAACTACGTTTTGTTACGAACATTTTAGGATACATAAATTCGCAAATCTTACACTTTGATTTTCGGACTTTTTTCCATTGGACAACACATTGTGCAGCGGTAGGATTTTAACTCAGCCAATGCCGACGCTACGCGCAGCGAGACCTTTCGCCGTGCCGAAATCCGTCTGCTGTTTTCATTAATACTTCGTTAACAAAGGCGTGGACAATATTTTCTTAAACGAAAAAGTTATTTCAAATGACCTCAGAAATCATCATTTTCAATGAAATACAACATTTTGGGACACTCTGTTTAATAAAGTATATTGACGTTTTCAGCGCACTGGTTCGATCTGATGTTACTAACTAAGCAATTTCGCAAATTACCACAAAATTTTCAACGTTTTGATCTATTTTTAGACCATTTTTAAGAAAAAATTTTTATATAATTGCGTCTATAAAAAATTATTAAATCAATGTATGTATAATATGTAATGTACGTTACATTCTACACAAAAAACCAAATGTTCTAAGAAACAACTCACTTGCTAAGTGAACAAATTATTTTAAATTCTTTACACTTTTATAACCACGTGTTGGCTCCATGCCAGTGATATACGAACTGAGGTAAACGTTAGGATTTGAAGAGGCAACGAATCAGAAAACATCGCTCGACCCATTGGCCAATCAATATTTGGCGGTAAATATGAACCGTGAAAAATCCAAGCACAAGTTTCCATACAAAGTTGTGGTAATTTATTAATTGACACTCAATCTACTTTTGATGTACTTTAAAGCCATTAGCAGATTTTATTTATTAGAAAAATTTTTCTAATAAACAGTGGAAACTTGTGCTTGGATTTTTCACGGTTCATATTTACCGCCAAATATTGATTGGCCAATGGGTCGAGCGATGTTTTCTGATTCGTTGCCTCTTCAAATCCTAACGTTTACCTCAGTTCGTATATCACAGGCATGGAATTAACATGTGTCATAAAGTTGTAAAGAGTTTAAAATAATTTGTTCACTTAGCAAGTAGGTTTGTTTTTTCTTAGAACATTTGATTTTTTGTGCATAATGTGACATACATTACATATTATACTTACATTGATTTAATAATTTTTTACAGACGCAATTACATAACAATTTTTTCTTGAAAATGGTCTAAAAATAGACCGAAACGTTGAAAATTTTGTGGTAATCTGCAAAATTACTTAGTAACATCAGATCGAACCAGTGCGCTGAAAACGTCAATATATAATATAATATATAAAGAACCGTATGTATCCGGTATTTGAAAAGTTCCCACTTTCATTTACGAATATTGATGGCAAATACAACATCAGAAAATTATATTTAATAACCCTTGTTCTAACTTCCAATGACAGGAACTTACGAACACAAAATCTTTTTGAAAAGATTTTTTAAGCGAAAAATATTTCTAGTCGCTTTATAAATATTTTTGATGTTTCGGAAGTCGCATGATGTTTCGATAATTTCAATACAAAATCATAGGTACTAATGTTTATTTCAGTCCATATTTTGTTTCAGCGACATTTTTATAGAAATCTTTTCCTGTGTTCTTTAGAAAAGCTTCGTCTCGTGAATTTAAAATTTGCATTCGACGCCATTAGAACAATATTTTCCAGAGATTGTAAGAGTTATGGAACTTTTTAATAGGTTCTATTCAAAACGTGGGCCATGGAACTTTTTTTAGAAAACGGTTTCATAGTATATGTTTCAACGAGGACAGATGAAGAAAAATTCTTGAAAGTAAACGTTTCAGTTTGAATAGAACTTTTGGAATATGAAAATTGAAATTTTACTGTAACAGGAACAGATATTTTGCTCATCAGTACTAACAAAGTCATCGGTCATTGTCACAAATACTGAATACTATTCATTATATGTTATTACAACCAATTATATGCAAAAAGCATTTCAGAAAATATTCAAATGACAAATACATAATCGACTTGCAATTTATTTTTTTCAAATACGAAATGGACCGTTTATTTTCAAAGTGGTAATAGTACATTAAAAAAAATGAGATATCACATAATTTGTGATTAATTTAGTGTAAACTGTATATTTATAACTAGTTAATATTTAATATCTTAAAAATGCCAATGCTTTTTCAATTTAAAATTGGTCAATTAGTCCAGTCAACGAAAAGTTGTAGAGGGAAATGGAAGGAACACAATTTTTAACTTTGGGTCTGTGTTTGGACTAGTTAGGAGGTAAACATACTAAAAATCCCCACTCCTAGGAGGTGAGCGGGCACGTAGAAGGTCCCCTTTTTCGGTTTTCCGCTTATATCTCGAAAACTATGCATCCTAGCGTTAAGACCATTCCATATAAAATTAAAGCTGACAAAATGTGCCATCAGATTGATTTGATTCAGATTTCGCTATCTTGCATAGTTTCCGAAATATCTGCGCTCAAAGTTCTGAAACAAAAATTTCTGTTTCACAATTAGTGAACTTTGAGCGCGGATATCGCGGAAACTATGCTAGATAGCGAAAAACTGAATGGTGTCAATCTTATGGCACATTTTGTCAGCTTTAATTTTGTATGGAATGGTCTTATCGTTAGGACACATAATTTCCGAAATATAAACGGAAAACCGAAAAAGGAGAACTTCTACGTGCCCCCTGCACGCCGCTCACCTCCTAGGAGTAGGGTCTTTTATTATGTTTACCTCCTAACTAGTCCAAATAAAGTCTCAAAGTTAAAAAATGTGTTCCTTCCATTTCCCTCTACACCCCCCTCATGAGCATTTATTGACTGGACTAAATAAAGGAAATTGCGTAGCGATTGATTATGAAAGTGGTACAAGTCCAATTTCCATAGACATAGGTGGCTGGGTCACGTGGTTACCACACCACAGGATATTATTGTGATGTTATAAAACAATGTAGGCAAAATAATAAACTTATTTTACACGAAATGAAACGAGAGAATTTTGTTTCAACAAAAATCTATAAAACGCAATTAAAAACGGGTAAGAAAAGATACTAACGGAGAAAAGGTAAACTGGCTGAAAGTATGTTGGATGAGGTTCTGCAAAAGTACACCGTACACAAGTAAGTAAACACTAACGCCTTAGTACGACAGTAATGGTATTTTGGAGTTATTTAAATTGAAATATCTCCTGAACTATTAACTTTTCGACATACATAGGTTAGTACTTTCTTATAAAGAATGTCCAGCTGCATCGATTGATGTATTAAAAAATACCTCATTCCATTTAAAAAACATCGATAACCTTGAAATCTCATAAAAATGACCTTGAAATTTTTTTTCCCTTACACCGTTATATGTGGCCCTTCAAACAGTGTAACTTTGTCCTACGAAGTTTTTTTGTACAACGAAAAGTAACGGAGATATTGAGCTGTTCAGAGTTATGTGGGCCACCCTGTATATGACATTATCGGTATGGCTGTAACTGGAAATGGTAGGATTACGTTTCCCTTATTATTAGAACGTCGTAAGTTTTACAAAATTTGTACGCGTTGCGAAGTATTTAATTTGAAAGCTTACTTCATATCCATAAACGGCAAGGAAAAAACGCGATCCCCCGCAATCCCATTATTACTTTATTTTAATATTTTAGTAAACGTATCTACGATCATCCGCTTAGAGTTGTTCGAAGAATGGTTTAAATTGAAGAATTTGAAACAAAAGGATTGCGTTAGTGGATTACTAGAGGCTACTTTTACCGGAAGGAATGTGAGCGGTCACAATATCGAAGGAATTTTAAAGAACTTCATCAAAAATATTGAGAAACGTTGGAAAATAGGCAATAATTATAAACATAGATTTCTGTCAAAAAATAAGACTTGGTTAGAATTGACCATAGTATTCGCTTTAATGAGATTGACATTCACGAACTTGAAACCGCAAGAGTTGGAAGGCCATTCAAAAATTTTAATGAATGTAGCATTAGATTAATAATTATTATATTAATAAACAAGTAGTTATTATTGCAAATTATGTTTTATTTACTTTACTCAAATATTTAAAAGTAATTTTTACACAACATGCCAATTTCTTCCTCGCACAATAATTAAGTCGCACTAGAACTGACTTCTAGACCACTGTGTGGCGCCTTTGTATAACGATGCCAGCCCTATTACATACGAAAAATATAAGGATATGGAGCAGTTATTACCTTATATACCTCCTGTGCCTCATGAATATTTCAAAACATCGCCACATAAAGAGAGCATGAATAAATAATAGCAAATATTTTATGTTAAATTTAACAATATATAAATATAATTAACGTTTAAAATAAAAAATACTACACCTATTTTATTTCTTGTTATTACTTATAAACAAAGTTGGATTTATACAAAATATATTTTAAGTAATATTTAGTTTTTCTTAATTGAAATGAAATGATTTTTACAATTGACTAATTATGAAAATGGTGTAAGTCCATTTACAGCCCGTAAATATACACGGTGATCCACGCAACTTGCACACCTATAATAATTTCCAAAGTATGCGTTGCACGATAAAGTTTTGTATACAGAAGTTGCATGGTCTGAAGGGGTACATTATGTAGTGTATTTATTTTTTTTACAGGTGGACGCGTAAAGGACATGTGAAGGTCAACTCCATTTTTTTAAGTGGAATGAGGTATTTTTTAATACATCAATCGATGCAGCTGGATATTCGTTATAAAAAAGTACTAACCTATGTATGTCGAAAAGTTAGTAGTTCAGGAGATATGTCAATTTAAATAACTCTAAAATACCAATACTGTCGTACTAAGACGTTACACAAATAAGTAAACACTAACGTCTTAGTACGACAGTAATGGTATTTTAGAGTTATTTAAATTGAAATATCTCCTGAACTACTAACTTTTCAACATACATAAGTTAGTACTTTTTTATAACGAATGTCCCAGCTGCATCGATTGATGTATTAAAAAATACCTCATTCCATTTTAAAAAATGGAGTTGACCTTCACATGTCCTTTACGCGGCCACATGTAAAAAAATAAATACACTACATAATGTATCCCTTCAAACCATGCAACTACTGTATACAAAACTTTTTCGTGCAACGCATACTTTGGAAGTTATTATAGGTGTGCAAGTTGCGTGGACCACCCTGTATATTATTTTAGTTAAATTCGTCTGAAAGAAATTTATATAATCAAATTGCATATTGATAAATTAGTAGAAACATTGCCAGACTTGACATAATTAATTTATATTTTTAAATTGACTAATATGATAACTTTTAATTTTCTCGAAACAACAAAAAGTGGACTTGCACCACTTTCAAAATAAACGGTCCAAATGTATAATATATTTAGATATTGTATTCGATTGTTGTGCCATTACATAATGCTTGTATTGTATACAAGTTGTATACAGAAATCAGTTGACGAATACCTTGGCATTTTGCATTTAATCATGTTATAGAATGTCAAATACTTGAAAGATAACTATTTATTTAAAATCATCAGTGCAGAGCTTAAAAACATTTTAATTTGAGCTTTTCTGAAATTACAATGTCATTGATGATTTTCTAAATACGTCGACGTGCTATAATTGATGTATCAAAAAATATATAGCCATATAGCTATTGCAGCAAATACTGCTCACATTTGTTCAAAAATCAGAATTCCGTGTATGCGTCCTGAAAAAATGTTTTCCATCATTTTGGAATATACAGTCAACCGAGAAAACATCTATAAATCGTTTTAAATAAAATTATATTTTTAAAAACGGACCATTTGTGTGCGTATGTGTGTGATTTGAGATCTTTCAACAACTTATACCAATCTTTCTAACATGAAAAAATTCTCAAATCGAATGTACCCATTTAAAAAAAAATATTCTGTTTCAAGGGTTTTGCGAAGACTTTCTCGATTGACTGTATTTGTACGAGTCTGCCGAAATGTTCAGGAAAGCATTTTGAAATGTTGTTGAATCCCGCTTGCAGTAGGATGCAGTGTTTCCCCCGAGCGATTTACCCTGGCAAATTTACAGCGGCATAAAAATTGACTAATGCAATATAGGTTTACTGTTTTTCCAAGCGTTTCATGTGCGTTTTTTCGTACATTTTCGCCATCAGTACATTGATCCTTCCGCGCCATTTCGCGATTACAAACGTTCATTCACGCCGAATACACGGCACGAACATTACTCGTCTCTCGCCGAGAGCATATATTACACGGGAAATTCATTACACGGACGGTTCATTGATCACCGATGGATCGAATATTGAGAGGCAGTTTTCTCGCATTGATGTACACGGGAGCACTAACGATTCGATGATTATGTTATAAATATTGCACCGAGCTATGTGTGTTCGGCATTAGGCGAAACGAAACCTTTTCAATGTTTCACCGAGCAAACGCACCGCGCATCAACCGCGTCGACTATTTGCGTGCGTTCCTTGAATAATTGCTGAGCACTTCCTTTCTGTGATAACAATGCAGCTGGAAATCCTGCACGATCGAAAGGCGCATCGGTTGCGAAACAATGGAAGGTCAGAAACAAACAACAAAGTAGTTTTGGAATATGACGAAACAGTTTTACTTAACAATCTGAAAAAAACGTCATTTTCACGAATCTTTTGTGAAGAAATTAATTTTTTCTTAACGACTACTTTATCTGAAATTCTTAGGTTGTAAAGAAAGAAATGCAGGATTTTTGTTCCTTAGTTTTAATTGCAACTTTATACCAATAAATATTTACCTTAATTTAATGAGTTATATGTTATTTTAAAACTTGTTTTACGCTTTATTCAATTATGCTTTTTGATGTATAATTTTATTCCAATTTTTATTAAATTATTTGGCTTTTATTTCAGGATGTCAAACGCGATTTTCGCATTATTTTTTTCTATTTCACATTCGTGTGCATAATCTTGTCACTGACTTACTTTTGTTTACTGTATTTCTGAGCTACGAAACATGATTTTCGCATTATTTTTTTCTATTTCACATTCCTATGCATAATCTTGTCACTGACTTGCTTTTGTTTACTGTATTTCTGTGCTACGAAAGGCACTCTCTACAGATTTACAGGCCTTGGCATTTCTCGCAAAGCCTGTATTCTCCTAACAAACAAAATTTACATATTTTTATTTTTTTTATGACATATGTGACGCAAAACGAAAATGTATAGTTATTTAACAGAAAACATCGATGATCTTGAAAACTACAAGAAAAAGCAACCGTTGCGGGATACTGACCACTTCATACCATTACTTTGTCAAAATTAAAAAAGATATTCTTAGGGTCATTTAAGGGGGCGATTCTGGTTGACAAACTTAATATTTTCGATTTTAATTTCTTTTCACGAATCGATGATAGTAGTATTCATCGAGAATGTGCTTATAAAGTTCCCGAGTTCACATACATAATACAGAAGAAATTATTTGACCGATTGACTTCTCCAAGTATTTTTTAGTTACACAATTTTAAACCATCGTCGATGAACCGAAAGGATTCATGAAAAAGTTATTTTTTTGCAGAAATAAGTCGATTTTTCACCCTAAAAACCGTAAATTTTTCTTGAATTCGTCATATTTTTCCAAGTTTTCACTTTTCCCGAAATTTTCTTAGTTCATCGGACGATAGAATTCCATGTAGATTAACAAAAACCTAATTTCTGTGCTTCAGTCAAAAATTAAATTCGATTGGTTGTATACAAACTTACAACTCCACCGTCGCGGCGCTATAAAAATGGATAATTATAGCAACAATAAGAATTTTATTGTTCATACAAAGATTTTGTGGTACTTGAATAAACCCGCTCCCCCCCAAAAAAAAGTGTTGTAGAAGTTGAACTTACAGTTCTTGACAAAAAAATTTTTAAAAACCACTGAGATTTTACGTCCTAAACTAAGTTCACCTTAAGTGAGACACTTTGTATAGAATACCCTTCAAAATCTCACGAATCGTCTAAGATCGACAGCTTTTAATAGGTCATTTTTCATTTGAATTACAAATGACTGGTTCAAAGCGAATCTAATTCTTAAAAACCACTGAGATTTGAATGTCCTAAATCAAGATTCGGTTACTTAAGACACCCTGTATATAATATAAAACCCATCAAAATCTTACGAATCGTTTAAGATCGACAGCTTTTAATAGGAATAGCCTCTCAAATTACAAATGACTGGTTCAAAGCGAATCTAATTAGAGTACATGGAAGGCACAATAAAATGAAGAACGATCTTCCGGTTCTCCTTAATTCTAGTGCATCGCGTTGTAGAGGATTCTGCGGTGGCAGAGGGTTGAACCGAAAAACATCAGTTTCCAACTCGCTGGCAGCTCACGTACACGCTGAGAGGCGCGTAACGAATGTCTTGCGCGTCGTTTGCATAGGCGATGGAAACGCGTTTCTCTCCGACCGGCTCTAATTCGCACGACCTTGGGCAAATACTACAGAGGTATCGGGTGCCGAATAGTATTTGTAACCAGCAGGCTGACGTCGTCGTTTTCGCTGCAGTTGCACGTGCGCAGCCACGGATAATGCCCAGCTGGAGTGCCACTGCTGCGGATGATATAATATCGATGATTAATTACACCGTCCGGGAAGTACCGCGGCAAAAATGGCCGACCACGCGGACACTGAAACGGGGGAATTTGCATGGGATAGTATCGTGTTCGTGCGTTTTCCAGGCTTCCACCCGATTCTATCAACGTCGCCGCCCGATTACACTGTGCAACAGCCAAAAAGTATTTCGATTCCCATTATACAAATCTGTCCCTAATTTTTCTCCTAGACGTACAGTTTTTGAGAAAATTGAGTTTAAAAAAAAGACATATTTTTCAACTTTGAACATATATTGTGATGTTATTATAAAAGATATTGAATTGTTCTTTGCAGCAAAAGATTCTGTAGACTTTCCCGAATACAGCGATGACCAATATTAATATATTATCATTGTTTAAACATATTGAAACAATGATTAAAGACGGAGAGACACCACTTCTGTACCACTTTTTGCGGATATTTTTTAATTTATCTAAAAAAATAAAGGTCCAGCGGAAAACCGAACTATACCACCCGGTAGAGCAGACTTCTATCTTGAGGAACCACCCTGTCAAGTTTGCGTGGTCGACGTTTTTTTCGAACCAGAAAGCAAAACATCTTCGCTCGACATGAGTTGCCGTCGGTGGCGCTCACCACTAGAACGGGCGTTGGCCGCGCCGCACAGTGGTCCGGATCGAGAAATTCAGTGACATTTTGTTATAACTTTTGAACCATTAGAGATATTGCAATTAAATTTTCACTAAAAATATTTAAAAAATAGTCATTTTTAATTATAGATAATTAAATATTTTTTGCATTTGTTAAACAATATTTATTAATTAATTTTCATTCATACTTTGTTATTGATAATAAATTTGTTTACATATAAGTTCACAAACTATTTTTTGTAATAATTTATAATAAAAATTTTTTCGTCCAAGAAGTTCTGTGATACTGCCACAGCTTTTGAATCGTAAAAGTTATTCTGATGAAACTTTCACTGAAAAATATGAAAAAATAATCACTTTTTAATGATAAATAATTTAATACGTTTAGTGTTTAATTATTTTTAATAACATTTTACTTACTTTACTGGCTGATTTACTTAAATCTTTGCAAGTATCAATTCTGCAGCTTCTAGATCTAGCGGCCTTTTCTTTTTATTTTGTGATTTTACTCTTATATCAGCATATAATGAACAATTGACTGTAGGCTACAATCAAAACAATCCGCTTGCACGCGCGCGAGATTCTTCGCGTCTCGCACAATCCTGGCGCTCGACGCAGCGATGAATACACTTGAATCACTAATAACTTGCGTCGATGGACGATGTTGGTAGTAAATCGTGCATAACTATATAGGGAAAAGTGTACTGAACATTGTACAATTTGTAAACATGCGGTACTAATTGGAACTCAAAAGATATTCCGTATCAAAGATGAAGAATTTTGACAATTTCCGAGCCTTCACTGTACATTATTTTTTTTATACATTATTTAAATTAATTTTAAATTGTCAGTGTAAATTTTTATCGTAATGGAATTCTCTTCATTTTAAAAGAAGAACAGAGGAAAAATATTAAACAGGTGTGTCAGGGCATCCAGATAAAGATAAGTATCTTTTTTCTGCGAAACAGGCTATTTTCAAAATGCCCAAATTTAAGTGTTCGTCGCGATTACAATTTTAATTATATTTTATTAATTTCTTTATTTTCGAGGTAGATGGATATTTATGAAGCAATACAAACTTTGTACATGTCAATATGAGAAAGTTCATTTTTCGACAAAATGTCACTGAATTTCTCGATCCGGACCACTGTGGCGCCGCGCCACCTGATTTCGTCTATGTAGTTTAAATGAAGGTGCGTACACTAGACCAGCGCCGGCACGACACGTATCGCCACCGGAAAATGTGCGCAAACTAGACCGTCGCGTCGCCTGACCGCCACCGACCAACTCTAGTGGTGAGCGCCACTGGCGCCAATTCATGTCGGGGACAGATATTTTGCTTTCTGGTTCGAAAGAAACGTCGACGTTGGAACCTCAAAGGGGGGTTTCTCAAGGTAAAAGTCAGCTGTATCGCGTGATATAGTTTGATTTTACGCAGGGCCCTCATTTTTTAAGATATACTGAAAAATATCCTGAAAAATTGGTGCAAAAGTGGTGTCTCTCCTTCTTTAACGATTGTTTAAACATGATTATACATTCATACTGTATTAATATTGCATATCACTGTATTCGGTAAAGTCTACCGCATCTTTTGCTGTAAAGAACAATTAAACATCATTTATAATAACAGCACAATATTTATTTGAAGTTGAAAAATATGTTTTTTCTTAAAAATCATGTTTCTTTCAAAAACTGTGCCCGTAGGGGAAAAATTAAGGGCAGATTGTGCTGTAATTTACTACAGGATGTGAAAAGAAACAACAGTAGTTTTGAATTTAGGAACAAAAAATCATTTCTAAAAATTTCATACTTTATAGCAAGGAAAGAAGGTAATCGTTGAATTTCGCAGAAATTATTCGGAAAATCTATTTCTTCTAAAATATTACTTTGCATATCTTCTAGTAACACATAATCATGATCGATAATAGACATTATCTTTGACTGGTAAATAACCATTATAAATTACAACAATTCTTTTTGGCTATAAGGTACCGTTATCGATAATGGAGATAATTTTTTACTGTTAATATTAATAACCATTGACCAGCGCGACGTCAACTCGAAGCGGTTGAGCGGTGCAGGTTAGGGTAGAGTTCACTATAACTATAGTGGACCGGTGAGCATCGATGATAGCGGCGCGGTGAAAACAAACCAACATTCGTGACAACATTTCGACACATACTAAAGAAAAAGTACATATGTATTTTCTTTGTTTTTCTTTTTTTTCACCGCACAGCTCACCTCGGTGCTCCACTATAACTCTACCCTTAGGCGGCGGGGTGTTTTAGTGTGCGATGACCATTACAATTGAATTACTGCAGAATTATAATTACAAAGTAATTGAATCACATTGTAATTCAGTTATATTGTAACTTATAATTCAGATTTTCATTCAATTAAATTACAATGTAAATCGTAATTGCAATGGAGTACAATTATAAAATACATTGTAATTTAGTTATATTGTAACTTATAATTCAGATCTTCATTAAATTAAATTACAATGCAATTCGAAATTGCAATGGAGTACAATTACAAAATACATTGTAATTCAAGTATATTGTAATTTATAATTCAGATCTTGATTCAATTAAATTACAATGTAATTCGTAGTTGCAATGGAGTACAATTATAAAATACTTCGTAATTAAATTACATAAAATAGCGTTACGTATTATGAACGAGGACGAGGAATAGAAACTAGTCGCACAGACACTAAACAAGTATATGAAAGCAAAACAAAAATCTATCGCAGTTCTTCAAAGTTCTGAGCTGTAATTTGGAAAGCTGTATTTTAATTATATTGTACTTCCATTATATTGTATTTCAATTATATTGTACTTCAATTATATTGTATTTCAATTATATTGTATTTCAATTATATTGTATTTCAATTATACATTGTATTTTAATTATATCGTATTTCAATTATACATTGTATTTTAATAATATTGTATTTCAATTACACATTGTATTTCAATTACACATCTGATTAAAATACTTAGTAATTGAATTACATTGCATTTCAATTATATAGTAATTCATTTACTACGTAATTGAATTCCTATTAATTGAAATACAATGTAATTGAATCAGCACAACTCTGATTTGAACGCACTTTAAAAGAGTATAACTTTTTTGTAATTGTACAAAACGACCTTTTTTTAAGCAATTAGAAGCATTAGTTTACGAAATGATCTGCAAAACAGATTTTACAAAAATTACATTTTACAAGCTTGTATACTGTATACAAAACTATAAAAAGCATTTTTTAAAACTTTTTTATGTGGGCCCGTAATAAAAATTTAAAATGTATGTTTTGTAGATCTATATTAGTTATACACATGCTGAAAATTTCATAAAAATCGATTAACCTACCCGAGAGCTACAAGTGGTTAAGATAATAGTTTACGTCCATTTGTGTCCATATTTACAGCAGAGTGTTTTGCGATTAATCAAGCTTTAGATGTGGTTAGCTCCCACACTGATTCAAACTTTCTCATTCTCACAGATGCGCAAAATGTAGTCAAAGCTTTACAAAAACCTTTGTTGAATTCCCGATGTAACAAGCTGCTCATAGAAATTAAGAACAAATATTGTAATTTTATATCCTGCACTAGTAATACAAAATTGGTCAAATTTATCTGGATCCCAGTGCACTTTGGCTTATTGTTAGTAGGAAATGAAAAGGCTGACTCATTAGCCAAAGAAGCTCACAGAATCGGGAACCGTATTTCAATACGGTCAAATACCGTTTACCGATTTCTTTAGCGATTTTAAATATCAAATGAAAATGTCATCGAATGATAAAATTAAGACTGAAGCCTTACACAAAGGTATATATTTTTTTCAACATTTTTTTAGCGATTCAAGAATACTTTGGTTTTCGGGTCCCTATTTATCGAGAGATTTTGTTACATTTGTCAACAGAAGCCGTTCGAATCATTATAATTTAAATGCCTCCCTGGCGAGAGTACATACGCTTCATTTCGGATGGTTCCTGCGAATGCGGAGCGGAGGCTCAGGACCTCAATCATATTATCTGGCAATGTCCAGAATATGATTCAGAATGAGAACACCTGTTTGAAATGCTCCTCAATCGTAAACACTATTCCCCCTACACTATTAATTTTTTTCTAAGCGTACGAGACATTACAGCGCTAATGTTTATTTTTAACTTTCTCAAAAAATGTAAGATTAGGATTTAGCGCCTACCGTTTATACTATTGCTGGGAGATGACAAGAAGGTCCCTGAGGGCGTGTAGAGGCAAAAAGGGTCTCCAGCTGGCACCGCCTACCCCCACCACTGACGCTCGCCTACTCGCCGCGTGACCACGCCCTTTCGGCTGCTACGTCACACGACGCATAGTAGCAGGATTCCCGTATTTATGGAGGGCTACGGTATCTCTCTCTCCCGCTCTCTCTCTCCCGCTCTCTCACTCTCTCTCTCTCCCGCGCTCTCTCTCTCTCCCGCGCTCTCTCTCTCCCGCTCTCTCTCTCCCGCGCTCTCTCTCCCGCTCTCTCTCTCCCGCTCTCTCTCTCCCGCTCTCTCTCTCCCGCTCTCTCTCTCTCTCCCGCTCTGTCTCTCTCCCGTAGCCCTCCGTAAATACGGGAAACCTGCTACAGCAGGGGTGGCCAACCTGTGGCACATGCGCCAAACGTGGCGCATTGGATGATTACAAGTGGCGCATTGAATCCTTGCGCCTCTATTTATCCTTTTGAAGTAGGCGCCATAAATGAATCCATCTTCATATTTTCAACACCTGAGACCTCTTAGTTAGTACAGCCTTCGTACTCATCAATTCGTCGCAATTTTTGACAGTTTACAATTATAGAATAGGAATTAGAGTGTTCATGACAGCGATCACCCTCTCCTCCAAAAGATCATTTCTCACTATTGTAGATTGGTGCTCCAATGAACGTGTGCAATGAATTTAGTTGCGCGATTGAGTTATCCCTTTTCCTCCCCTAACCGAGCAGATCCTACCCCTGTTCCTATTTTCCAACCGCAACAATGAACGTAAGAAGGTAAAAAAAGTGCTCGAGTTGTATGGCGCATCTGAACTCGTATGTGAAAAAATTTACGCATGGTATGGAGAAGGTTGGCCACCCCTGTGCTACAGTAAACGCTCGTTCGTTGTGAAAAATCGACTATGCGGTCGTTGCGACGTGCCTACCCACTCCACTGCCTGTCAACGCCGAGTCGGACGAGTCGCTCCGCACGGCGGCAACATTGATGTCGGCTCGGGTATATCGGTGTGAACACCACACATTGACTCGAGCTTCGATCACGCGATCCGTATTTCACTCTGTCCTTCTGTATGTTCGGCTCTCTATTGAAGTCTCGCTCGGCGCGCTCGGCGCGATATCTAGACACAGTCATAAATCAAAAATAGCTTCACTATTCGATCGTTGCGACCTCAACTACCATGCCTTTTCACAACGAACGAGCATTTACTGTACTATGCGTCGTGTGACGTAGCAGCCGAAAGGGCGTGGTCACGCGGCGAGTACGCGAGCGTCAGTGGAGGGGGTAGGCGGCGCCAGCTGGAGACCCTTTTTGCCTCTACACGCCCTCAGGGACCTTCTTGTCATCTCCCAGCATTACATAATTCCACTTTATATATATTACGTTATATACTTCTCTATTTTTTGTAAAGTGTTATAGTAATGTATGCTATATAAAGCAAACTAGGTTTATGGCATCAATAAATAAATAATTATTACTATTAATTTATTCCGTGACATGTTAAGAAAAATCGATATAACCTAAAAATATATCCTACTTTTGTGATCAATTGATCAGTTTTAACGTTTTAAGTATACCTAAGACAGTCGTTCCTTTATTTTCTGTTGGTACAGCAAAAGGGAATTTCTTCGGTCGTTGGAAGTTCAACGCAACAATATGTCACGCTGTTAATTCGTCCGCCACGGTGTCATAGCGCTCGGCGAGAATCTTGTTTGAATAAACGTCGCACGTTTAAATGCACACGGCATTAATTCTAGACACAAGCCTTGTTTCCCAGATGACGGAGACCGTGGAAGAAGATTTGTCCGCGGACAATGTTCTTGCTCGACGTAGAAACTCAAGAGCGATTGCATCTAACTGAAGCAATAATTACGACGTCCAGTTAGACAAGTGAATCCTCAACTACGAATTCTAATCCGTTTGATTGTTATTAAAAACTGCTTTCGTCGCACTGTGGTGAGTTCGATCAAAATCGTGGCCAAAATTGGAAGGAGTTCACCAATTTAGTTCAAAGTTGATACTATGGGGTTTTTCGGGTCGTTGATTATGAATTTGATATCAAAAGTACAAAAAACAAAATGGCGAATTCGATAAGGCGGATGCAAAAAATGTATTGGACTCTCTTGAAAATTAGTATTCCCATATTTCTCGTGCCGTTGGATATAAATCTGATGTAAAAATTACAAAAAACAAAATGACGGATTCAATATGACGAGTGCCTAACCCAAAAATTTACTAAACTCTCTTGAAAATCAGTATTCGCATATATTTCAAACTCGAAATAAAGGCATCGAGAATTTTCGAGAATCTTATAGTAGAAAGATGTGCAGGATTAATACTGTGGAGCATATCTTTAATCGATTATTAGTTCCACCAGATCCATACGTGAGTAGTATTAAGATGTCATGTACAAAAAAAATGAAACAATATCCCCTCGAAATCACACAATTTTTAGAAGAACCTGATACAGATGAAGATACTCTTGTAAGAAGTATTGTGAAGTTTCTTGTATCCAAATTCTTTTGTATTTTCATAATTATGATTGTAATGGGTGTTACAAATGCAATATTTACTAAGACGTTAGCGTTTACTTACTTGTGTAATGTTTAAGTACGACAGTAATGGTGTTTTAGAGTTATTTAAATCGAAATATCTCGTGAACTACTAACTTTTCGACATACATAGGTTATTACATAGGATGTATTAAAAAATACCTCTTTCCATTTAAAAAAATGTCGATGACCTTGACATCTTGTAAAAAAATGACCTAGAGAAAAAAATTTTACCATCATCAAATTCGCTCCTTGAAACAGTACAACTTTATTCTGTGGAGATTTTTTGTACGAGTAATAATAACCGAGATATTTAGGTATTCCCATTTAAATGCCCAACCCTGTATATCTATTTTAATTACAATACAATCTATGTTCTTTACCTTCCTCTTCTACGACGCTATTCGCCATGCTTCCGTCGCTAGTCACGTACCTACTGGCAAAGAGAGGGTAACTTTTTCCCCTCAATTCGTGCACCCTCTCCTCATCTGGCGCCGCGTCGCTCGTGGCAACAGTGGGACGCACAACACTGCGACGTGGCATAGGCTTTTCTTCCATAAGTTTCAAACACCCAAAGCGCTTCCTCTTTTTCTATTTAACCTTCCGTCGGGCGCAATATCTGGACCGCCGAGTTCGGGCGCAATGTGCTTGACGGGGACACATTCAAAAACCCTGATGAACACCTAATTAAGTTCATTTATATAACTGGTGTTAGGTAAATAGTGCTCTTGGTGCCGTCTATACTCGTAGGGCCGCCCTTTTGGGCCCACCTTAAGGGTGGGGGTGACTGAGTCGCTTGTGTTTCCCAGACACTTACTTGCTGCCTGAACCTTCGGCATTGCGACTTTACGATACGGTACGTTGGATCTGGGAAGCTAAGTTGAATGCATTGGTTGAAAAACCTTCTAATTGTGCTAGAATGTGCCACACGTTGGCTGCAGACCGATCTATTAAAGAAATGGCAATGGGTCGATGGAAAGAAATATACAGGGTGTTCCAAAATTCATGACCTTCCCGGAAATGGGAGGTTCCTAAGACCATTTGAAGCGATATTTTCTTTTGCAAAAATGTTATCCGCGGCTTTGTTTAGGAGTTATTAACGAAAAACACGGACCAATCAGAGCGCGACCTAGACCCGAGTTGCCACAGTCGGCCAATCGACACGGGCGTTCCATGTGATACGGCGCGGCGGGGCGGTCTAGTGAGCGACGACCCTTAATTCTGCACAATTCTGGTTCAAATACTTCCGTGGCTCACTGTGTATGTATAAATTGTAGGAGATTAATACGATAAATCTCGAGAAGTTGTTCGGCTAACAAAGTTTAGTGCATAGGCAATAGATTAAAACACAAGATATTAAAACGGTTTAAAACTGTTAGTGATTTATTCTAAGTATTTATTATACTCAAACGGCCGTACTATCAGAATAATTGGATCTGGTCATTAACAACATTTTCCAATAACTATCACATTATTTGATATTATTATATTGTAGATACTATTAGCACGTAATAAAGACGTAACAATAATTAAACTCTTCGACATGCACGAGCTCGATTAATTCTTGCTCGTTGTCCGAGTTAATGTGATCCAGCACCAGCTTTTAAGTTTAAATCGCGCGCCGATTATACATATTCGGAAGTTCATTTAGCACAAACTGTTCACGCGTATTTCAACCTGGTTATAGTTAAATACATTCTCGTAAATCAATGTCAGCATCCGTGAAACACAATTATTAGTTTGTAGATGTTTATGTATTTATAACACCTCTTAACCTGCAAAATACATCGATATAAACGCTTTAACAATGCTTAGCGCGTTGAATATACCTAGTATATGAACGGAGTAAAACGGAAAAATAACTGAAAAATAAATTTATAAAGGGCGAACTCCTACATTTAGTGTAAAATAATTAGCAAATTAATAAAGTTTGAAAGTCTAATCAATTTCATCGAAATCAATCAAGGTTGCTATGAACCAAAAGCCATAAATGATTAAAATGACAAAAATTGTAAGTAACTGTGATTTAAGTTCATGAATTATAACTTCTTAGAATAATTATTTAATCACAAAAACTGTAAACAAAATTCATTTTTCATTGTAGTTTTTAACTAAATGAAGTAGAGAACATTTTTTAGATGGTTGGTTTTGTAATTGAAAACTACGCAATTTGCAAAAAAAAGGTTGTTCTACATCCTCTACTGGAAATACTCAAGAAAAAGTACTTTTGAGCCCGAACTTTGAGGGATGTTTTCCTTTAACATGGACGGTTAATGATTAAAACAATCATTAAAAACTAGAACTACCTCCCACATAAATTAGATTTGCCTAGGTTCGGTATGTTCCCTTGCAAGATTTACAAAAGGCATGTTTTAAATTTTTATTAGAAGCACAGATAAAAATGTTATAAGCTTTATGAAAATACAGCTACATGCGCAGCTTAATGGTTCCGAATAATTCAAATCACGCCTCGTAAACAAATTGTAATAAATTGTAATTTTTTAATCGTTTTTTCAAGATAACTCGTGTTTTTTTACATATATACACACATTTTTTGTTGTTGTATGTTGTAGCAAACATTATTGTGCATTCATCCATGTTTAATAGCACAACCTTGAAATGACAGTGAACTCTAACATTTGCTAATTAATGCAGAACTTACTTTCAGCGACATTTCAGATTTCAGCGGTAACATAAATTCGACCATGAACTTGAACTTGTAAATAATCACATTTATTACTGCAATAAATGTTCGAAATGATGTCCTTCCGTTGTGATACATTTCGTGAGCAGAAAAACGACAGATTGTACAGCTCTTTCGATGATTTCAGGTTTCATATCAGCACATGCAGCAATTATTCGTTCCTTCATATTTTCTGGCGTCGTGGGCTGCTCTTGATAAACCGAACCCTTTAATATCCCCCATAAGAAAAAATCATGTGGGGTGAGATCGGGTGAACGAGCCGGCTATGATACAGGTCCATTGAATCCAATCCAACGATTTGGGAATTTTTCGTTGAGGACACGTGTTGTAATATGGGGATAGTGTGCTGGGCACCCATCGTGTTGATACCATAACACTAGACGGTCCCTAAATGGTACATCTTCTACTAAACCTGGTAGAATATGTTCTAAAAATTCAGCATGCTTCTGCACAGTTTGCGTACCGTTGATAAAATACGGCCCAATTATCCTATTATTTAGAATACCACACCAGACATTTATGGTCCATGGTCTCTGCTTATCGAGTTGTCTAAACCATCATGGATTTTCAACCGACCAATAATGCATGTTCTTGAGATTCACCTGACCATGATTTTGTAAAGGATGCTTCGTCCGAAAACAATACTGTTTGGAAAAACATTTCATCACTTTCATATTTCCGTATACTCCATTGAGAAATGTGTACGCGGTTTTCAAAGTCTCTTCCATGGAAGAGGGCTTTCTTGGTGAAGAGATAAATGGAAAGGATGAAATTTTTGTGAATGAAGAATCCGGAATATGCTTGTCACACTAATACCGGTTTCCCGTCCAAGTTGCCTTATACTAACATGCGGGTCTTGATTAACTTTAGCGATGATATTGTTCACATTTGCTTCATGAGTAACAGTCTTACGTCTCACACGAATATTTCTGTTAACACTATCAGTCTCACAAAATGTTTTAACAATACTTGAGTTTGCAGAACGTGATGCACAAGAACGTTCTGGAAATCTGTCTTCGTGAATTCGTATTGCTTCTCTTAGACACTCTCGAGCTTCATCGTAAATTAAAACCATTTGAATTTTCTCCTGTTCTGAATAACGCATTATGGATCGCTTGTCGATGAACTGAGAAATCTAGCAGTGAGCAAACTCTTAAATACATATTTCTCTCACTCTCTATGTACACAGAGGAATGATATAATGTGTTTATTTCCAAGTTCAATTTCATCGTCGAATTTCTGTTACTGTTCAAATCTGAAATGTCGCAGAAAGTAAGTTTTGCATTAATTAGCAAATGTTAGAGTTCACTGTCATTTCAAGGTCGTGCTATTAAACATGGATGAATGCACAATAATGTTTGCTACAACATACAACAACAAAAAACGTGTGTATATATGTAAAAAAACACGAGTGACCTTGAAAAACGATTAAAAAATTACAATGTATAAAAAAACCGTTCCTCCATATGATTCGTCTTTTGAAATCATTTAAATTACGTTAGAAACATTTTTTGTATTTTCAGAGATAGAGGAGACATTTAGGTGTCCTGTTTTAGACGAAACACCCTGTATAATGACGACCCGGTGATGAAATAGACATTGGCTAGTCCACTCCCGTGTTCCACATGAGGCGATCCGGTGGTGAAAGAGACACCGGCAGTCCTACGTGTACCCTTCCTACCTTGACCCAAAATCTCTCAAACCAAACTACCCGCGGTTTCCGTATAGCTCCTGAATCTCGGCTTGTAACACATACCACACTTTGAGACACATTGGGATACAGGTATGTCACCAGTGACGTCGTTCAGCGTCGTTCTAAATCCGAACTTAGTTGACATTTAAAGGTGCATAAGGGGTAATGTGTCGCGAACTGTATGCCGACGATACTCGTATACAGCGGCGCTGCGGGGTGGTATCGAACGGTCGTGGATTCGCGTCTTTCTAGAGGATCCGGTTTGCTGATCCGAACGGAAATTGGCCACATCTGTGCAGCACTCGTTACGACTGCCATAGAATCGGTGTAGGGCCGGCAACTGCTATCGGCAACTTCGACTGTCGGCCCTTTCTAATTGAACCGTGGAAAACTGTACTGGATACCAGCCTCCATTGTTTCCGCGTGGCAGGCGCGAAAGATAATAATTATATCACTGGAAGAAAAATGTATTTCAGCGGCCGGACCTGGACACTAAATTTCGAATAGTACGTGTCCCAGCGTAAGATACAAGCATTCCATTCCCGTTCTCGACAGAGTCCGCGTATTCGGTCTCATTTTTCATTGGCTCCTTTCACTGCGGACGTGTTCTGCAGGAAATCTGTAAGTGTATCTCGTCGAGCACGACCGAATGAGAACAATCACACGTGTAGGTAGACTCAGAGGTAATATTAGACTTTAAGGAGCGTGTATTCAATGCAGATCTGGGTAAAATAGTATTTTAATAAATGCAATAGAACCTTCATTATCCGAACTTTCGATTATCCAAACCAGTGAATGAGAGATTTTGAAAAAACAGTCTCCGTTATTTAAAAAGAAAATTAAAGATTACTTTAACAAATAAGTTTTGTTAGCATTAACTGGATATATGTATGTATACATATGCACTACGTTACAAACGAAAGAAGCACCCAGTATAATTATAAGATATAATGACGAACAAAAGCTCTATCTAGAAATGATATTGTACAATGATTGATTTATTGCATGTAAAGTGTTAGACAATCTGCAATAACACATATTCTCACAACTATTTAATTAAACAGCGGAATCCTTTTTACGCTTTTCTATTAAATATGACCGGGTACTTCTTTCTTTTGCACAGCAGTGTATATGTATAATAACCAGCAAACATAGTGGTGAATATATACAGGGTGAGGCACCAGAAACAGGCCACCTGAATAACTCAGCTTGGTGTTAGGAAAAAATGCATCAATGGAACTTGCTTGGTTTCGCGAGGGCATTAATCAGATGTTAGTATCTTTTTGTAAGTGGACGCGGAAGGGACATATGAAGGTCAACTTCATTTTTTTAAATGGAATGAGGTATTTCTTAATACATCAATCAATGCAGCTGGACATTGGTCATAAAAAGATACTAACCTACGTATGTCGAAAAATTAGTAGTTCAGGAGATATTTCAATTTAAATAACTCTAAAATACCATTACTGTCGTACTAAGACGTTAGTGTTTACTTACTTGTGTAAGGTCTTAGTACGACAGTATTGGTATTTTAGAGTTATTTAAATTGAAATATCTCCTGAACTACTAATTTTCCGACATACATGGGTTGGTACTTTTTCATAACGAATGTCCAGCTCCATCGATTGATCTATTAAAAAATACCTCATTCCATTTAAAAAAATGAAGTTGACCTTCATATGTCCTTTACGCGTCCACCTACAAAAAAACTACTAACATCAGATTAATGCCCCGTCGAAACCAAGCAAGTTCCATCTGATGCATTTCTTCCTAACACCAATAGCAGCCGAGTTATTCAGGTAGCCTGTTTCTGGCGCTTCACCCTATATAATAACCGGTTATTATGCATAATCACCGGATTAATCACATTTACCGTAACATATATACAATATATTGTTATGTGTCTCGTATATAATTTATTTTAGGGATAAAGGAATTAATTATTTATTTTGGTTTAAGTTAATTGTAGGTTATATTTATACAGGGTGTGGCCAGACAGGTGGTAGAACCGAGCAGGGGGTATACTACATGTAAATATAAATCGAAAAAAAGGAATAACATTTTTTCGTATGACGCTTTGTTTTCGAGAAAATCGAGTTTAAAGTTCCGCCAGGTTCGCGTGCTTTACAATTAGTATATGCAGAAAGTAGAAATGGTTGATCATGGTCAGACGCGTTAGACGACTCCTATGCAATAGCACGTGTATTCGCTGCATTTTCAAACTCAATTTTCTCGAGAACGAAGCGTCAAACAATAAAATGTTATTTCATTTTTTCGAAAGGATGAAATTGATTTGCAGAAGGGTTAAATTGATTTGCAAAAGGGTGAAATTGATTTACAGAAAGGTGAAATTGACTTGCAAAAGGGTGAATTTGAAGTGTAAAACCTATAAATTGTCATCAACAGTTTGAAAGTTTTTGGTCGTGCAGCAGACTATTTGTCGACGGGCCGCGTGTTTGACATGCCTGATATATATATAGGTAAATATACTAATTAATATAATCAATTTATATGTATATATAATACATATTACCCTAAATTATGTCCGCTACTATTGAAAGTCAGAAAAAAATTTTATGATACAACGTTGTAGTCGGCGCCAAGATGAGTTCAACGCCCCTCACACCATGACCTTAAAGTGACCTTAAAGATGAAAAAATCGGTTTTAAAAAACGTAAAAGTCATAAAACGAAAACAGTAATATCAACTTATTCCATTAGAATGATTAGAATGAACACTAGAATGAATTCCAACTACATGAAGATTTAAAAAATACGTTTTGTAAATTAGGTGTCAATTATACAGATTCTAAAAATTTCATGAAAATCGGTTGATGTGAAAAAAAAAGAACGACAGTTATTGAAAAATGTAAGAATCCTCAGATTAATTATAGTTAGAGGTCGAAAAAAATCATGCAATTATCACCATCTTCAAATGTTTTCAGCATATAGGGTGTCCCAAAATTTCGGAACATCCCGGAAATGGTAGGCTCATGAGACCTTTTGAAGCGATATTTTCCTTTGCAAAAATGTTATCCGCGGCTTTGTTTAGGAGTTATTAACGAAAAACACGGACCAATCAGAGCGCGACCTAGACGCGAGTTGGCACAGTCGGTCCGGCGCGCCAACTGTTGATTGGCCGACTGTGCCAACTCGCGTCTAGGTCGCGCTCTGATTGGTCCGTGTTTCTCGTTAACAACTCCTAAACAAAGGCACGGATAACATTTTTGCAAAGGAAAATGTCGCTTTAAATGATCTCAGGAACCTCCCATTTCCTGGATGTTCAGGAATTTTGGGACACCCTGTATACATACTAACGTAAATTTACAAAATGTATATTTTAAATTTTCATTACAGACTCAGATAGAAAAATTGTAAAAACAATATTTGCTATATTTTTCGCAAATCAGTAATTGTTCGAAGTTCTTGAAAAAACTAAAGACATGTAGACCACTTTTGTGACTGGTTGTACATACCGTTTAATATTGCTTCTGGTTCTTTAACAGTTGATAAATTTTGTGACAAAATATATTCCTCTGGTGGATTATTAATATATTACTCTTATAGATTATGTATAGTAAATTGAAAATGAAATATAATTTAATATTTACATAATGAAAAAATGGAAAAGATGACACGAAACATGTATAACTTTTAAATCGTAATCAGACCAGTGAGAGCCATGCAGTGAAATTAAACTATACCGTCAATTCTACATGTAGATTCGGTCATATCAGGTCGGACACATCGAGAGCTAACTAAGGGCAGGTTGGATTCGTTGCAGTGCAACTGAACCTGGACTAATTGCATTGGCCAATTTATGCAGTAATTTGTCTCCGTCTACAATTGGATCAATTGAACATATGTTTCGCCAACGTGACTCATAGGTCCAGTATAATTCAGAATATTGTGCTGGAATCAAATTTAGATATATCCTATTACAATTCACTGTATCCTCTCGATTCTACTATTTTACCTAAACCCAGCAACCTATATAGAGTACATAGATGAATTTGAATCATTTTATAACTTTATAATTAGACTGCGGATCTTCATGCAAAATAAAGATTTGCTGCATTAATCAATAGGAGCCAAATAGAAATATCTTCTTCCGTTCACTAATTTTCATAGGTTAAATATACTTAATGTATCGATTCATATATTCTTTCAACCTTTCGACTGCTTCAAACTTCATTTTATCATTTTCATCGTAAATGTGTAAAATCTGTGGGACAAATGTACTTGATATGGGTACCTACGTCACCGAATTCATTGCCAACCCAATTCAATTGGTCTACATCAGGCTTGGCCACGTTAAATTGTGCGGCTCGCCGGGCTATTTTATATTTCTATTCAAACTTGTTTAAAAAAAATATTAAATTAATGTAAATACAATTTAACATGTTTTGCACAACGAGTTGTAAGTGCTTTTGGATCTTTATATTACATGTTTGTGAAACATTTTTTTCGAAGATGAAATTTACAAAGAATTCACCACGTGCTCCACTAACGGATGCCAATTTAGGAAACCAGCTAAGATGTGCAACGTCGTTACATAAATATAAATTTACAAAAATTAAGTGAAAGAAGGGATAAACAAATATCTCATTAATTAAGACTCGAGAGTTACTAATTATATTGAATCATAGTATAACGATAAGGTTTTATTCATTTTGTATTTGTATTGCAATTTTTAAAAGCATGTTTACCTAAAGTGCGGACCGCTGTAACGTTACACGTCATTAAAGTGGCCCGTAAAAGCACTTGGGTTGGCCAGGCCTGGTCTACATTAATTATTTTAAGCAACTTGAATAAACTTGGTGGTCCACGCAACTTGCACACCTATAATAACTTCCAAAGTATGCGTTGCACGAAAAAGTTTTGTATACACAAGTTGCTTGGTCTGAAGAGGTACATTATGTAGTGTATTCATTTTTTTTACAAGTGGACGCGTAAAGGACATGTGAAGGTCAACTTCATTTCTTAAAATGGAATGTGGTATTTTTTAATACATCAATCGATGCAACTGGACATTCGTTATAAAAAAGTACTAACCTACGTATGTCGAAAAGTTAATAATTCAACAGATATTTCAATTTAAATAACTCTAAAATACCATTACTGTCGTACTAAGACGTTAGTGTTTACTTACTTGTGTAACATCTTAGCACGACAGTATTGGTATTTTAGAGTTATTTAACTTCCCGATTTTATAGGGAAGTTATTGTAATTACCCCGAAAATCGAAAATCGATTTTTTAGCAGATCTTCACGTTTCATGGTCATTGCAGTCATTTTAGACTATTTTCAGCAAAATGTTCGTATGTGTGTGTGTGTGTGTGTGTGTGTGTGTGTGTGTGTGTGTGTGTGTGTGTGTGTGTGTGTGTGTGTGTGTGTGTGTGAGTGTGTGTGCGTATGGCCGTTTCTATGTAATCAAATTTTTCGTTAACGTTTTCAGAAAAAGTAACAACGCGATCAGAATGATGAATGATGCAATCGATGTGCCCCGCTGTAACTTAGAGCTGATTAGATTTTGGTCCATTTTGGTCAAGTAGTTTTTTAGTTTTTTTCGAAAGGAGTTGATTAAACATTGCAATTTATACGAAAGGCGTATCCACCGAAGAAGTAAACGTAACTATATATATATTTAGACATATTTAAAAAAAATTTTTTTTTATAAAATTAAAAAAAAAATTTTTTATAAAATTAAAAAAAAATTTTTTCTTTTTTTTTAATTAAAAAAAATGTTTTTTCCAATTATGCAACTAATGCTAATGTAACCGCTTACAATAATCGAAAATTATTCCAATGCAAGAGTGAGTTAATCATCGCCGAGAATAAATTTTCAAAGAATATCGATGAAAGTACAAAAACATTTATATTACAATATTTAAATAAACAATCAGTTCAAAACGAATTGTTAACTGAGATTAAATTGAAAATTAATATAAAATAATAATAATAATAATAATATACAGCAACTAACGAATCGGGAAGTTCTTTGTGTGGCTCGTGGAGAGTCACACACAAAATGAAAGACATTAATAGCTGTAGGCCCTACTAGCCATGCATACCACTAACATTCTCGCAAGAGCAGTCCTGCCCGCGAGCTCGCAAAGCGAGCGAGCAACAACAACCCTACTCGCGAGCGAGCGAAGCGAGCGAGCAACAATAGCCCTCTAGTTAAATTTAAATATCTCCTGAACTACTAACTTTTCGACATACATAGGTTAGTACTTTTTTATAACGAATGCCCAGCTGCATCGATTGATGTATTAAAAAATACCTCATTTTATTTAAAAAAATGAAGTTGGCCTTCATATGTCCTTCACGCGTCCACCTGTAAAAAAAATTAATGCACTACATAATGTCCCCCTGCAGACCATGCAACTACTGCATACAAAACTTTTTCGTGCAACGCATACTTTGGAAGTTATTATAGGTGTGCAAGTTGCGTAGACCACCCTGTATCTGTACAGGGTATCCCAGCTAAAGCAGCGCACATAAATATCTCCTTTATTTTGTGTGACATGGATATGTTCATAGCATAATTTGAATGGTATCAACGAAAGCGTACTCTGAAAAGAATATTTTGTTGTCAAGTCATTTTTTTCATGTTTTTTGCAAGGTCACCTGTATTTTTTTATTAGAAAAATGTGTATTTTTCTTTATTGCATTTTCTAGATGATGAAAAAATGCATTTGATTATGCCCGAATTATGACCTTCAGATGACCTTGAGCACCAGTGGTATGATAAAATTGTTGGAATGGTTTCAAAGTAATGTACGTCGGTGGTGATACAGTTTTTGACACGAGTAAGTACAGATTGTGCTGCTCTTTGTATTGCCTTGCGTTTATCAACATGACACAACTCACTGTGAGCGATCAAATCATTAGTGTATGTATAACTAAACGCCTCGCGATGGCCTATAAATATTCGAAACAGGAACGAATGATGTGAGCGAATTCATAGAAGAAGTGCCATTAAATGTTTGTAATGTTATGTGGTATCAGCATGATGGTTGATCCACTCACTTTCACGAGTAGCTGTTCAAATATCAAATCGGAAATTCCCAAACCAGATCTGTCCCTACTTGCCGTTTCTTTTTGGGGAAATTGGTATTACTGCCAATAGGCATCACTTGGAACTCTTACAGTATAAGCAGTAGGATATACTCAAATATATTTTTCCATCTGCCACAAAATGCAATAGAGAAAAATATACTAAAATATATATTTCCCTAATAAAAAAATGTAAGTGACCTTGAAAGAGACATGGAACAAAATTATTCTTTTCAGAGTATTCCTCAGTTGATATTGAGCTTATACTATGAACATTTTTCATGTTACAAATTACAAAGGAAATATATTTTGGTGGCACCATTAGCTGGGAGATCCACTAAGACTACAGTCCGCGACAATACTATAAGACATCACTTAAAACGAAATAATTGTGTATTATATGAAAGAATTTCATTGTCTTTCATGGAGAGTGTTATTAGTTACTTGTGGATACCTCGTTTAACGCAGTGTTTTCGTTAGTATTTCTATGAACTTGGAAGCTACACAAGCTTGACTTCTTGTTAGCCGCAACAAATCTATAAGACAGTTGCTCGCGAACAGTGAAAGCGAAAAGATCATCAATGAAATATTTTTCTAAAGCGTCGGTAATTGAAGTAAATAATTTAAATAAAACCTGAAAAATATCAATCAACTTGCAATATTTGTGTTTATACAAAATGCCACGAGGAAAAAAATTAAATGAAACGGAGATTAAAATTATCAATAATTTGCGAAATGAAAATCATTCAGTGGCAAAAATTTCTGAAATTCTTGGAAGAAGCCATTGTGTAGTTTACAATTATTTAAAAAATAGTGAAAACTGTGGTAGACAAATTGCGACAGAAACTGGCGTAAAAACAAGTGTCAGGACAGTACAACGAATAATAAAGGCTTCAAATAATTTAAAAAGGCGTAAAATTTTGAAAAGACCGCCGCTAACTAATCGTCATAAAGAAGCCAGATTGGAGTTCGCAGGACAACGCATGCATTGGCGTAAGAAATGGAGGGAAGTAATCTTTTCTGACGAGAAACGGTTTACTTTAGATGGCCCTGATAATCTAAATTATCATTTTCACGATTTAAGAAAAGAGGAATTGACACTGCAAAGGCGACAAATGGGTTGAGGTGGAATAATGATTTGGGCGGCTATAGGATATCATGGAAGAACTGAAATTGAATTTATCTGCACAAAAATAAACAGCAGGAAATACATAGATGTTATTGATAAGCTTTAGGGTTATGTTTGCGGCGCATAGGTTCGATCATATAATACACAAAGATAGCAATTTTGTAGACATTTATCAAACGTTCGATTCGGATGTGAATCATTTACGTTATAAAGACACGTTTGCTATAGAATGTTTTCTATAAGAGAAAAAGAAGGAAGGATGGTGGTGTGTTTCGTCCTAAACCCGCTAGAGGACTCATCAGTAAGGCTATCTAGCGGGTCCTGCCTTAGACACAAGTGTCTGGAGGAGGGACATTAATATA
This sequence comes from Lasioglossum pauxillum, assembly GCA_933228785.1. Taxonomy (NCBI): domain Eukaryota; kingdom Metazoa; phylum Arthropoda; class Insecta; order Hymenoptera; family Halictidae; genus Lasioglossum; species Lasioglossum pauxillum. Next base: position 25,067,801 of record OW121705.1, on the reverse strand, counting down.
CTAATTGATGTCATTTTAGTAACTTGCGAGAAAGTCATTCAACCATTTGTCCTATCTTTGTGTATTATATGATCGAACCTATGCGCCGCAAACATAACCCTAAAATTTGAATTGAAAAATGTATCGATCGAAAAATAATTTCTTCGTTATTGATAAGCACTTGTCAAAACATGCTCAGTCCATAGCCAACCAAAAATACGTTTTCCAACAAGACAATGCAGCTGTGCATTCGGCAAAGCTAGTACAGGCCTACTGTAAAAATAAGGAAATAAACATTTTACCATGGCCAGCGAGATCTCCCGACTTAAATATCATTGAGAACTTTTGGGGAATACTAGCCAGAGAGGTTTATTCTAAATGAAACCAGTTTAGTACTGTAGAACAATTGAAAAACTGCGTTGAAATGGTATGGAAGAAAATTAAGCAAAAAACGATTAAAAACTTGTATAAATCTATTCCAAAAAGAATATTACATGTCATAAAAGATACAGTTGGCAACACAAAATATTAATAACCGATAAAAATAAGCTGTACGTGTTAATTTTTTACAAAAACATTACCTGTCATATAGTTTTGTCGCAGTTAATAAAAGGTAAGTTGGTGTTACTTTCAAATTCTTAGAAATACTAACGAAAACACTACGTTAAACGACGTCTCCAGGAGTAACTAATAACGCTCTGTACGAAAGACGATGAAGTTCTTTCATATAACACATAATTATTTCGTTTTAAGTGATGTCTTATAGTATTGTCGCGGACTGTATCTTCAAAGAAAAACTACTAAACTAGCGATTACTATCCGGTATTAACACTTTACCTACCGAAAGCCTTGTAATAGGATTCTCAATAATTGTGCTGTACCAAAAGGGAGCATAGAAATTTTCTTTTACATTACAATCTTAAATGGAACTATTAGATGACGTTATTCAGGGTGACTTGTTAGTTCACAATGAAAATTGCTGTTGCTACTGAAGGTTCCATTAAAAAGTGTTTAGTCGTGTACCATAGATTTTTCAAAATTATGCAATAATCACCGGTCGGTAATGTGTTAACACTGTATACTTTGACAAATATACACCATGATCAACATTCCATTATTTGCTGCCGAAATAAATCCAATCGCAATCTCAGATCGCAGCCCTCTGAGCCGCAACGTGTGTCGAGATCTCGATCAATCCCGCATCAATTGCGGACCTATCTCAATTAAGCTCGATCCGAATTGAGCGTCAACTGCCGAGCAATCGACTCGGCCGATGTCATTAGAGTGTTGCTACCGTTTTCTTACGCGAAGTTGGCTCGCCCCTCCTCCTTCCGCCCACTGGAATTCCATCTGAATTCCTGCGTGCGCGAGACTGCTATTGGGTAATTGTACCGGTGTAAATAGTAAGCGAAGGCAATCAATGAACAATCGAACGAATGGTAGCCGACGATGCATCGACACACGACGTCACCACCGCAGTTATCTGTCGACCTACCAATTCCATCACGCTCAACCAACGACTCGTTGCCCCATACGCTGCGAGTATTTCATTCGGTGGTCAACTCGACTAGACGCCTGTGCTTCCACCTCCCTCTTCACCCCTGTTCCACGCCACCTGCCCACCTTCGCCGAAAACCCCAGATAATTGTACACACCCTGGTTACTGTGTGATCAGCCCCGGTATAACTACACGGTCTCGCGTGCCTGTGTTATCAATGCAACATTACCACGGTTTACCGACACATCCATCTATGCCCGGTCCACATACACCGCACCGCACCGCCCGGGATTCCCTTCACGCTGTTGCATTGTTCCATTCTTTTCTCACCGACGGATCTTTAGAGAGCGCCGCCCGCGTAATTTCCCGTTAGCAGAAAGAGAGACACGAGCGAACGTAATACAAGCCCTCTGCTCTGTCAGCTACGTGATCGACGACACAATTTGGAGAAACGTGGCAGGCCGCGACCGAGACGCTCCCGAACGCCTCCATTTGTCAGCTTTCCCCGCTTCGAAACTTTTAAAGGGACATTCTAGTGTAACAGGTACAGAAACTCGACTTTTTTTTGCATATATCGATAGTACAGCATTTTAAAAGTCTGCTCCCAAGAATTTTATAATCTTGTTCTCTCGCTCCGCGGCAAAACTATAAGACTTTCTCTGTCTGTGACCTTGGATGATCTTGAGTAATTTAAGTCCCCGAATCCCTAATGAAAGGGACTATCATCGTAGGTGTTTAAAAAGGGATGGACCTCTTAAAAAATATGAAGGTGACCTTGAGATCTCTAATAAAACGAACATAAAAGCAAATACTTTTATGGCATCGTGTGAGTCATATTGAACCAGTCAACTTTATCCTAAAGACATTTGACAATGAGGATATTTAAGGTGCAAACGTCAAAAATGTTTTCAACAAAAGTTGCATGGTTTTCTGGGGGACATACAGTGCTCTAATCTGTTTTTTATTACTTTGCTTTTTTATCGAGATATGTATATTTTATATACAGGGTGACTCTCGTAACGTGACGATCTCAAATATCTTTGTTGTTTTTAAAGATACGTCAAATGTCTGAAGGACAAAGTTGAATGGTAAAATGGAGCTCATATAATACCAAAAAATTTTGGTTTTTATGTAATTTTTTTAGAGATATGAAGGTCACCTTCATTTTTTTAAATGATCGTTACGTTACGAGACTCATCCTGTATACTTATATTGATATATTTTATATGATATATTTTATTATATTGATATATTTGATCTAGATTTATCACCTTCAGTTTTTTAAATGGAATGTCTTATTGTTAGATTTTTTCTCAAATTCGGATAAATTATGCAATCCTGCGTAAAAAAGTATTATACACACACACATAAAGTGGGGCTGAAAAATAAACGCAACATGAAATGCCTATTTAGTACCTTTATTAGGGAACGTTAAAATCGTATTGAGAAAAGTGCTATATTTATTATTACGATGTTCAGTAACAGTGGAAAGTACGATATGATAATTGTTTATGATGCGTGTGAAGAAAATGCTATAAGAGCTAAGATCTTGTACCAGACTAACAATAAGTATCCTCATCGAAATCAGCCATCGCATTCTATGCTGCACACAGGAACAAACCGATGAACTCTAAGTCAAAATCAAAGAACTTTTTTATATTAAACCCTAAATATTGCAGAATATGAGAAAAATAAAGAGATTATGATACAAACGATTCTTAACCTTGAAAATCTGTGTTAAACTTGCAGAATTTCAAGAAAATTGTGGTTTATCCAATACCATGTCCGTACAGATTTTTGACCTGATGTGCTATACATCACTTCGTGTAGCTTTCGTCACGCTGATTTCAAATCAACGTCTACCACGTCAAGATTTTGCAAACAATCGATTTTTGTGGAAAAAGTTAATAAAATAATTTTTTCGTCGAATTGATTTGATCACCCACTAGTTGAAAAGTATATTGTATTCTCGTATATAGAACACAATAAAAACAAACATAATGAAGTATTTGAACGTTTACTCGACGTATCGCTGCCATTGTCGTTGGCACTCCTTGTAAGCTAGTGTTTCTCAACCTTTTTTGGTTGACGGCACCTAAAAATGTCTGGAATTATTTGCGACACACCTGAATATGAGAAATGTAAAAGTTGTATGATACAAAATAAACAAAACAAATTATTTATTTACAAATTTTTTTTTCATATGTCCTAAACCTAATAAGTTAACGAAATATTATCAAAACAATTTTCTTTCTTCTTTGGATAATATCTCGTTAACTATTAGGTTTAGGACATATGAAGGGCAACACTATTATACTCAGAATTTGATACTCTATCGATCTATGGTATAACTAGAGGGCTATTGTTGCTCGCTCGCGAGTAGGGTTGTTTTTGCTCGCTCGCTTCGCGAGCTCGCGGGTAGGACTGCTCTAGCGAGAGGGTTAGTGATACGCATGGCTAGTGGGGCCTACTGCTATTAATGTTTTTTATTTGGTGTGTGACTCTCCAAGAGTCACACAAAGAACTTCCCAATTCGTTACTCCTTCGCCAACATCGCTAACATCGTTTTTTTTTGTACTTTCATCGATATTCTCCCAAAATGTATTCTTGGGAGTAGAGATGATTAAGCCACTCTTGCACTGGAATAACTTTCGATTATTCCAACCGGTAACATTAGCATCAGTTAAAAGAAAATTTTTTTTAATCTAAAAAAAAAATTAAGAAAAAAAATTTTTATGTAATTGCGTTTGGTTCTTTGGTGGAAAATTTTCGTCCTCCCTTATAAATTGCATTGTAGAATCAACTCTTTTCGAAAAAAAACTAAAAATCTAAAAAACTACTTGACCAAAATGGACCAAAATCTAATCGCTAAAAATAAATCGCTGTAAGTTACAGCGGGGCACATCGATTGCATCATTCATCATCCTGATCGCGTTGTTACTTTTTCTGAAAACGTTAACGAAAAATTTGATTACATAGAAACGGCCATACGCACACACACACAAACATTTTGTTAAAAATAGTCTAAAATGACTCCAATGACCATAAAACGTGAAGATCTGCTAAAAAATCGATTTTCGATTTTCAGGGTAATTACAGTAACTTCCCTATGAATCGGGAAGTTAAAAAATAGGACATTCCATTTAAAAAACTTAATTTGACTTTGAAATCGCCCCTCTGTTGGAAAATATGAAATCGCCGCACTATTCTAGTCCTAAAAAAAATTAGACTATGTGATTCTACCCTTCATACCGAACAATTTTTGTAATCAAATTTTTTTCGTAACTTCAGTGCGTCACAAGATATTTTCGTTATCAGATACATGAAACACTCTGTATATCAATTAGACACACCAGCTCTAGGCTCATCTAGAGCTCATATAAAGCATCTGCTCAGATGAGTGAATGCCACCCATAGAGGATGATCCAGTAAAAATTAGAACTAGAATATTTCTCTTACATATGGCGGTAATAATTTTTTTGCTGCTGCAGAATTTTCGGAGATTTCAATGTCATCTTCGCTTTTTTAAATAGAGTCATATACTTTTTTAGGTACTTTGGGATTATCCCGTCGACCTCCCGCGCCATCATAATGAAAAGCAAGTTCCAAAATAAATAATATAATAATAATAATTAAATAATAATATAATAAAATGGTCGACGGGATGATCCCAAAGTACCCTTTTTTATGCATTAATTGATGCAGCTCAACGTGTCCTATTGGGTTGGCAAGAAAGTAATTTCGGTATTTTAAGGTGAAATAAAACCGAATTTCTTTATTCAACCGATGAACTTTAATCAATAAAATATTTTCTAATTTGTTCTTTTTGGAAAAAGATCATCGAACAAAAGGGAGAATATCTTATTCATAAAAATCCATTGCTTGGATAAAAAAATTGGGCTCTATTTCACCTTAATATACCGAAATTACTTTCTTGCCAACCCAATATAAGAAAAAGTATTGATCTATGTATCTCGAAAAATTATTAGTTTAGCAGATATTTATTATACTGGACACAATTTTACAAACACATCTGCCTTAAAACTCTTAGAATATGCTTCTGCATATACATATATTACTTTGGTTTGGTATATTACTCTGGTTTATGAAAACAACGCATCATTTCACGTATTAAAATTCCAAAGCCGATATATCGACTCTTGGGTATTATAATTGCTAAAATAGGCTGCACTTAAGGCACTGTGACTCCTTTATATGTATACATATAGTTCTTCTCGACTAAAAAGGTTGCTATCAGTTATCACAGTAATGCAGTAAAATGGTATTAAAATTTCAAAAAGTTTGTTTCAACGCGTTAGTTACAATAAATTCCCACAGTCGTTAATTTCCGGCGATTTCGACTATTTATGTTGTCGTTTGTTGCTGCCTCGTTACCTGAAATTGCGTTGAACTATTAACTTGGCTGGAAATTCTTCTTGAATTTTTTCGACGTGCAAATTATTCAACAGTTTTCGAGGGAATTTTTCGTTTTGGACGCTGTTTCCGGGGGTCAGTCTCTTTATTTCATACGGGAAAATGAAAACTGTTGTTTTCATTCTACTACATGATGGGGTTTTGAACACTTTTCGAAATAGATGGTATTAAAGCCAATTTAAATATTTTGGCAAGCTTTTAAGAGTTTGGCATTGAAAAACAAATGATAAAACAAGAAACACTACAAATAAACAGTCTGTAAAAATAAGAAGTGACCTAGCAACCAAACTCTAGTTCAAACTTCCTAGTTTACTTTAGCTATTGAAACTTTAGCAGGCAGTGCAGTACAGTTCAGAAATACTTCATAGCATGATGCATTTCTGACAAAAGTGGGCAAGTACAATTTAAAACTAGAGGGTTATCGTTGCTCGCTCGCTTCGCTCGCTCGCGAGTAGGGTTGTTTTTGCTCGCTCGCTTTGCGAGCTCGCGAGTAGGACTGCTCTTGCGAGAGGGTTAGTGGTACGCATGGCTAGTAGGGCCTACTGCTATTAATGTTTATTATTTGGTGTGTCACTCTCCAAGAGTCACACAAAGAACTTCCCGATTCGTTAGTTGCAGTATATTATTATCATTATTTAGTGTACGTTTTAAGAAGATTATACATTTTCAGGGAAATTCAATAGTTTTCTACTTATCAAAATGTTTGCTATATGACGTCGCATTAAACCAATATCGCAGGCTCGTTGCTCGCTTGGTTCCTTGTTATAGCATACTAATGTTGCAAAATAAATTGTCTTAATTAGTTTTTCGCAAACGATAACAACTTATCATTATCCGGGTTTGCAGTATTGACCTTGGTTTTCTTCGATACTGTTAATTTAAATTGTCCCAAAATATATAAACCGCTCAATTTTGAAACTCTGCTCAGTGCTACATACAACATTTATAAAGTTCGTTTTTCTGATGTTTTAAAATCCAAACATACTTTCTCATATGTTTGTCCCTGACTTTTACGAATCGTAATCGCTTCAGCAGGAACCACTGGAAATTGACTAAGGTGAAGTGCCCTAAGTCTGGACAGTCCAAAAGTGATACCTAAATCTGGACAATTGAATTTTCATAGTAAAATCAGTAATTAAGAGATTAAATAATTATATTATATATTCTGAGGCCTTAGCTACAATTAGATGTGAATATTATGTCATTAAGACATCAATTGAATTAACTTCTTTAAAAATGAATTCAAAGTTCATCTGAAAACAGTATACAAAATAGTCTATTTACATGCGAATCATGTACATTTATCGTTCGAACTTTTGTGAGAAAAAAAGATATAATTTAAGCCCTCAGACAAAAAATAATTATCACGCATAATAATATTGATATTTTAAAGTAAATTGGCAATCAAACTTAACGTAAATAATAATTATTAATCCAAATATTAGATGTCCAAGATTAGGACTGTTTTCAAATATAAGTACTCCATACTGGGACGCGATGACAGTAGCTGTCCCACTCTAAGCTTATACGCAATGTGCTTACGCCTGAAGCCGGACACGTGTTTGTGAATGAAATCAACGCATTGTTTGCAAATGATTTAACTACATGTACAGTCCCTGCTCACTTTATTAGACTCACCTGAAGAATTGGTGCTTTTTGAAATCCTATAAGGAATGCAACGCTGTTTTCAACCTATGGGGCAATGATGGGGTAATGATTTCGTACTACAAGGTTGCCTTATGGGTTGCCTATCCAAGTGTAAAATTTTCTTGCAAGAGCAAAAAATCCCCCTTTTACCATGGCCCGGCAACTCACCGGATATGAATCCGATTGAAAATGTCTGGGAGTGCCTGAAGAGAGAACTGGCCAAAGAAAATATAACAACAAAGACCAAGTTGATAGAGAGAATAATCTATCACTGGCACCATAACATTGCATTAAAAGAAATTGCACAAACTTGCATAGATAGCATGTCCAGAAGAGTTGCGGCTTTAAGAGCAGCTGAGGGCGGATTAACAAAATATTAGTGTTTTAAGAATTATATTCATCTATTTGTGTTTGTATCCATTGTGTTTGTAAAATAAATATATGGAAAATTCATTGGTCATCATTAAGTGATATTTGCATAAGGCTGCTATACCCATTATTCATGGTAAAACTTAAAATATCATGATTATAGAGGTGAGTCTAATAAAGTGAGCAGGGACTGTACGTATCATTAGTCTTCTATTAGCTTGAATAACGTATGTAGAAAAAGTATTCCGGTTGTGACGTTAATAATACTTTATGTTTACATCTTAAATCTATCAGTATTACTGCCTAACCTTAAAAGTTGTATTATGACAAGTATTACTAAAACAGTAAATGAAAATAAATATGTATTTGGTTAAATAATACAATACTATAATCTATGATAAGAATACTACATATTACGCAAAGCATCTTATATTCGTCATGCGCAAAAGCGCCACCAACCAACGTTTTAGGTTATGTTCGCTCGATCAACTCGTAAATTGAATTTGTCCCGATATGGGCTTTACTTCTGTCCAGGTACTAGCTTAGATTGGATTTAATATGTCCAACTGTAGGTTTGAATTATTCTTGTTAATACAATTAAGATATTAACCTAAACAATGATTTTTAACTTCCCGATTTTATAGGGAAGTTATTGTAATTACCACGAAAATCGAAAATCGATTTTTTAGCAGATCTTCACGTTTCATGGTCATTGCAGTCATTTTAGACTATTTTCAGCAAAATGTTCGTATGTGTGTGTGTGTGTGTGTGTGCGTGTGTGCGTATGGCCGTTTCTATGTAATCAAATTTTTCGTTAACGTTTTCAGAAAAAGTAACAACGCGATCAGGATGATGAATGATGCAATCGATGTGCCCCGTCGTAACTTAGAGCTGATTAGATTTTGGTCCATATTGGTCAAGTAGTTTTTTAGATTTTTAGTTTTTTTTCGAAAAGAGTTGATTCTACAATGCAATTTATAAAGGAGGACGAAAATTTTCCACCAAAGAACCAAACGCAATTACTTAAAAAAAATTTTTTTCTTAATTTTTTTTTAGATTAAAAAAAAATTTTTTTTTTTAACTGATGCTAATGTTACCGCTTGGAATAATCGAAAGTTATTCCAATGCAAGAGTGGGTTAATCATCTCTACTCCCAAGAATACATTTTGGGAGAATATCGATGAAAGTACAAAAAAAAACGATGTTAGCGATGTTGGCGAAGGAGTAACGAATCGGGAAGTTCTTTGTGTGACTCTTGGAGAGTCACACACCAAATAAAAAACATTAATATCAGTAGGCCCTACTAGCCATACGTATCACTAACCCTCTCGCAAGAGCAGTCCTACCCGCGAGCTCGCGAAGCGAGCGAGCAAAAACAACCCTACTCGCGAGCGAGCGAAGCGAGCGAGCAACAATAGCCCTCTAGTTTTATTTTAAATTACTTTACAAACTCTGAACTGTATGTTAAAACACTTAAGAAATTGTTTTTGTTTATTTAAAGTGATAAAATTTAAAATAGAAGAACAAGCTGTCCAGGCATAGGGCACTTCACCTTACGTGTGATTTGATATTTTTCCTCACTCGACATATTTACTTGATTCGATATTTTTATTATTGGTGTTAAATTTTAATGAATATTTGCATTTTTTACATAATCACGATAACGAGTTCTTACTTTCACTTTTACTCTGGCCAATTGAAAATCTAACCACAATATAGACGGAATTTTAGTATTTTCTTGAAAAGTAATAATAAATTTTAATATTCCGCATGCTCCATTAACCAATCCGTCTTCAACATCAACGTTATTAATAATTATAATATATTTCATATTAATTTTCAATTTAATCTCAGTTAATAATTCGTTTTGAACTGATTGTTTTTTTAAAGATTGTAATATAAATTTTTTTTTGTACTTTCATCGATATTCTCCCAAAATGTATTCTCGGGAGTAGAGATGATAAACTCACTCTTGCATTAGGATAACTTTCGATTATTGTAAGCGGTAACATTAGCATTAGTTGCATAAATAAAAAAAATGAAATAAAAAATTTTTTTTTTAATGATAAAAAATAAAAAAAATTTTTATGTAATTACGTTTGTTTCTTCGGTGGAAAATTTCCATTCTCTCGTATAAATTGCATTGTTGAATCAACTCCATTCGAAAAAACTAAAAAACTACTTGACCAAAATGGACCAAATCTAATCAGCTCTAAGTTACAGCGGGGCACATCGATTGCATCATTCATCATCCTGATCGCGTTGTTACTTTTTCTGAAAACGTTAACGAAAAAGTTGATACCATACAAACATGCATACGCACACACACATACAAACATTTTGCTAAAAATAGTCTAAAATGACTCCAATGAGACCATGAAACGTGAAGATCTGCTAAAAACTCGATTTTCGATTTTCGGGGTCATTACAGTAACTTCCCTATGAATCAGGAAGTTAATAATGAAAAGATAAACAGAAGCTAGAAACGTCAACGTATTATTTCCAAATGATTAAAATGATTAAACAAATAAATAACTCTTCAATTGGTTCCTGTTTCCCACAATTCAATATGTTTAAATTTTCTCTTGAAATGTTGAAAAACTGAAATCCATAAATATCCGAAAAGTGGTCCGGGTGGACATAACCAGTTTGTTCACTTTATTTTGTCATAATTAGACTGCGGATCTTTATGCAAAATAGAAAATTTCCACCTGATTTACAACAAATAATAGTGAAACACAAGTTCTTTTTTATTTTCCTTCTTAATATGTCGAATAGGTTGAAAATAATTGCAATAGTACTAAATTTTTCCAATGTTTGTACTGTTTTAAATTACACATACTCAATGTAGCCATAAATGTATAAAATCTAGTGATAATATTCATACGAGTATAAACTAATCGCATTTACGTTGATTGTGGAAAAAATTTTGGTTATGTCAATTTTATCTTAGGGATTAGTTTCAGTTTAAAAAATCCCTCAGGTGAAACGTTAACGACTTACGTTTATTTTGCGAATACACAAATCCATGTTCGTTTCTATGTTATTTATTTACACTTTTGCTTCCGGCCGTTCACTATTCTTACTCGCAGCACCAATTTTCTTACGTCTACATTTCTTATTCCCTTTTTGTCCTCATTTTTATTTTCCATTTCCTCGTTAGAATTTTCTCCCGCCTTTCTTTTCTTTCACCTTTTATTTTTTCCCCTCTCCAATGTATTTACTAGCCTTTTACCCCCATTTCTTCCTACCATCTGCTAGCCTGTATATCTCTTACCGTGCTTCTCCCTTCGCCTTTTCTGTGCCTTCCAACCTCTCCTCCCCCCCTGCCGGATTTAAGCATTCTTATCTCGTATTCTAACGCCGCTCCCCTATCCTCGACATCGCCAGGCTGCGGGAGTGGCTGCCCCAACCCTCGTCCAATCGTAAAGTCACGTCAGCGCAACGCCGGGCCACACTTTATTTAAATACCCGAACGGATTGGTGGGATCGTAATCATGGCCAGATGCCTGATACTATATCTTTCTGTGGAAAGATGAAATGCGTGTCCTTGCGACCTGACAGAAATTCTCTCCCCCGCACTTGTTTATTCGATCATTTATACTTGTCCGATTATGCCCACCTTCTTATACATGACGCGCCAGTTATCCTTTACATAATAAATCACGTTACGCAGTAATTTTTACTGCTGAAGTTGATTAATGAGTAGTCTACGAGACTTAATATACTTTATGATTTTTTTATGTAAACGAAATTCTATTTCCTTGGTGAGTGAACGATTGATCAAACGAGTACTATTCGGTTGTCTCAAATTTCGCATTTTAGAGTCCTTGAAAGATATAATAGATCGGCGAATTTTTCACATCGAACAAATTTAAAAGTGAAATTAAGGACAATCGTACAAGTACAGTTACTCAAATTAATATTCGGACGCTCTAAAAAAGACGATGACTTTTTTAATATTATATTGTACGATTTGAACTTTTTTGGGAAGCTAGAGTAATTAAGTCTACTACAGTGTTACGTCCTAAGGTGGACGTATTATAGATTTGAAGTTAAATTTGAAAGATTTTAATAGAAGATAAAATGCAGATACCTGCATTCACCGACTTCGGTCAGGGTAATTGAGGATTTCTTAAATTCTATGTGGCTTTGATTGTGGAATTGGATCGAAGAAATCGAAGTTGGGTAAAATCTTGAAAAATGATTTGAAGTTTTGATTTGAGTAAAAATTAACAAAAGTACATTGTAAGCATCAAATTTCGGATACATAGAGTTATTGTGATCTTATTATAAATTGTTAGTATTTACCTCGAGATTTCGCTCGAGTTTTCGCTCGCAGGAAAAGATATAATCGTTCCTGCCACGAAAATGATGATGATGATGATGATGATGATGATGTTGCTGTTATTGGTGATTATGATGATGATGATGATGATGATATAAATCCGGCGGGTTAACACGCCTTCAACTTTTAACTCTACTGAACTTTAAATATTGAACTCAGAATATTGACTGACTTGAACTTTGACGAACGAGGACTTTCGAACAGCGACCAAATAAATTCGAACATAGACTGGGTTGGATTTCTTGAATAGCCATCCCTTTTATAGATTATAGATTCAAGCATTCTTTGAAATCAGTTTTCCTGTGGACTAATACCTCTTGACCGGATGAAGAGTCTTTGATTCCCTTTTATCGTTCCCTTGGCTCGATCATGTTGCTGTACACATCCTGCTAAGTAATTAGTTACCAGCTTATTATTTATCAATCTCTTATTCATTTCGAAGTATCTATCTTCACATTCTTCAGCGATGAACAGTTTTCAACGGATATTCACTCGAAAATTATATTTCAAATCATCGCTTTATTATTTAATAAAATACATTTCGCTGTGTTTTAAATTTATTCGATGATATTCCAAATTCAAGTCGAGTTTAGGATTAAAATAAATCACATGAGTTACACAACAATTCCATATATTCAACTGCGAAATATATCTTATAGATCTTCCTTCATTCTATTGATTCTGCCGCTCGCAATATGACATAATATACGACAGTTCAATATTAGTTATCAACAATAGTATTTAATATTTAATTTCTCATACAACATTACTAAGAGCAAGCATAAGTATATAAAGAAATTCAGAAAGTATATGTTATACATGATTGATTATCAATTATTATCGATGGCTGAACCACCGGACGTGACAACAGTATGTGAAAAGAAAGTTTTTCAAAAATTGCAATTGATCGGAATAGTAGAAAAAATACTAGAAGTTGCATTTTACAACTTTTTTATGCGAGCCTATATTGAAAATTTAAAAAATACGTTTTGTAGATCTGTGTGAATAAAACATATTCTGAAAATTTCGTCAAAATCGGTTGATGTTGCAATGAGCCACAAACGTTTAAAGATGGTAAAAATTGTAGATTTTCACGAATTTCGGCCTCTAACTGCAATAAATCTAAGGATTCTTACATCTTTCAATGCCTGTCGTTTTTTCCCGCGTCATCCGATTTCGATGAAACTTTTACAGTGCATGTAATAATTGACACAGATCTACAAAACGTATTTTCTATATTTTCTATATAGGCCCATATAAAAAAGTTGTAACGTGCAACTTTTAGTATTTTTTCTAGAATTCTGATCGATTGCAATTTTTGAAAATAATTCTTTTCACATCCTGTAGTAAACTAATTGCTCTAGCTTTCCAAAAAGTTCAAATCGTATAGTACAATATTAAAAAAGTTATCGTTTGTTTTATAGCGTCCGAATATTAATTCGAGTAATTGTAGATTAATTTTGGACCTGACTGGACATGAAATATTATTATGAGTCATGATTCTGCATATGTGCAAATGCATAACTCTTTACCTTAGAAACGATCGGAAAGTTTTAAAACTTCCGAATATTGTCGTTAATAGAACCCGCCTTGTTCGCAATACATATATTAATATTACTAATATGTTAGTAATAAAGGGTGGGCCATTTAAAACAGGTCACTTGAATAACTCGCTGGTTTTCGATGATAGAAGAAAATGCATCGGACCAAAGTTACTTGGTATCAGGTGGTTCATAATCTGATGTTACTATTTGATTTATTTATATTCTGATAGTGTGTTTGAAGAAAAATACAATGGCGTATTATGAAGGTCATTCAAGGTCTCTCATGGTCAATTGCAATAGAAAACTAGAGGGCTATTGTAGCTCGCTCGTTTCGCTCGCTCGCGAGTAGGGTTGTTTTTGCTCGCTCGCTTCGCGAGCTCGCGGGTAGGACTGCTCTAGCGAGAGGGTTAGTGATACGCATGGCTAGTGGGGCCTACTGCTATTAATGTTTTTTATTTGGTGTGTGACTCTCCAAGAGTCACACAAAGAACTTCCCAATTCGTTACTCCTTCGCCAACATCGCTAACATCGTTTTTTTTTGTACTTTCATCGATATTCTCCCAAAATGTATTCTTGGGAGTAGAGATGATTAAGCCACTCTTGCACTGGAATAACTTTCGATTATTCCAACCGGTAACATTAGCTTCAGTTAAAAAAAAAATTTTTTTTAATCTAAAAAAAAAATTAAGAAAAAAAATTTTTCTGTAATTGCGTTTGGTTCTTTGGTGGAAAATTTTCGTCCTCCCTTATAAATTGCATTGTAGAATCAACTCTTTTCGAAAAAAAACTAAAAATCTAAAAAACTACTTGACCAAATTGGACCAAAATCTAATCAGCTGTAAGTTACAGCGGGGCACATCGATTGCATCATTCATCATCCTGATCGCGTTGTTACTTTTTCTGAAAACGTTAACGAAAAATTTGATTACATAGAAACGGACACACACAAGAACATTTTGCTGAAAATAGTCTAAAATAACTGCAATGACCATGAAACGTGAAGATCTGCTAAAAAATCGATTTTCGATTTTCGGGGTCATTACAATAACTTCCCTATAAAATCGGGAAGTTAATAAATTGTCTTGAAAACAAGCGAGCTATTCGGGTGATCTGTTTTAAATGACCCACCTTGTATAATTATTTAGCAATTAAGAAGATTTAGTATATTGTTGTCAATAGTATCCAAAAAAATCATACAAGTGTTGTCAACCCCCCCCCCTTGATACCGTCACGGATTGTTTGCCCTGCAGTTAAACAGTTAAGATGAATTAACCCTTTGCAGTCCAGCCTAATAACTCATATGGTATACCAACACTATATTAACTCCAGCACTATATTAGTTACAAGTGTATATACAGGGTGTGGCCGGATGGTTGGTGCAACCGAGCAGGGGATGTTACACACTACATGTAAAAATAAGTCGAAAAAAAGGAATAACATTATTTCGTTTGACGAGAAAATCGATTTTAAAGTTCCGCCAGATTCGCGTGTTTTCGTATATGCAGAAAGTAGGATTGGTTGATCATGGTCTGACGCGTCAGACGATTCCTATGCAATAGCACGTGTATTCGCTTCATACGCAAACCCGGTTTTCTTGAAAACGAAGAGCCAAACAAAGAAATGTTATTCCTTTTTACCACGTTTTTATTAGCTCGCTTTCTTGTTTGTTTGTCTGTTTGTTTGTTCGGTGGCAAATTTTGCAATTGATTTTAAACTAACTTCCTGATGAGCTAGAGACTTGAACTCGGTTACATGGCTCAGAACTGGATGACAATGCATTATTCAAAAAAAAATTTTAAAAAGTCTATCCGTTTCGGAGAAATAACAATGAAATATTTACCTGCTCACCCCCCCCCCCGTGAAACCTACGTCATCGCGTTCAGCGATCGCCACGCCGCGCGACAGCGCTCCCTACTCCACTACCCGTTCCCTCTCTGACTCATCCCCACTCCACTGACCCGCTTCGCACAGAAGGAGCTCAGTGTGCGTCAGTGTGCGTCAGTGTGCGTTTGAGCTCCGTGCGGTGTTTACAAAGTTACTACGTATTATTATACTATAATGTTTGTTTACCAATCGAAGGGACAGTTACACCGAGATTTTCGGTCGAACCTTTATCTTTGACATTTTACCACGGCGTTTCGATATGATGCGGTCGCAATACCGTCTGAAATTTACTACATGTCTCTGTTATAATCTCGAAATAATGTCTACAAAAAAGGAGCAGTTCGTTAATGATGATTTTCACAGAGAAGTCGCCAAATCACCAGGTATGCCATTAAATATTTTACCACGTTTTTATTAGGTCGCTTTCTTGTATGTCTGTTTGTCTGTTCGATACAAATTTTACTACAGATTTTAAACTAACTTCTCGATGAGCTAGAGACTTGAAATTTTAAACATAGCTCAGTACTATATGACAATGCAATATTTAAAAAAAAATTTTTTAAATTTACAACAGCCTACGCGTTTAGGAGATATACACTATTAAAAATTTAACCTTTACACGTCCCCGCGCGACGACCGGTAGTGCCCACTCGGTTCCCACTCTGACCCATCCCCACTCCACTGACCTGCTTCGCACCGAAGGAGCTCAGTGTGCGTTCGAGCTCCGCGCGGTGTTTACAAAGTTACTACGTATTATTACAGTATAATGTTTGTTTACCAAGCGAAAGAACAGTTACACAGAAATTCTCCGTTGAACCTTTATATACCTTTATATACCTTTATGTATATGACGCGTCGGAATACCGTCTGAAATTTACTACATGTCTCTGTTATAATCTCACCAAAATGTTCAAAATCGATTGTAAAATTTCACACATACAAGACTAAAAAGCAGAAAATAATTATTTAAATAAAAATAAATTTTTTAAAAATACCACGTTTTTAAAACGGACTAAAAAGTATAAAATTAAATTTTTAAGAACGCCACGTTTAAAAAACGGACTAAAAAGTATAAAATAATTTTTTCTAGCCCCATACAGATTCCTAACCCCTGAAAATTTGTGATTGTGAATTTTTAATAGCTAAGAAAATACTTGCAAGATTTAAAACGAAAAACGCGGGGCGCATGCAATAGATAATTGATGCATGAACACTAAATCACTAACAACTTTATTGCACTGCAAATGATATGAAGTGTTGTACGAGATTTCTCAGCGGCAGCTACTCTCTACACTCCTTACTATGTATTATCTTGCGCCCCACGTTTTTCGTTTTAAATCTTACAAGTATTTTCATAGCTATTCAAAATTCACAATCACAAATTTTCAGGACTATCTGTACAGGGGTTAGGAATCTGTACGGGGCTAAAAAAATTATTTTATACTTTTTAATCCGTTTTAAAAACGCGGTGTATTTTAAAAATTTATTTTTATTTAAATAATTATCTTCTGCTTTTTAGCTTTATATGTGTGAAATTTTACAATCGATTTTGAACATTTTGATGAGATTATAACAGAGACATGTAGTAAATTTCAGACGGTATTGTGACGCGTCATACCGAAAACGAACGCCGTGGTAAAATGTCAAAGATAAAGGTTCGACGGAGAATTTCGGTGTAACTGTTCTTTCGCTTGGTAAACAAACATTATACTGTAATAATACGTAGTAACTTTGTAAACACCGCGCGGAGCTCGAACGCACACTGACGCACACTGAGCTCTTTCGGTGCGAAGCGGGTCAGTGGAGTGGGGTTGAGTCAGAGTGGGAACGCTGTCGCGCGGCGTGGCGATCGCTGAACGCGATGACGTAGGTTTCGCGGGGATGTGAACAGGTAAATATTTAATTGTTATTTCTCCGAAACGGATAGACTTTAAAAAAAAATTTTTTTTTGAATAATGCATTGTCATCCAGTTCTGAGCCATGTAACCGATTTCAAGTCTCTAGCTCATCAGGAAGTTAGTTTAAAATCAATTTGCAAAATTTGCCACCGAACAAACAGACAAACAGACAAGAAAGCGAGCTAATAAAAACGTGGTAAAAATGGGGCTCATACGATACCAAAAAGATTTTTGTTTTTATGTAATTTTATTTAGAGACATGAAGGTCAACTTCATTTTTTTAATAGAATGAGGTATTTTTTAATATATCAATCGATGCAGCTGGACATTCGTTATAAAAGGTACTAACCTATGTATGTCGAAAAGTTAGTAGTTCACTAGATATTTCGATTTAAATAACTCTAAAACACCATTACTGTCGTACTAAAACGTTACACAAGTAAATAAACGCTAACGTCTTATTGTTAATACGACAGTAATGGTGTTTTAGAGTTATTTAAATCGAAATATCTCGTGAACTAACTTTTCGACATACATAGGTTAGTATTTTTTTATGACGAGAGTCCAGCTGCATCGATTGATGTATTAAAAAATACCTCATTACATTTAAAAAAATTTCGATGACCTTGAAATCTTGCAAGAAAATGACATTGAAAATTTTTTCCCTTACACCGTTACATGTAGCCCTTCAAACAGTGTAACTTTGTCGTAAGAAGTTTTTTTGTACAACGAAAAGTAACGGAGATATTTTGGTGTTCTGTTTCTACGGACTCACCCTGTATAACAAAAAAAATACGGTTGCTGCAATAAAACAAGATATTTTTTCCTAGGCTACATTATATAACACAAAATCAAGTTAATAAAATTTTATGTTTTGTAATTTGTAATAGTGATGTCGCATTATCGGCGACAACGGAGTGCAAAGGGTAAAGTATCTCGGGGTCCCTACAGTCTCACTGATTAATGAATTCGGTACGCTTTAAACAAGCAATCAAACGCGGAGTGGACAACAAGCGATGCGGCACGGTGCCTACAGGAAAAATCGCCGGGGGACGTCTACGGTTAAATAATTCTGATTCATCATTGCAAGCACTTAAATGAAATATCATTATGCCTCTATCCACGAGATTAAGCAACGATTTTCGGAGGGACAAAGCCATTAGGAACGCTCGAAAATTGCTATCATCGAAGTAACGAGGAGCTCCCGTCACCGCGCACGGTGGAGGAAGTTCCGGGCGAAACCAACGGAAGTCGAGAGCAATTCTGGAGGGTGGTGAGTCGCAGTTCGCGAGAGAGACAGGGGCTCGATTTAAATGAGATCTTATCCGCGATGCTATTGATCACGTGCCCCTGCAGAATACTTTGGAAATGTTCATGATTTCTTCCGCGCGCGAATCTGTGTTTGGCAAGGAAATGGCGTCGCGGGCCAACAAGTTCGCCCCCGCGAAGACGAACTTTTCCTTCGGGCCGATACAACTTTCCCCGAGCGCTCAACTACTTTCATAGTTTATAAATATGTGGTGGGCGTGCAATTAAATTTCTCCCGGCTTTTCTTGAAACACTGAGAAATTTTCTGGTCCTCTTTCTCGTCGGGCTTTCGGCGGGAGAAAATCTGACGACCGATGATGATGGTGTTTCACCGGGAAATTTAAAAACTAGTTTGCCGTACAATTGCGGTCAAAAAAACTGCAGGAGAAGTTGAACGCGGTAAACTGGGAGAAATGGTTTTCAGACAAAAATCGTAGAAACGCTACGCTGCGGCGCGGCGTGCTGACATGAAACAGTGGAAAATATTTAGGTCTTTTAGAGTCTCTGATCAATTTTCCATGGATATGAGTTGCAAATCGATTTGTCTGCTCTTTTAAATAAAATACAATATAATTATATGATTCTATCTGTAAGTATGAAAATAGAGAAATGCTTTAATAAATCAAATGGTCGGCCTTACTCGAGTAAATTCATTTAATGAGTTTGTTAAAATCGACTCGGAACGAATGTACAGATTTAGAAATGTGAGATCGATTAGAATTTTTAGAATGATATTTTATGGTCATTCAGATGGTCTATAGTTTTAGTGGTCAAATATTATTTTCCTAAAAAAGACACCTCCAACTAAAAGTAAAGAATTTGCTGTTGGTGGCAAGGACTGGGTGAAATTACAATAAAAGAGCCGTTACAGTTAACAATTATTGAAATAATTTGCGTTGGAGAGTGAGGTGCTGCGTTATTTGATAAACCCAATGCTAAACAAAACTTAAACACATTGTGTACATTCTTGACAGTAATACATGGATATCACATATCTTAATTGAAAATAAACATAACCTTCAAATAAAAGAATGAAATTATATGTGGAACTAACGTAAATTCGCTCAAATTCGAAATTAACACAATTATCCTGATATTCTGCACGTAATATTATCTCGAAAAATGTTACAAGTTGAAAACAAATTGAATACTGAAATTTCAGGAACACCCTAATGGCCGTGCGCATAAGTTAGCTAACCAAATCTATAGTCAACGTTTTACTGATCTCCGATCTATGCCTGTTCTATCCCTTCACCTCCATTGGGCTTAAGTGGTGTTAATAATATAAATCAACAAAATCCACAGTCCATTAATAGACTGGTTTTCAATGTAAAGGCAAGGAATATTAATGGAGATACTAATTGTATATAAGTGTTAACTAGTAAAAATTATTTTTTCATGGTTTTAGGCTTATTTGAAATTTTGAGTTTTAGAAAACGAACCTGCTTTGTACAATAATTTATTATTTTACTCAAAATATTAATAAAACACGGAATTGACCAATTAAATTAAACAATAAAACACTACCCTATTGCGCTTTCGTTTTAAAATAGAATAGGATGAATATACATAATAATCTATAAACATTTGAAAAGTTGTAGTAAAAATAGTAATCTTAATAGTGTAAGGAAAAGCCGTGAGGAAAAAGCGGGTTTATTAACGTATTTTGGCACACGGATAACCAAATATTAACGACCGACGTGTCTGTCGCAGGCGCTCGTTTCGATCTGCCTTCTTTTTGAAATTCGTTGGCGATCGTAATTTTACAATTCTTCTGTTATTTCTGATTCTCTATTTTTATAAATTTAGCTATACATACCAGGTATGTAAATATGAAACCGGAATTTTTGTATAGAAAATACACGTTTATTGTATGAAAATGATACAAGATATTTTATTCGAAGTGTTGCCCATCGGTAATCTATACATTTTTCCCACCTCTCTGACAATTTGTGGATGTCATGCCAAAAAATTGTTCCTCTTTTAAGGCAAACTAGTCATCGAGCCATTTTCGTACATTTTCGTAAGATGTTAAATTTACCCAATGATGTGCCAGAACCTCTCGTGGTCCTTCAACGTGTTCACCCTTCAAAAGCTTGCTTATTTTACCACGTTTTTATTAGCTCGCTTTCTTGTTTGTCTGTTCGGTACAAATTTTGCAATTGATTTTAAACTAACTTCCCGATGAGCTAGAGACTTGAAATTTTAAACATAGCTCAGAACTGGATGACAATGCAATATTTTGAAAAAATTGTTTAAAAAAGCCTATGCGTTCAGGAGATATAAATTATTAATAATTTGAACCTTTGCACCCCCCCCCCCCGCCGCGTGACGTAGTACGTCTTCGCGTTCAGCGTCCCCACTCTACTACGTGTTCCCACTCTGACTCAACCCCACTCCACTGACCCGCTTCGCACCGAAGGAGCTCAGTGTGCGTTCGAGCTCCGTGCGGTGTTTACAAAGTTACTACGTATTATTATAGTATAATGTTTGTTTACTAAGCGAAAGAACAGTTACACCGAAATTCTCCGTCGAACCTTTATCTTTGACATTTTACCACGGCGTTCGTTTTCGATATGACGCGTCGAAATACCGTCTGAAATTTACTACATGTCTCTGTTATAATCTCACCAAAATGTTCAAAATCGATTGTAAAATTTCACACATACAAGACTAAAAAGCAGAAAATAATTATTTAAATAAAAATAAATTTTTAAAAAATACCACGTTTTTAAAACGGACTAAAAAGTATAAAATAAAATTTTTAAAAACGCCACGTTTAAAAAACGGACTAAAAAGTATAAAATAATTTTTTCTAGCCCCATACAGATTCCTAACCCCTGAAAATTTGTGATTATGAATTTTTAATAGCTAAGAAAATACTTGCAAGATTTAAAACGAAAAACGCGGGGCGCATGCAATAGATAATTGATGCATGAACACTAAATCACTAACAACTTTATTGCACTGCAAATGATATGAAGTGTTGTACGAGATTTCTCAGCGGCAGCTACTCTCTACACTCCTTACTATGTATTATCTTGCGCCCCACGTTTTTCGCACTTTGTCGGCAGTTAACGGGCGTTAACATACAAAAGAGAGAATAAGAGATCGAGTGTGTCGCGGTCTTGTCGCATGGACGGTTGAGCACGGAAGAGAGCGAGTGCGTGTTCCGCAATTCAGAATTCGGTAGCGAGCCGATTGTACAGCCCGCTAATTGGCTGGTTTACAACAGTGAATTTTTGGGAGAGGTAACAGGTGCGTCTCAGCAACGGCAGTCCCATAATCGCGTAGCGATTGGCTGAGATGCCCTGATACCTTCCTAATTTCGACTCGGATTCCTGAACAAAAGTGTACATTTCGTTTTAATACAGATTCCATTTTATGTGTAACCTTTTCTCCATAATCAACGGGTATAATTTTTAAATTTTCTATAACTATAGTTACCAAATCTATAGATATCGTTAGAGGTAATCCTATTGTTTAAAATTTCTTCATGGCCTCAGGTAACATTTGGAAATTGCTCTGAATAAATGTTAAACTTTGTTGTAAATGTAATCGTAATGCTTCTGTCGTCGATTTAATTGACCAATCCTCCTTTTCATCGAAGGATTCTATGACGTCTTTTATTCCTTCTAAATGCGTTGCATAAAAAAAAACACTGCTTTCAATCAGGTTTCCCATCTTGTTATTACAGGTTCTAGTTGCAATGGCATATTTTGTAATTTATTTTTATAAATATCGACGCGTAGTGGAGCTTTTAAAAATACTTTTTTAACTGTAGATGTTATAATTTATTAACAGAAGGAGATTGCAGTCGCATTTCCTCAGCAATTCGGTTTAGTCCATGTTCCAAACAAATTATGTGCAACAAATTTCGATAAAATATTTTCAAATGCTTCCCAGCTTTCAACATATACGTCGCTGCATCTGTGACGAGCAATAGTACTTTATCTTCGCCTCCACTTGACCATAATACTCTTATTGCTGAATTCACAAATCGAGCAATAGTTGCATAATTCGTTTCTGTTAATTGTGGATCGTAGCTGCTCAATCTTTTAGGCACATCTATCTTATTTATACTGGCATAGCATTAAATAGTCGAATATTTATGCAAAATGTATGCATTTATGCAAGAAATATGCACTTATGAAAAACATATGTAATATGCAAAATACAAATTATATTTTTAAAATCCTCTAATGACAAAACAAATTTCTGTTTAGGTCCCAGTTTTTATCTATTTTCGATAAAAATATGCATTTCCATAAACATCCGCAGTCTATTGATCACTGAAGACTGCGAAGATTTTGAATTGATGAGCAATGAATTGTTATTAGATCTATGAGATGCGCAGAGTAATATGATCTAGCCAAGAGGAGGATAAAAAATGCAATGCACACGATTAAGAAGAGAGTGACTGAGAAGAAAGCGATTAAGAGGAATTGGTGATGATGTAACCACCTTATTTAAATTAAGCTAACAATAAGAACAAAGCATTGATCGATCTATAAAAGGGATGGCTCCTCATTAAGAGCCCAGTCCACAAAATACAGTCAACAAGTTCAGTTTACATTAAAATCAACAATCAAATCAGTCAATTTGCTTTTTGTGTGTGTTGTTGTTGTTAGTGAAGTGAAGTTGATCACCACTTCTAAAGGAAAAGGTGTGTTAAACCCCGGAGCACCAACAAACCAACATCATCCAACATCATCAATCAAAGGCGAAATCTACCTAGCGGTAATTACTAACAATTTATAATAAGATTTCGAGAAACATTATGTATCCGAAATTTGGTGCTTACAATATGGTTTTGATTATTTCTATTCAAAAATAAAATATCAAATCAGTTTTTAAAGAAATTACCCAACTTCGATTTCTACGTTCCAATTCCATGACCAAAGTCACTTTGATTTTAAGAAATTTTCAATTACCCCAACCGAAGTCGGTGAATGCAGGTAGATTCAAAACTGCGTTTTATCTACAATTCTAATTTTTCAAATTAATCTTCAATTAAATCTTTAATACGTCCACCTTAGGACGTAACAGATGCAATAAAAAACAATTTTACCCTGAAATTCAAGGTGAAGGTCAATTCTGCGGTCCATTTTTTTAACAGATCTCCACGTAGATCCAGAGACGATATCAGTTTGAATCACTCTGTACATAGTTATCGAACCATTGTGCGCGGTTCAAAATTTGCTCGTTTAAGTTTCCTCAGAAAGTCTCGCAGCAGCAGATAAGAACTCGAAGGTTAGCAAAGAAGAAGCAAATGAATACCTCCCGTAAAAAGAAGTGGAGGATGTGACCGATACCTGCATAAAGTTTCGAAAGTACGCGTGTTGCACCTGAAAACTCGAAGCGGTATCAATTGCAGGGCTCCCGGGAAGCTAACATGCTTATTCGTGACCGTAATTTCAAACTTTCCACGTAACATCGATTACTGGGAAGTTGAAAAATACAAAAAAATCAACGAAACAAGAAAGTAAAGAGAGGAAGGGAGGAGTGGGACGAACGGGCAAAGTCGTGCTCGAGTAACCAGAAGAAGCCTATCGCCTGCGTAAAATACGAAAGTAGGCAAGACATAGAAGGCCATTCGTGCAGGGAAGAAGTTTCCGGGGCTCTGTTCTGTTGTTTCTTCGTGAAAGTTTCCGCGCTCGCCCGGTTCGCGGGGAATGCAAACGAAATGGTAAGTATTTCGAAGCAGGCGCTCGTGCGCGGCAGATCAATAATGTCGCGGGATAAGATCTCATTTAAATTAAGCCCCGACCCCTCTTTAAACTGTCGTTTCCCCCGTGAATGGTCGCCGAGCCGTCCCAGGCTCGGGGGGTCCGTTGCGAAATCGGACCAGCCAGCCGAGCCCTCGGAGCGCGGAACACTGTTTGCAGGAATGGCCTTATCAGATCTTAACTGCTTAATACTCTATTACCGGGACAAAAGCAACGCGAAACGCCCGACAAGCTTTAAGGAAGTCGACGCTTTCACGTCCACTGCCTCTAACGCTAACTTCGTCGACGTAGCGTGCCGCGTGTCTCCTACTAAGTATGACAATGCCGAGGCGAGTGTCTGGTAACTAGCCCAAATGTAATTGCGAGAAAATGTCCCTGAGAAAAGAGGCCGTCGCTCTTTTTATGAATGTGAAATGACTGCCCGCCAGTTCCAACTGCCCGAGGAACGAGCCCCCCATTGTCACGGGATGCCTTCGCTGACGAGAAGATGTTTACTACTTCTTCTCTGTCCCATTAGGAACAGGATTCTTCTTGGAGCGATCATTTGCAAGTGAAACGAACAGTTTCCTTGTTAATGATTAAGGGGCCACCGCGTCGCATCGCTCGCAAAATTATCTTCCTTTCTGAAGGCAGGTTCCGCTTTTGGCAGTAGCTGCTTTTACACTCTTTCTACTTTTACTTACTGTATCGTTTTACTAGCTCTTCATAATGGCCTCCTTTTACTGTGATAGATTGTTGTTAATAAACGTTAAATGCTATCGGCGCAACGGTTCGATCGTTTACTACTAATTATGAAGCAATTTTACTAATTATCAAACAAAATCAACGTTTCGATCCTAGTTTGGATCCTTTTCAAGATTTATTTGAATCGCGTCTGTAAAATAAATATGTTATAATAATTTCAAAAACTATTAAATGATTGAATATAAGGAATATTGTTTATATAATCAGTGCGCATACGGATGCTAGCTTGTACGGACGATTCTTCTCGCACGCGTCGAAGATTTCCGTTCGCAGAAATCACACGACCTCAAGATGTCCGTTCCGTCTGTGAGCGAGTCTCGCGACGTAAATCAAGTTCAATAAAGTGCAGTTTTTCAACATTAAAGAATTACCAGTTCTTTACATTCTCCTCATTCCCCTCAGTAAACTTGTACTCTCTGTAAACTCGTAATGCGTGTGTA
This sequence comes from Lasioglossum pauxillum, assembly GCA_933228785.1. Classification (NCBI taxonomy): domain Eukaryota; kingdom Metazoa; phylum Arthropoda; class Insecta; order Hymenoptera; family Halictidae; genus Lasioglossum; species Lasioglossum pauxillum. Next base: position 25,041,979 of record OW121705.1, on the reverse strand, counting down.
TGATATTGTAAATAGTGTTAGAGAGTAACAGAAATACAAAGCAGCATATTGCATTATAGCAAGTTTGTTTTATAGAATATTGAAGTGCAAACAATAAAAATCGTTTAGCTTATAAATACATTTAAAAAAAAGAAAAAAACAAGAAAAGTTGAGTTGAGGAGGATTCGAACTGGAGCCCTATAGAATATCGAGCAGAACCTCTAACACCGTGACCATACAACATACTTGTGAGAAGCTTCTTCTTTCTGTTACTTGACAGCAACAAACTAGCTTTACACGTATTTTTCTTCTTCAATGTAAGCTAATTCCTAGAATATAATTGTTCAGACTTCCAACTGTAATCATATATTAGAAGATTTAGTCGCATTTTTACATGTATCAGCTTTTCCGTACAAGCGCCGACTTCCCGTTCGCTCCCGTCACTAGCACCGCAAGGGGAATCGGTCGCTGCGTCGTTACTGATCAAACCGAGCGTTCGCCGGCATACTTTATTTTTTTTTGACACTGTTCCACCAAACGGACACTTCTGAGATTTTTTTACAAAATAGGTTAGAATCATAGCAATATTTTAGAATGTTTTGGTAGGTGTCAACCCAGGGAAAGATAGTTAAAAAAATTCCCAAAAAATTAATTAATTATTTTAAACTATAAATAATTAGCAAAAAATTCTGAAAAAAATCTGAAATATAGAGTGTATCTATATCTTTTATTTGCCGTTTATCCCATGTCGATATCTTTTCTCGTTTTAGAGCAAATTGCATTTAAGTGCGGGGGAATTTACCTCAGTATCACCCCTATCGGTGGGGGTGATACTGATATTTGATATTTGAAATTTTACACAATGTTTTTTTAGACATAAAACGATGTTTTAAGACACGAATCAGGAAAATCGGAGCGGGGGCCGCTGGCCCATGCTTATCCGGCTATACCCTTTCGGATACATAATATTTCTCTATTTATTATTATAATTTGTTAGTAATTACCGCTAAGTAGATTTCTTCCTTATGAATTTAGACAATCTTCTTGCTGATGGGAGCTTCTGCGTTGACTTTTCCTTTGAATGATGATGATCTTCTTGCTCCAAGGGCTTCTGCGTTGCCTTTTCCTTTGAATGATGAACTTTACTTCACTTGACACACACACACACACACACACACACACACACACACGCGCGCGCGCGATAAATGTGGTTTGAGAACTGTGGTTGGTACTGTGGACTGACTTTCTGGACTGACTGACTGTATTTTGTAGAGTGTAACTGGTGGACTGAGTACTGACTTTCGTGGACTGTAATTCGTGGATTGTATTTTGTAAACTGTAATTGTTGGACTGAGTATTGACTTTCATGGACTGTAATTGGTGGACTGTATTTTGTAGACTGACTGGGCTCCTAATGAGGATCCATCTCTTTTATAGATCGATCAATCCCTTGTTCTTAATTTTCATAAGGTGATTATTTCATCACCAATTCCTCTTAATCGCTTTCTTCTCTATCACTCTCTTCTATTGTATTTTTCGTCCTCCTCTTGGCTAGATCATATTATGTACTCTGCGCATCTCATAGATCGATTTCTTCTCAGTTATTCTCTTTTTAATATGTGCATTGTATTTTTTCTCCTCCTCTTGGTCAGATCATATTATATCTGCGTATCTCGTAGCTCGATGAACAATTTGTTGCTGATCGATTCTTCTAAAAAATCTTCGCAGTCTTCAGTGATGGAAAGTCTTCAACGGATATTCAGTCACGATTTATATTTGGAAATGACTCCATCAATTAATGAAATAAATTTCGCTACGCATTTATTTCGTTCAATAAAGGTTTAAAATTCAAAATGAGTTTTCGTAATTCTATCGCACGCAATGTGGTGTAATATACGTTAGTTCGACATTGATTATCAACAATAGTATTTAATATTTAGTTTCTCGTACAACATTATTAGATTAAGCATAGAAAGAAATTCAAAAGGTATATGTTATACATGATTGATTATATCAATTATTAACGATGGCTGAACCACCGGACGTGACAACTAAATAACGAAGCCGAAATCGCAATTTTTTTATTCTTCATTTTCGTCTTATATTATCGTCGAGAACTACCCCTTAAATTTTCTCCCACCTGTAGCTAAACACCCTGTATAGTTACAACCAAATAGTTTACTATATATGTACATTTCAAGTTAACGAAAGAATGCTATTGTTGCTTAAGTATCATATATTTTTAAATCAATAGGATGGAATATTGCTCCAATTTTATAATATAGTCCAATATACTAACAATAACATTCCTTCGTTACCTTCATATTAGCGAATATAAGGTCTACTAACATATAATCAATAAGCGCGATACTTACATTAAATACGACAAATATCTGTTTATAAAAATGTTGAGCCTTTTGTTAATATTCATGTTAATACGACCCTCGTTCACCATTATTGGATACAATTGTAATAGGAACCACCGGACGTGACATTATCATTATAACCTCATTCAGTGACCACTCCTTTTGAACTGTATATCATTAGAAATTTTGCGATTAATTTGATATTAAATACCCGTGCTTAAAAAATATATGATTTTGTTTCTAATACATATAGTTATTTTTAAAAAATACATCGATGACCTTGAAAACTACGAGAAAAGAATACATTTAAGGAGTAACAACCCCTGCGAGATACTAACCACATGATATAATTCAAATAACACAGAACATTTTTTATTTTGTCTAAATTAATGAAGCTATTCTGGAGATTACACTTGAGTGAAACAGCTTGTATACATATGTGGTTGTCAGGAAAACGCCGCATGTCATAATCTCAAAAAATTCGATTTTATGCATTAATTGAACTATATAGTATACGATTTACGTATTTATCAGAAAAAAGTCATGAAAATTAATTCGAAAGGCTCAGAAAAATACTGGAACTTAACCGATGACTTATGCCAAAGCAATAGTAATCAAAACTTTAAACGGTAATATTTTGAAAATGAAAGTATTTGACATGCGGCGTTCTTCCTGACAACCACAGACATATGTATACGAGGATTGCAAATAAATGTTTTATAAATATTGTTTTATAAAAATGACAAGACTGAACTTATTTAGATTCTTCACAGTTTTTATAATACATGATTACATAAAGAAATTTATTGAATCATTTCTGATGGAAGCATCTTTATAGTTTCAACAATTAAAAAATTACCGTCGTGGTACGGTTAATGTTAATATTTTAAGTTTTTTTCATTGAAACTGTTGCTTTTAATGTCTGAAATATTATAGGTAACTTATATGGTAAGTCTAATCATCATCTAATCATCTTTAATATGCCAATTTTTCTGTAACGTATTCGTACGTTTTCGTATTTAGTTTTATAAAATTATTTAAATAAAAATTTTTTTTTTTAAATACCACGTTTTTAAAACGGACTAAAAAGTATAAAATAAATTGTTTAAAAACACCACGTTTAAAAAACAGACTAGAAAGTATAAAATAATTTTTGCTAGCCCCATACAGATTCCTAACCCCGTACAGATAGTCCTGAAGATTTGTGATTGTGAATTTTTAATAGTTTATATCTCCTAAATGCATAGGCTTTTTTAACAAATTTTTTTTAGATATTGCATTGTCATCCAGTTCTGAACTATGTTTAAAATTTCAAGTCTCTAGCTCATCGGGAAGTTAGTTTAAAAACAATTGCAATATTTGTACCGAACAAACAGACAGACAGAAGAGAAAGCGAGCTAATAAAAACGTGGTAAAAAAATCGCGTTTCGTGGATGGAAGGTTTTTTCAGAACGGTTTATTCGAAAAGAATTTTCGGAACTTCCATATGCCATAAATGCATAAAGATCCACAGTCTATAACATTGATTGTTGGTAATACAATAAATTTGAACATGAAATGCACAACATTTTTTTATTAAACGCACAAAGAAACAATTGTTAAAGGATTCCATGGAAATCAGTTAAAATTGAACTGTGTACATCAGCGAGAAATCGTCCGGGAACTGGGATTTGTCGGAAGAATGTCAAATACTTCGGAAATGAAATTCATTTTGAAACGCGCAGCTGGATTCCGTAGCAATTCCACCGAGTGATCGCGATTAAGCGCGATCATTTCTCAGCCAGCGCAATCTACCTTTTTCAAGAAGCCGGCAGTTAGATCATTTTCCACTAATACACGAGCAATTTGTCCCGTGAAGAGTCGACAAGAGCCGTTTCTCAAGCAACGCTCGGTATTCTCCGACGATCCACCTCCTTTAAAGCGCAATCTTTTGCGCAAATGGAGCAAAATTGAAACGTTGAAAACCAATAGACGATCACGACGCTTAACATATGACGGGAATCACTTCATATGCACCTGCAGCCGAAAAAAAAACTCCAATGTAAATTATCTTTCACGTTCGACGGAATATATTACTGATATTTCTGACTCCTCTGCAGTCGACTCTTCTTGAATGCTGATAATAGAAAAAATAATTTGATAGCCAACAATGTAGAAATGAGAGACTGTTATAACAAAAAAAAGTCTTGAGATTACAAATATTTCACCAACTAAATCGTATTGGTTACAAATAAGGATTATAAGTGGTCGAACATTTTTTCTCTTATCGGTTTATGTTATCGTTCAGAGAAATTCGTTTCAATTACTCATAACTAGACTGCGGAGTTTATGTATTTATGACAAAAAAGACTAGGTATAATTTAAAGCAGTGGACATATTAAAAATATTTAAGGACATTAATGTATTAGTTTCAGCTTAATAGAATAATTAAAAGAAGCATCAAATGTTTACTTGGTTCCTGTATCCTGCAATCAATGCAAACATTTTTTATTTTGCATAAATATCCGCAGTCTACTCGTAGCAATCATCAATGAGAGTTTATTTCGATCGCTCATAACAGTTATCAATGAGAGAAGTTCATTTCGATCTCTCATAACTAATAGACTGCGGATCTTTATATATTTATACATGGGAAAATTGAGAAGATAAAATTGAAAATTGTTGAAAAAATTTAAAAATTGAAGATCCTTCTCTATTAAAATTATTAAGGGAGGAAATGGTATTCGATTTAGCTTCCATTTCTTGCAATCGATGCAGACAATTTTTATTTGCATAAAGACCGTAGTCTACTTGTGACAGTTATTGATGAAGGAAATTTTTAATACTTATTATTAAATAGTGCAACTTTTAAATAATAGATAATTTATTATTATTATTATTAATTAATTATTCAATTTTTTATTCATACAATTAATTCTTACAAATCAAAATTTAATGTGACGCACATGAATTTTTCCAAATTTTCTGCTGCCAATAATCAAATTTCTGCTGTAAACAATTGTACGTCCATATACGAGCGGAATAGAGTCATCCGTAAACAAAGCCTGTTAATAAACAGAATTTGTCTTGTTGTACAGAACCTTCCCAATGACTTCCAGAGACTTGCATCATCCGAAAAAGAGGATAATTATGAGCAAGTGAAAAAATTTGATCATCGATAACTGTTAATATATCTCTCATTGATAACTGCTATAAGCAATCGAAATAGATTTTTTCTTCATCAATAACAGTTATCGAGGACGATCCAATTATATGGACACTAATAACTGTTACTTGCAACTAAAAAGTATAAAAATCGATATTTTCTAATCATTTTGTTCTTCGAATTTTTTTTTAATATTTTGTGTACATTATCTTAAATTTCAATAATAATCTACTTATTATTACTGATTTTTATCGTAGATACGTTAACTTCTACTCTTTCCACCCTATACAACACAAAGTGAGTTTAATCTTTAATCAAAGGTCTGATTGATCGTGCAGTCCTGCTATCTGATCCTGAATTTAGATCTGACAATTTGTTATTGATTAGAGATGTTTTGAAACGTAATGGTTATCCTGTCTTGCTTATATCCAAGATCATTAAGCAACGGGTTTTTGAGATTTACCACCCTTGGTTTATTGAAAAACAAAAAGAAAAAAGATTTTTGAGGACAGGGGAGCAATAAATAGGAAAAATACCGTCGTTATTCCTTACGTTCAAAACATTTCTAACGATATTGAACGAATATTTAGAAAGGTAGGAATTCACACAATTTTCAAAATACCACATTATTTAAAGGAATTTTTCCCCGCGACCAAAGATAAGGTATCATTAGTAAAAAAAACTGCAATTTAGTTTATTCAATACCTTGTAAGAGTTTTAGCCAGCTATACATAGGACAAACGTCCAGACTTTTGGAGACTCGGATCAGAGAACATAGCGTAACATATTTCTACCTCGAGCACAACACACTGCATTGACGACGCATTCAATAGAAATTGACCATGCTTTTGATTTCGAAAATGTCAAAATAGTAGAAAAAGAAGTTAATTTCCACCAAAGGATTTTATTAGAAACAATTCACATAATTAAACATCATAGCGTAAATCTTAGATATGAAACATCTAAGATACATGAATATTACGCAGCAGTACTGAACCAATAATGTTTTATAAAGAATTTTTCTAACAAATAAAATCTGTTAATGGTTTAAAATACATCAAAAGTAGATAAAATGTCAATTAATAAGTTATCACAACTTCGTATGGTATACAAACAGGAGAAACTTGTTGCTTGGATTTTTCACGGTTCATATTTACCACCAAATATTGATTGGCCAATGTGTCGATCGATGCTTTCTGATTCATTGCCTCTTCAAATTCTAACGTTTGCCTCAGTTCGTATATGACAGGCATGAAATCAACATGTGTTATAAAGTTGTAATGAATTTAAAATAATTTGTTCACTTAGCAAGTAGGTTTGATTTTCTTAGAACATTTGGTCTTTTGTGCGGAATGCAACATAAATTATACATTATACATTAATTTAGTAATTTTTGCAGACGCAATTATATGAAAATTTGTCTTGAAATGGTCTAAATATTGACCGGAACGTTGAAAATTTTGTGGTAATTTGCAAAATTGCTTAGGTAGTAGCACCAGATCGAACCAGTGCGCTGAGAACATTAATATACGTTTTTATCGTAGAGAATTTTAGAATGACTGTTCTTTTTAGGTCCTGTTTATAGTGGCTAGGGATGCCAAGCGCAGGGCGTACGTGAGCGACTGACTTTTCCGAATGGATTGAAGACTGATAAAGAGAGAGAATCAGAGTGCGGGAGAGAAGAATGGAAATGGATGAAAGGAACGAATGCAAGGGCTGAGAGGTCAGAAGTGTGAGAGTCGAGAGCGAGTGAAGTTGCGAGTTGCGAGTTGCGAGCTGCGAAGAGAGTTGCGAATTGCGAGCGGCGAAGAGTTAATACAGAGACAATATTGGAAGTGTTAGAGTTGAATTATTTAACGCGATACGCCACACTCAAGACGTAGGAGTTCCTATAAAATATTCCTACAATACGAAAACGTGTTTCATACTGTAAAAGGTAACGAAGGAATACTTTTCCTTCAAAAACTTGATTGATGAATAAGATCTCCGAATCTCAAGATTATTAAAAATAGTTGGAGGAATCTTGTCAGTCCCGTTTTCAAGTCCCTCGTTAAACGTGTTGACAGGTTATGGGGACACATTTGACCGTCTCTATGTTCTTTCCGCTGGAAACCTTCAACCATCAGGTTCTGTATCAGCACCGATTCCGTACGAACCATAAACCACTAAGATCCCATCGGCGTATTTACGCTGTGCTGAGCGGAGTGCGACGTTCGTGGAACAGCCTGGAGTGGGCCTGACGCGGGCAGCATTAACCGTATTAAATGTTCGGCGTGGCCAGATTTCCGACGAGCTTCCGGCTGGAGGCTGAAACGGTAAATATTATCTCCGGAAACGGGAGCCGGAGATCCCGTATCTATCTCGAAGTTCTGAGAGCTCCGCTTTCCCGTTTGGTGCCGCGCTGAGAAATTGTCTAACCTTTTCAGATGAATGAACCTGAGGATATCGAGACGCTCCACGGCCTGTGTCTCGAATATCGTAACTACCGGCATGGAAGCCGGGGTCGGGGCCGGGGTCGGTCCAACTATTTACGAAACGTCCCGCCGCGATCCGACGTGCTATCGATAACACTTCGAGGGCTTTTGCCAGGGTATAGAACTTTGCATGACACGCTCCATGGGCCACGATGAAATAGGACTCCCGGCCAGCTTTTCGACTTTGCTATACTCGCCGGCTTCGCTTGAGTATATCCGGCAGAACTGCGTCAAGAACTGTTCGGCAGGGTGGCCGATATCTTCTCTCGGCCGCTGTTCCTCTCCGCGTCCTCTTCTCGAGTATTGGCCACTTTTTCCTCTTTCCCGACGCGACGCGACGTTCCGCGCAAAGATTTCGACGGCCAGGTCTTCTGTGGACTTTGGCCAGCCGAAGAGAAAAAGAACTTCTTCATTGGAACGTCGCGACCGAACCCCCCCCCACCACCACCCGCACCCTCGTTGACGCGCCGCGCCGTGACCCCCGAGCCGAGTTTTCTGTCTGCGTCGTCGCTGAATTTCAATGCGACATTGCGCAATCCATCCGATAGTACGTATATACTCCGTTGGATTTCCGTTTGCCTGTAACTTATCTATTGATCGTTGACTAGACCGGCATCAAAGCGGGGTCACCTTGTGAATATCGATGTCGAGAGCACCCTTTAAAATGCACTCTCACTGGTATCGACGCGACGATCGTCCGGTCTATGCACGCTCCCTTTGACCGACCCGATGTCCGAGTATGAGCGATTTTTATCTTTTAGAACTCGATGCGAAAATCAACGATGCACAGTGTGTCTCCCTTATCTCGAAATATCGGGATATCTCGTGCGGGATTCGTACTATCGAAAATATGTTCAGACAAAAGTTGTTCTGCGCAAAGCCAGACATCGCGTGGCGCTATTTGGTTCTATCGTGTTTTATTATGTCAGCTTTCAAAGCTTGTAGTTAAAAGATGGCAGTCAGCTGGCTTCCCTCCCCTCACGCTCATCATCGAAGAGAGGAAACGAATTTTCAGCCGGGCCTCCAAGCTGGCTATAGGTGATGAGAATTATAAACATCTAGTGGATTGTGTTAAAGTGGATGGAAGAAAGGAGACCCTCCTGAAGTGGCAGCAGCGGTGGGAGTCAGCTGACCATGGTAGACACACTTTCGCCCTTATTCCCAGGCTCCACGAATGGCTGGAGTGGGGTCCTTCCATTCTAGATTTCCATCTTACGCAAGTAATGACAGGTCATGGCTGTTTCGCAAACTATCTTCATGAGAGGAAGTTAGCTGATAGCCCAATTTGTTTCGCCTGTAAATTGGCACCAGTCAGGAGCACGCCGCGCCGTCCTGGAATGTACAAAATGGTCTGAACCGACGGAAAAGCTTTTCCGCGATATACAGGGTGGCCCACATAACTCTGAACAGCTCAATATCTCCGTTACTTTTCGTTGTAAAAAAAAAGTTCGTAGGACAAAGTTACACTGTTTGAAGGGCCACATATAACGGTGTAAGGGAAAAAAAATTTCAAGGTCATTTTTATGAGATTTCAAGGTTATCGATGTTTTTTTAAATGGAATGAGGTATTTTTTAATACATCAATCAATGCAGCTGGACATTCTTTATAAAAAAGTACTAACCTATGTATGTCGAAAAGTTAGTAGTTCAGGAGATATTACAATTTAAATAACTCTAAAATACCATTACTGTCGTACTAAGACGTTAGTGTTTACTTACTTGTGTAACATCTTAGCACGACAGTAATGGTATTTTGGAGTTATTTAAATTGAAATATCTCCTGAACTACTAACTTTTCGACATACATAGGTTAGTACTTTTTTATAAAGAATGTCCAGCTGCATTGATTGATGTATTAAAAAATACCTCATTCCATTTAAAAAAACATCGATAACCTTGAAATCTCATAAAAATGACCTTGAAATTTTTTTCCCTTACACCGTTATATGTGGCCCTTCAAACAGTGTAACTTTGTCCTACGAACTTTTTTTTTACAACGAAAAGTAACGGAGATATTGAGCTGTTCAGAGTTATGTGGGCCACCCTGTAGGAGAGATTAAATGGGAAAATTTTGTTGATTGCCTCCGGGATATGCCCAAAAGGTTGCATATTAAAACTTTTATAAATGAAATTTTGTCGGAAAAAGAAAACATAGAAAGACAACTCTAAGGGGCGGGCCCTCCTAGGACCGAGAGAAGATCTCGTAGGTTCAGGAGAAGACCTCGTAGGTAATATGTATTTGGTGTCTTATATATTTATATTTTAGACATAGTTTTATATTTTTTAACTATTTGAACGGTCAGACAAAGTATATTTTTAACTGTAACTGTTAGTGTGTTACAAATGTGCCTCCCATCCGTGCAGTAATGCTACATAGGTGGGTCCCCGGATAGTAGACATAGAGTCTGGGGGGTTTCTTAGAGGAGGGGTTTTTAGTGGGTAAACGTCATCGGAGTCCCGCACTACGCACGGAATGTATTTTCCCCTTCTCGTTAAAAAAAAAGTTAGAAGATGGCAACACATATTGCATAACTTTCGTCAGTTGTGCGGTTACAATGAAAATTGAACTTAATGTATCGACCGATATTTTAGATTTTAGCAAGAAGATAAATGTTTGAAGAAAAATTCGATAAATTTTTCAGTTTTTCTCAATAAACATTTATTGTCGATAAATTGTCAAGGTCATTGGAGTCAACATTGTGCCAACGAATTTCCCGAATTTTTTCACAATACTTATCCTGTTGCTAAATTCGTTGACAAATTCCCAGATGTCGCATTAATTCTTCAGCTGATTAAATTCGATTTCGAAAATGCCCATAACATGGCCCGAAGCAGCGTATCTCGACGCGGGTGACAGTCGAATGCTCATTAACCCAGAAATGTCCTAATAAATTTCTCGTGTTTCCCATATAACTCGTTGATAACACTTCCTGCTAGCTGAGCGATAAAAATGCTTTTGATTAACTTCGAACCAGTACCCAATTTAGCAAGACATTTTAATGGTAATACATTTTAACGAGAGACATTGAAATATGTATCACCGGCAACAGCTCGAATTTCGGACACGTGTTCTGGAACAATTGTTGACGAACGTGCGAGAAAGGACGCGCTAATTAATTGTCAATTACGGAACGTACGCTATCAATCTAAATTCAGTTCGATCGAAGCAGCTTCATTATGTCCTCTAGTAGTCATGAAATATTCAGTCATCAATCCGCACTAATAATGAAGGCTAAGATTTTCGTGAGTCAATTACGATCCGGAACTTAGCGGTCCGCAAAATAATTATCTTTTGACAAGTTGAATGTGCTCCTTTTTGATAAAATAAGATTGTATACTGAACAACTAAATGTGAGAGATAAAATAAACTTTGCAATGGCAATTAGGAGTCGTTTTCGTCCGTCAATTAAAAAGTAGTTGCTTGGAGAATAGCAATGTTTAAAATTGCTCGTGAAACAATTTCCGTAAAAAGTTTCATCTAAACTGGTGGTTGCCAGTTTTGGACGGTCGTTTGCAAGACTGTACCAGATACCGTGTTGCAAACAAGAAAAAACGCATCTTTTCATACGGCCGTGCAGCGGCTGAAGCAAGCTGGCTTTTCGGAAAAGCGAACAGTTCCACGAGTAAATTCTCATTTCTCGCAAGAAACAAGGGGGCGAAAGTCGTTTGAAGAGCCAGCTGAAAGATACTTGAGCAAAGTATAGTGGACCAGTTCCTGTTCCACGGCGGTAGAATTTTCTGTTCCCTTCCCCGATGAAGTGAGATCCCTGCCTGTCTAAGCACGATCCTCTTGTTCCTCATTGAAAGGCAGCATTAACCAAGACAGAACAAAACCACGTGGTGGCGCTGCGCCGCGCGCCGAGGCCAAAGGAGTGAAGCTGCCACGATTGCGAAGTAACAAGCATCGCTTCTAGTTCCACCCTTTTTCCTACCTCTGTACGCCAAAAGTGGTTAAGCTGTCAAGGATGCGAGCCCGGACCATCGTGGTCATAAAGCTTTGGCTTAATGCCGCCTCGCGGTTCTCGTATTTCACGACCGCGCAGAACGGAACGGGGGAAAAATGGGGAAACTGATGCTTCCGCTCATGTGAGCAAACAAGAAATAAGCTTCATTCCGTGTACTCTGTAACGTATACAACGAATTACCTTCTGCCGCGGTTCTCTGCTAGTTCTTGTGCATCTCGTGCAAAGACACTGCAGTGAGTTGCGCCTGAAATACAGAGTTTCAAAGGACTCTCGGTGAAAGACGGAAGTTATTTATCCTCTATGAAATTACGATTATCCTTGATACCAAATCGTTCCTTCTATTTCGTCGCTTCTGCGCCGCTTGCTAGAGGGGGTACGCTCGTTTTTCCAGGATTGCAACAGGGACGGATTAAGCGATTGCAGGGGTCCCGTGCTTGTAGAAGAAACTGTTTAGCTTGGAAAATTATGCAACAGCCCTGGCTACCGTTAACAGGTATCTTTGCTAAAAAAAAAGACAAAAAAAAGGTCATTCATTGTGCAATGGATAATGTATGGCCTCTAAGTTGCAAGTTGCACTCTATGGAATTTCTGATTACTTTTGGTTTTTAGGTACTTTATGAGAGTTTTTCTTGAAACTTTCTTTTAGGGGAGCCCTGAAATTTTGACCGCTTAGGACCCACAGTTGGCTTGATCCGCCACTAGATGGCAAACATACAAAGATGGGGGTTTTCAGTAATGAAAAGCGCTAGATAAAAGATCAATCTAGGCCGCGATAGTCCTATTTTTACAACTGCGATTCGTAATTTGCATTATTCGGCAGCCTGATTTGCATTATCCGGAAGCATACAGCTGCGCATGTAGGTGTTTTGCAAATTAGGCCTCGTAAACGTAAAAATACGACTTTTCAGGGCGATCGCGGCCATATTGATCTTCTATCTAGCGTTTTTCACTATTAAAAACCCCATCTTTGCATATCCGAGAAATGGGAAGACGCATCCCGCACCCTTGCAATCCTGAAAATGAGTCTATCTCCTTAATACGTTCCGTGTCAAGCCCTTTTTTGTGGCCTGAAGATCACGTTTAACGTGTACCACCCCCCCTCCCGAATGGGGTAGTGTGGATCTCGAGGGAAACAGGTCATCGGTTTCGCCAATACCCACTAAAAGAACCACATGTCCAGAACTTATGCCCTTTCCTCCCTCAACTTCTGGCTCGCTAGAGAACCAGACGGGGCCCCGCTTTTCGCATTTCTCCCGTCTGGTTTATTATACGAGCTGGCTTCACTCATGTTCTTGTCCAATTGTGCAACTGGTCCTAGTGCTCCTGGGTCCTTCATTCGGGAGGCTAGGAGTGAGAGCATACGAGCCCGTATCGTCGTAGGGTCGTGAAGTGACAGCGGGGAACAAACTGCTCTGGTCTGATTTACAGAAAAATAGGAAACCATGCTAGCAGAAGCTGTAGTGATAGTGAGAAACTGGCATAATAAAGTACTTGTAAATGCAAAATGCAATGAAAATTTGGCTGTAATTATATTATAAAAGGAAATACATGTTCTAAAAATATAGAGGTTATGTTGGTATGAAATATGCATTTTAAGTATTTCACCTCGGGTCTCGATTATAATGCATCGGGCGTTGATTTATCCGGGCTGTTTGTCTCCCGATTTATCCGGTTAATCGAGATCTTACTGTCCATTGAAGTGTTACATCTTGAAAATATTCTAGGAGTATGACAATAATTCCTGATAGAAAAATGCTAGTGTATATTAGTCTATCTCCTCTATATTTTACATGATATCGGCTGAATTTCTTTTCAGGCTAACATTATAACTTCATTCTCTTATTCACCCGATTCAGCAAGCAATAAATTTTAATTATTTCAGTTATAACGACCGATATAAATTTAAAACCATATTTCCCGTTGCACCGGCACGGCGGCCGTTAAAATCCAGTGCATAATTTCAGAATCCTCGCTCTCTAATAGGACCGTAGCCTTCGTTGCGTCTAATTTGCGTCACGGTAGTCGGAACAAAAGTTTCTAATGATGAACTGATAAATTCTATCTCGTTCTCGCGGAGGAAGATGAACATCCGGTTTAATGAAGGCGAAGGGGAAAAAGGAGCATAATGAAACAGCTGGCTAGGCTATCGATGAAAGCATACCGGAAGTCGAGGCAGATCGGCACGGGAGTTGCAGACTTTACGAAGCAGCAGGTTCCCGCGTCTAACTTCGTCCGTGACTCGTTTATTTGCAGCAGACGCTGCCTTTACTGCCTCTGCGTCCTCTTTTTCGTTCCCGTTGCCCCGTTGCCCCGTCGCCGAGTCGCATCCGCGTCGCTTTATCAGTATGCTAAAGCGTGCACGCCGCGATGTCGCCGTCGAGCTTACGTTAATCCCGACGACGCTCCGCTATCGAACGATGAATCGAGGTCCCGTACGTCAGAGATAGAATTAGTCGATGTCTCCGCCATTATTGAATAACTCCTGCATGCCATTCGGTCTCCTATTGGCACATTGTGTCCATTTAACGGCAGATTTACGCTTAATCCTCTCCGTACAGTGGCACAAACATGGAAAAATACTCTTCAAGACCGGAAGTTATGCAACGAGATTTCTATCGTTTATCAATATGTTAGATACGAGAACATATGGACAATCAACCCTTTCATATACCCTCATAGGGCTATTGACGTTTACTCTGTTACCACTGTTGTTATATATTTTAAATAATGGTAAATATTATTATACGTTTAGGGGAAATAGCTCGGGTGACCTTGATCTTGACATATATCGTCAAGGTCCTGAGTGACTTTCTAAAGGTTTTAGCCGTCGCTTGTCTTTGTTAGGCACTTATGAACAAAAATATATCGAAGCTACTACATTGCAATTTTGGTATTGACACATGTTATCAAGAACACTCTCCGAAATTTGTCGACCTCAACCGATTTGGAATTGGTTGTGGTTAACGCCGGGAGGGTGTGGAGGGATTATACTATCAAGATATGTGGTCAAGATCACCCATTTGAGTAATTTGTTATAATTTACAGTAGTTATAACTCATTTAGAAGTGTGCAAATATGTATATTGGTCTGTGTTAGGCTAGTAAATCGGCGCGTCGTTATTATTTCGACAAATAATATTTCGAGATTGTTTAGGACACTTTTGCAGTCCGACATATACAAAGAATATACGAAAACGGAAGACAGACACAAAATATTTCAAGTAATTTAAGTGCTCAGTTAGTAATAAGTTACATACGATGAAAAGGAAGATACTTAGTACGTATGACAAAGAGCATAGAAATGAAATACCAAATATGTATACGACAGTTTTGTACGAAGTTTTTTATTGAGAAATTAAACGTTCCCTCATATTTGCCTCTGTAAGGGACTCTAATATAATACTATCAGAGTAATATACGACGTAAAAGGAATACAACAGTAATGTGCAACGGCAAAAACTGCAGTGGATGACTACTTGTGTCTACAGTTGGATGCGACCGTTCCATAATTAAAACAGAGAGCAAACTCCTGTCTCGTTTATTGTAATTTAAAAATGTTACAATTAAACGGGAGTTTAACTAAAAGTTTCTTACAAAGTAAAATTTGCTTATTGTAACTTATAAATGTTCTAATTAATTTTATTATATAAGGACTGCGACGATAGGAATTTACTTTATTTATTTTTAATATTGCATACAATTTAAAATAGGATTGTACGAGTATGCTTGATGATATATAGTGACTCATATAGTCAGAATCCAATCATCTGACAGTATTTTATTCAATTGTAGTACGCTGAATTTTTGAAAGAATGCACTATTACTAGCCACCATTACATTGTCCGTTGTTCAATTTTCATCTTGAACAAAAACCTCGAGACAATGTATTGAGTTCAACTTTAGGGCTGAAAATTTCGGGTATCCGAGCCTCGGGTCGGGTTGCGAACCGAAAATTAGTGATACTTGAGTACCCGGGAATTTCCAGTACCCGAACTCAAAATCGAGTCGGGTCGAGAACCCGAAAATCTATGACGTTCGGATTTTCAAACAATAAAAATTTTCGGGTTTTCGACCCGATCCGATTTCGACTTCGGGTCCCCGAAATTTCCGGGTATCACGAATTTTCGATTCCCGACCCGAACCCGAACTATCGAGTACCCGCCCACCCCTAATAACCTTTAACCGAGCGACTTTTCAACCATGAACACTTGCTGAACTTGCTATGGTGTAACGAAGTACAAGTAAAATTGGCATGTCGAATATTTTACCACAATATAAATACAATATAGTTTATAATAGACAATTATAAACTATACCGGCCAATAGACAATTGGCGCGCCGGGCCGACTGTGCCAACTCGCGTCTAGGTCGCGCTCTGATTGGTCTGTGTTTTCCGTTAATAACTCCTAAACAAAGCCGCGGATAATATTTTTGCAAAGGAAAATGTCGCTTGAAATGGTCTCAGGAACCACCCTCTTTCGGGAAGTTCACGAATTTTGGGACACCCTGTATAGCCGTCATACAGAATTTGAACTAGTAATGGAAAAATCATGCGATCAGAATTAGTTAGGATTAGGTGGTGAGGGCTGAGAGGGCCGGCCTCACGGCCGGCCCGACCACGCATACGAAAATCCAGAAGTAGTCTTTCAAAATTGGAAGCTCAGCCTATATAGAGGGACACTGATCTTTTTTCCCTCTTATCCCCACAACGTGTTTACAAACTGAAAATAGACAGATGCCGCTCCGAAACAGGCTTACGTTGCCACAGAGCATGCAAGAATACGGAAAATTCAATACAGTAATAGCAATAGTTTTTTGCGAATATCTCGGTAACTAACTCCGAGCGACGGATAGATATAATGACAAAAGTTGTTCAGTATGTTGTCCTTGACAACATATGTCAAGGTGAAGGTGATCCGAGTTGTTACAAGATTTTTTTACGAGAAAATGCTGAAGATCCAAGTGTTAAGTTGACCTTGGTCGAGCGAGAGTGTGGTGGCACCTTCACACACCGCTAGACATTGTATACGTACACGAGGTTGTAAGGGTCCCGTACTTTTCAAACTACGTCTCGTTAATGCACATTTGGGGCCCCTGCGTAGTCACAATCGCTAGATAAAAGACCCACCAAGTGCGCTTGGAGTCTAAAATGGCCTACTTATGCGTTTTCGAGGCGTAATTTTCGTTATTCGGCAGCATGTAGCGGAGTTCGAGAAGCATTAGGCGGCGCGACAGTTCTGCCACTGTCAAGACACGTACATTTTATTAAATATCGAGAGATTTAGGGTTCTAATAGAAAAAAACATACACCAAGCGTACTTTCAGGAACACATACAATGTCAATGCAACCTTTATTATGTTAAACTATACGTGTTTAAACACACAGTTTGAAATTTATGAAGTACACCCCTAAACGGAGGGTTTCGGCACAAGTATCAGTTCTATGGCATTATTAGCTAGCAGCGCTAATGTCTGTTTCTCAATATTCAGTCACTGTTTTACCGATTCAGTCACTGTATCGGTTATTACTGATATGAAGTGTTTCCATTGTCAGTTTGACACAAGTAATCGATTTTTAGGACATGTAATCGTTGGTGCAAAGTACTTAAAGATGATAAATATTAACTACTCCATATTTGACGCAATTCAAGTTTTTATCATTTATTTTGTATGGAATGCTTGAAAGCGCATGGTGAAATACATATTCTATTGTTAGATGAGATTTTTTCTGTGAGTTGTATTTTTAAATATTGGATTGGATTTTAAATATTGAATACATCGAATACAATTATCCCTCTGCATTCCATTCAAAACAAACAATAAAAACTCTAATTGTGTAAAATATGGAGTATTTTATATTTATCATCCTTAAGCTCCTTCCACCAAGAATGTCATGTTTTAGAAATCTTTTAAAAATCTTCTAAACATCTTTTTTAAATGTTTAAAAATCAATAGTAAAGATAATCTCGTCCATATTATCGTTTCTTCGACATCGTGGAAGCGAGATATCTCGTCCACGGTTGTAAAAGGGTTAAAGGGGCTTTGCCAGCATGTGTATCTTGACAATACGATGGTACGCCATAATAAAGGAAACCAGCTGACTAACAAGTAGAAATTATACAGGGATTCATTGAATT
The DNA here is from genome assembly GCA_933228785.1 of Lasioglossum pauxillum. NCBI lineage: Eukaryota > Metazoa > Arthropoda > Insecta > Hymenoptera > Halictidae > Lasioglossum > Lasioglossum pauxillum. Next base: position 25,023,914 of record OW121705.1, on the reverse strand, counting down.
AATTTCGTTTTAGAATGATTAGTACCATCTCTCATCGGCACTAAAAATCAGTTCCATAAACTTCATGGTTTATCCTAATCGAATCGCAATCAAACGAACGACAGTAGTTACGGTGAAACCGTCATAAAGTGGAGAGTTTCCAGTTTCCGCGAGCCGTGTCGGTTCGGGAAGGTTGTTCCGTTCGTCACACAGATTATAATTAATCTAACGGGATGGATCATCGTTATCGAATGGAGCCTGTGGTTCGCCTGGAATCTGTTGACCTTCGATTTACGAGTTGGACCTGTCTTACATGCGTAAATAATTTCGCGAACATTAAATATATCCCCGAACTATTTGAAATGTGGATCAGGTTTACTTACCGCGCGTGATTAAACGCGTTCGTTCAGCGATAGGAGAGCGAGTTTGCAGTAACGAGCAAAGAGCTCTATTCAAACTGTGCTCGCACGCAGGCTCCTCTGTTCCGGAATCGATTTTTACCGGACGCTAATAACGTCTAACGGACGGGAAATTTAATTTCACGCCGCGAGCGAAACGGTCTCGGGCCGAAAGGGAGACTATTCCGCGCGGAAAAGGGAGAAAAGGGAGAAAAGGGAGAGCTGAACAGTTTTCGAGAACATTAGAAAGAATTCCGTCGTTCCGAGCGAGCTCCCTATTGCATGGAGCAGTCCTTTCAAATTCATTTGCCGCTTAAAATTGCGCGGGAAATCTGCGCACCGCCATTCTGCTTTCAAATTGGAAAGCCATATCCCCCGCCCCTCGCTACGGAGCGTGCGGCGATTCGACTTCACGATTGCTGTGTTCCGTTTATGCTTCTTGCAATTCGGCATGCGATTGCAGGGGAAGTGCGCAAGATATTGCCAACTAGAAGCCAAAAGGCCCTTGGACAGTCCCAGAGGGACTACCGATAAACTTTAGGTCTATAAAGCAGCCTCAAGGTTAACTGCTCACCGACCTGAAAACCCAGCACCACCTCTAGAAGGGCTAATCATGAAACTGAAGTCTTGGGACGTTCCTACAACTCTAGACAATAGCTTCGGGACACTGCAAGGGAACATTTACTGCGGGCGAAATAGGGATAACGGCTCGAACCGAACGGTTAACCCTTCCCATTCGAATGGCGACTCTGAGGGACCACTGAAAATCACGAAATAAATATATCAAATACTATGTAGGGTACAGTGTACAACGATTGGCACCTTGAGCCAAAATCTTAGTAAACATTTTTTTATCTATTTTTGTAATGTTTAAATGAGCTTAACTTGCTATTATTATAAGTTAATAGATATTTTTCTACAAAATCAAACAGTTTTTAGAGTCATAAATCTTTTATTATAAAATATATTCATTGAATAACAATCATAAGACAAATAGTACAGTTATTGGCACATTTGGTACAAATAAAGATGAATAATGGAAATAGTTTGTACTGCATGTAGGTTTAAATTCTGCATAATGTATAATTTACGTCTGAACTAATATCATCAGCTTAATATGTAGAAATAACTTAAGAGACAAAGATAATGCTTAAAGAAAAAACAGAAAAATATTTTAAGGTTCACATGAGTCATCCGATTTGACTCTTCCTTTTGTGATGAATCTTCCTCTTGTGTAAATTTGAAATAATTTATTTTAGTTTATTTAAAAGAAAATCTTTATATGATGTACATGGTGGAACAATCATTTCGAATACAATCTTTGGCTTCTTTCTTTCTACTGCAGCCTTTTCTAAATACACAGATAAAACAAATTAAAAATGCTAACAGCTTCAAGTAATGACTACGAAATTCTCGTCAAATATAAGAATATGAGCGATTTGCACAAGTAGGTAAATAAATAGTACAACGATTGACTCTCTGATGTCCATTGCAATGATTGACACCTTATTATCATCTAGTGATTGGCCCCTTCAATATACAATGATTGGCAGTGCGAAGAATTGATAATAAGACTTCTTTCAACGAATTAAAGTCATATCTCTAATTTGTTTTAATGATTCAAAGCATTAATCTTTCGAATATTTAAAAAAATCCAGAACTGTATATGTAGTAATTGGCATAGGTGCCAATTAATGAAACTTCCATACAAATAAATGAGCCATTCGTTGGCACCTGAAAATTTGAGGTTATACCTGATAAACAGCAAGAAGTAAACGTTAAATAGGTTTTTTTTGTTATTTAACGTCGCTTTGTGAACTCCTATTCCGGAATTATTTCACGACGGGACCTACAGTTTTTATAAGGTGGATTCCGAACCACCTTGGGCACCACAGTCTACAGAGCACATGGAGTATTTCCAGAGGTGCCGGCGTCGGGGATCGAACCCGCGACCACGGAGTCCGTAGGCGCGCGCTCTAGTTAAATAGGTTATTTGATTTATAATCAATCATATACGAACTTATTACATCTGTAGTACAGTCCGAAATTAAGTTATACAGCGATAAAGTATACTTACTCGTAACGAAAATTTTAACGGAACACTATTTACACTGCACTGTGCTCATCCGTCGGTCTTACTGATTGTCCTCCAACGTTGCTAACAGTCATATGTGCAACTCTGTTATGAAAACTTACAACGTTGCTTTGAAATATAAATGAGAAGCAATATAAAATGATTTTCTATACCAGGAATTCTTAATATTTTCCGTTTAAATCAAAAGTATTTACCCTAATATTTTACATAGCTGCAAAATATCTTTACTGTTAGCACAGCGTTTTTGTGGAGGACACCGAGTGTAGCGCGGACGAAATTCCACTCAAGGTTGTAAGGCTTGAGCCCGGTTTGATCGCGGACGCGTCCACTCCCGAATGCCTTCGCACGCTAGCTGCTACCCGCCAAATTAATATTGGGTAGCCGGTTCAATGGTTACGTGATCGCAAAGACAATGATTGGTTTGATTATAGTCAAGACGTTAAAAGAGCGTTTCGTCCCGGACCTGCTAGTGGACTCGTCAGTAAGGCAATTCTAGCAGGTCCTGCCTTATATGCTAGCGCACGCGAGAGAAATTGAACGATAATTGTTGACGTGGAATGTGGCGCGGTTGTCCTGATCGTTGGACACTGATGTATCGCGATGTAAAGTCTGGCGACTTATGCTGTGTATCGACAAGACAACGGCCGGTGCGTTGTACTTGTCTGCCCGAGGATTGAAATGATGATGCTTGTCCGAAAGCCAAAAGAGAACTGGTGGAATTCGAATTCCTGTTCTAACGCGATGAGGACAAACATGTACTGATTGGTTCCTGCCGAAAGTTGCATTTACCAATCAGCACGCTTTAACTGTTTGGACCACCTTCTCATAGTTCTGAAGGAACCTTGAGAAGGAGGTGCGACGGGTCTCGGTAATCTAGGACTGGCCTTGACGGTCGCGGATGGTCGTTTCGAAGGGACAACATTTATGGCACCTTGTTCTTTACGAATACAAAACTAGACATCTGGCGAATGTCTCGAATGGTCGCCGAAAAACCCTAATTGACTTAATCTTCGAGGTAGATTTTCAGTCACGAACGGATCACAAATATTGTTCGAATTGAACCGCGTGTCCTGTTCCTGCGCGACGGAACATTTACAAAATAGTATTTTGAATTGGATATATGATTTTAAAAATAAAATAATTTCATTTTGTCAATCGAGACCACAATGTAAAATTCACGATGTTCCAAATATGTCGGAAAACTTTACAAGGGGTGGTTCTTAAGATCTTTCGGTTTCTTAAGAGCCTCGGTTTTGTTAAGGTATTATTCATTTTACCTACAAATTATCATCTGATTCACTACAGTAGATATGTATGAACAAATAAAAATGTAAGTATCGTTAATACTATTATTTTGCTCTTAAACACTTAAAAGTAACTGTTAAGTCAACTAATCCCCACAACCGGGGTTTGTTGACGTATTGCTCTCACTAATCTAAATTTGATTAATCAATCAAAGCGATTTTCAAAATTAAATCTGCATACCTAAGTCAATGTGCAAACTTTTGGTGTACAACAAATCAGCAAAATACTAATGGTTCATTGGTAAAAATTAAATATGTTGAAAGTTGGTCAACTAGCCTCGGTCTCCTCTACCCCACCGATTTCGATCACCAAGGTCGATGAATTTCAATATGTGAATTACTATTAGTCAATTAACAATATTCAGCTGTACTACATGTATCGCCATAGATGATGATGAGCTTGAGATTGCTATTATGATTTGACGTGAATCAGTTATCCATATGGACCGTTTATTTTGAAAGTCCATTTATTGTTGTTTCGAGAAAATTCAAGGTTAGCATATTAGTCAATTCAAAAATATAAATTAATTATGTCAAGTCTGGCAAAGTTTCTACTAATTTATCAATATGTAATTTGATTATATAAATGTCTTTCAGGCGAATTTAACTAAAATAATATATATGTATTTACGGCTGTAAATGGACTTACACCATTTTCATAATTAGTCAATTGTAAAAAGCATTTAATTTCAATTAAGAAAAATTAAATATCACTTAAAATATATTTTGTATTAATCCAATTTTGTTTATAAATAATAACAAGAAATAAAATAGGAATATTATTTTTTCATTTTGAACGTTAATTATATTCATATATTGTTAAACTTAACATTAGATATTGCTATTATTTATTTATGCTCATTATGTGGAAGTGTTTTGAAATATATTCGTGATGCACAGGAGGTATATGTATAAGGTAATAACTGCTCCACAAAATGCGCCAGGGCGATTCTTTCAAATTTTGGCGGTCTTCCCCGACATGTATACTAGGATGCTCACTTCTCATGCATAAGACATATTTATATACAACAATATATATGTATATATATATATTTATAGCAATATATTTTTTTTTATTTATATACTATTTATATTTTTTTTTATTTATATATATACATATATAATTATTACAATATATTTATTTATATATATGTATACAGGGTGAATTCGATAAATCAGGACACCTAAATATCTCCGTTACTTTTCGTTGTACAAAAAAACTTCGTAGGACAAAGTTACAATGTTTGAAGGGCCACAAGGGTCATTCTTATGAGATTTCAAGGTTATCGATGTTTTTTTAAATGGAATGATATATTTTCGTTAACGTAATGTTGTAGCTGACAAAATACCGAATTCATGCATGTAACACAATATGACCTTCAAATGACCTCCAACCCAGAAAAATGGTATAAATAAAATTCAACGTGTAAGATTCATTTGATGTATTTCTGTTACGCCAAATGTTCAAAAATATTCCCTTGAGCTGCTATACATTCAAATGTATCGCAATACACAACATAATAACAGATTCGGTGTGACAGGAGGACAATGATGATATACCTTCACCTATACGTTCGTACAGAATCGTGTTTATCCACTATGTACTAATTACTCAGAAGACCTTCTTGCTATCAGATTTCCACAGTTTCTAAGATTTCTCGATCAGTTTATCGATGAACGTTTCACAATGCGTTACTCGAAGGAAGATAAGATTGATATGATTTTCATTTATTGAGAAAGTCGACAGTGTTTAAGAGAAGCCGTGCAGTTGTACAAGGACCGATTTCCTAATCGTAATTGTCCATCAGTTTCCGTTTACTCCAATTTGTTAAATAAATTCCGTGAAACTGGTAGTGTCGAAAATAAAAAATGTACAAAGGTGAGGACTGTAAGGAATGAAGCAAACACAATTAATGTTCTGGCAGCAGTGAATACAAACCCTCATGCTAGTACGAGGCAAATCGCACGAGGAAGTGGCATTAGTCAAAAATGTGTAGTTCAAATACTCCAGGAACACAAATTTCATCCTTTTCACCTATCAATTCATCAAGAACTTCATGGTAGAGACTTTGTAAATCGTGTAAACTTTTGCCAGTGGGAATTGAGACAATTGATAAACGATAGAGCATTTTTTAATCAAGTATTATTTACCGATGAAGTTTCGTTTACAAATCACGGGCAAATAAATTTAAAAAACCTGCATTATTGGTCATCTGAAAATCCGCGGTGGTTACGGACAGTCGACAAACAAAGACCATGGTCCGTCAATGTTTGGTGCGTTATTTTAGATAACCAAATAATTGGGCCTCACTTTATTACCGGAACATTAAATGCAGAAAAATACATTGCATTTTTACGAGAATCGTTACCAATTCTCCTGGACAATACACCCTTGAACATTCGTGAAAATATGTGGTATCAACATGACGGATGTCCGGCCCATTCTTCCCGTGTCGTAACACAATTCTTAAATAATAAGTTTCCAAATCGTTGGATTGGACATAACGGACCCGTATTATGGCCAGCTCGCTCACCAGACCTTACAGCCCTTGATTTTTATCTATGGGGAAAACTGAAAGACGATGTTTATAGTGAACCATCAACGACTATAGACGACATGAAAGAAAGAATCGTCCAGGCTTGTGCGTCGATTTCCTCAGAAATGAATTACGCAGCAGTACGTTCTGTAACTTCACGACTGAATGAATGTATAGCAGCTCAAGGGAATATTTTTGAACATTTGGTGTAACAGAAATACATCAAATGAATCTTACACGTTGAATTTTATTTATACCATTTTTCTGGGTTGAAGGTCATATTGTGTTACATGCATGAATTCGTTATTTTGTCAGCTACAACATTACGTTAACGAAAATATATCATTCCATTTAAAAAAACATCGATAACCTTAAAATCTCATAAAAATGACCTTGAAATTTTTTTTCCCCTTACACCGTTATATGTGTCCCTTCAAACAGTGTAACTTTGTCCTACGAAGTTCTTTTGTACAACGGAAAGTAACGGAGATATTTAGGTGTCCTGCTGTATCGAATTCATCCTGTATATACTTATATATATTTATAACAATATATTAATTTATGTATATATTGGGGACCGTACAAATAAGCTTATGTGACAGGTGAGCATGTCGCGTTGTATCGCCGCGCCGCGCCGCACAGTGGTCTGAGAGCGGCAAAAACCCCATATTTTCAAACTTCTTAAAAAACCAAATTTTTTATATTTTTGGCTAGTAGGAGAGTAAATTCAAACATTTCTAGGATGAATCAGTTCAAAATCCAAATTTACTTTGTTGTAGAACGTCTTAAAGTTGGCCATGCTAAACATACCTAGCAATCAGCAAAAGCTCTTAGAATATTGTTCTCAAAAATTCATGATGATGAGTGCTTCTTCACAGTGTCTTAATCTTCGAAGTTAAAAAAATGAAGATAGATATCCCTTTTTTCCTAGGCAGAGATCCACTACCACTACGTTCAGATAACTGACAATGTGGCTACATTGTTTTGGGTAAAACAAGGTTAAATTGGATTTAAAAATGAGCGTTGTTTCACTGTTATTACGCTCATTCGCTGGCGACGTAATTTCAGGTTCGCATGCGTATCTTGTTAAAATGCATTACGCATTACTAACACACAGAGGATATAAATCGCAATGCGAAATGTATGATCACGGTAAGCTTAAATCACACCGGGATTCCTCGTATCTCATCTCATTTAGCAAATAATCAGTTACAAATGGCAGAGGATAATGGTCATGACAAATTTCAACATTATTAATCACACGAATTATGGTTACATCCATTATTTTTGTAGGCAACCCAATTACGGTTATGGAATTAAGATGTATGTAAAACCACGCCGAAAAAAAATATTTAATGTAAATAAAAGTAATATTTGTACACACTTAAAAACACGATAACTGTTTTAAAAGTAGCCCAAACGACTTTTAGTTTCCCGTGACATTAGGATTAGTTTTCCAGCCGAGGAAAACACTTTATAGGTTTGCAAGGTTTCTTTCTACGTTTTCTTATCTGGGCCCTTATTGAAAATTTGAAAACTGCATGTGGTGAATATGTGTCAGTTATAGATATTATGAAACATCGAAATCGTTTGATGCGGAAAACCGACAGGCACTGAAAGATGTAAGCTGTGAGAATCTTCAGATAGTTACAGGCCGAAAAATATGAAAAACTACGATTTTTACCATTTTTACTGGTTGTAGATTATCGCAACGTCGACCGATTTTGGTGACTTTTTCCGAATGTTTATAACTTATACAGATTTATAAAGCGTATTCTTAAATTAAAATTTTTTGAATTATTTTTAAATTACATTTTAAAACTTGTAATATAGGCTCACATAAAAATGTTGTAAAAGTAACGTTTTGAAAGTGTCCCAATATTATTGTGATAGACTGTATATCTCCGTAGGCTTTATCTAATACACGGTTATGTAAATCTACATTAAGCCAAAGGCTTACCATCTGTAGGCTGTGACCATCCGAGTCACAGTTAATACACAAATCTAATGCAATGTGTGCACTGCACTCAGTTTTCACCACAAACGCTATCAGTGTAACATTTATTGCAAATCAAGCATTCTGAGTCATCTTCTGATTCTGAGGACAAGGAATCTATCTTGAACGACGTAAATCCTATGCCTACACTTAGTCAAGTATCCCCGTTCGACATTTTTATCATTGTAAGGGCCACACGTGCATAATCTCGATGCATCGGATAAAATAAAATACCTCAATCTATAGTCAATTTATTATATTTCCGTAAACTGATCATGAAAAAATATCAAGCAGTATTTAATGGACAAAAATTGATAAATAGTCGAAACAAAAATATTTACATTTTCACACGCAAGTTTCGGTCACGACAACACATTACATGGTGAGCTAGTCATTCTTATGTTTCGATATCGTGGAAAACAGCATCATCTACTTTATAGTATTACAATTAGTATAGATTAGTCGACTAACCCCATTAGTTTGTACATAATTACTTGAAATAATTTAAGGAACTATCTGATTGATAATATTTCAGAATTTATACATTCAGATTGAGTCAATAACAATCATTATCTGAAATATGTTTCTTCAATCGATCATATTTGCTGTTAATAAATGTTAAATGCTTTCGGCGCAACGGTTCGATCGTTTATTACTAATTATGAAGCAATTTTGCTAATTATCAAACAAAATTAACACAACGATTACTCAGAAAATTTTACGTCAAACATCGTCAAGGAAAGTATTTTTGAATTATATCATCCTCTGTTGGTTGAAAAACGAAAGGAGGATGGATTTAAAAGAACTGGTCCAATCCATTGGAAAAATACCGTTGTTATACCTTATGTTGAGAACATCTCAAACGACATAAAAAGGATCTTTCAAAGAGTAGGAATTCATACAATTTTCAGGACACCACATTATCTTAAAACCTTGTTTCCACCTATTAAAGATAAGCTACCACGTTTAGAAAGTTGCAATACTGTATACTCAATACCTTGCTTGGTATGTAGTCAAGTATATATTGGACAAATGTCCAGAAACTTGAAAACCCGTATCACAGAACATAAGCATAATATTTTCTTACCTCCACTCCAACATACGGCTTTGACGAAACATTCATTTGAAATGGATCATAGATTTGATTTTGAGAACGTCAAAATTGTTGACAAAAAACAAAATTGACATCGAAGGTTACTATTGGAAACTATTCATATGATTAAACATCGCAGCGTAAATCTTAGGTATGAGACACCCGAGATGTATGAATATTACGTAACATTACTAAACTAGTAATGTTCTATGATGAATTTTCCAATAAACCTTACTTTTGTCATTATCTAAAAATTTTGAATTAGCTGTTCCTCACATACAATTAACTGTATGAAACTGATTCCAATAAAAGTTGAACGTTAATAACGATTTACCATCAAGGTATATTCGTAAGAGTGGATTTAAGAACATACTATGACCTTTCAAAATTTACCGCCTCATATTGATAGATATAACCTAGATCGTTTTCAATACATTCTTACGTCAGTGTCTTGACAACAAGCATGTCCGACGCACGTAACACACGTGCCACGCAATTATTATAAATTTATTTTAAAGCAAGTTAGTGAATTTTAATGAACAATACTCCTTATATTCATTCATTTAATAGTTTTTGAAATTATTAGAACATATTTACTTTACAGACGTGATTCAAATAAATCCTGCAAAGGATCCAAACTAGGATCGAATCGTTGATTTTGTTTGATAACACTGTCCAACAGCCAAAAAGTATTTCGATTCCCATTATACGATTCTTATAGAGTTTTTCGCGCTGATTCCGAATCTGTACTTAATTTTTCTCCTAGACGTACAGTTTTTGAGAAAATTGAGTTTTAAAAAAAGACATATTTTTCAACTTTGAACAAATATTGTGATGTTATAAAAGATATTGAATTGTTCTTTACAGCAAAAGATTCTGTAGACTTTCCCGAATACAGTGATATCCAGTATTAATACATTATGATTGTTCAAACATGTTTAAACGATCATTAACGACGGAGTGACACCACTTTTGCACCAATTATCGATGTTTTTTTCAATTTATCTCAAAAAATAAGGGTCCTGCGGAAAATCGAACTATACCACGCGATAGAGCAAACTTTTATCTTGAGAAACCACCCTTTCAAGTTTGCGTGGTCGACGTTTTTTTCGAACCAGAAAGCAAAATATCTTCGCCCGACATGAGTTACCGCCAGTGGCGCTTACCACTAGAACAGGCGTTCCACGAGATACAGCGCGGCGAACGTCCCTTCTAGCGGTAAGCGCCACTGGCAGCAACTCATGTCGGGCGAAGATATTTTGCTTTCTGATTCGAAAAAAACGTCGACCACGCAAACTTGAAAGGGTGGTTCCTCAAGATACAAGTCTGCTCTATCGCGTGGTATAGTTCGATTTTCCGCAGGACCCCTATTTTTTGAGATAAATTGAAAAAAAACATCAAAAATTGGTGCAAAAGTGGTGTCACTCCGTCGTTAATGATCGTTTAAACATGTTTAAACAATCATAATGTATTAATACTGGATATCACTGTATTCGGGAAAGTCTAAGGAATCTTCTGCTGTAAAGATCAATTCAATATATTTTATAATAACATCACAATATTTGTTCAAATTTGAAAAATATGTCATTTTTTTAAACTCAAATTTCTCGAAAACTGTGCGTCTAGGAGAAAAATTAAGGACAGATTCGGAATCAGCGTGAAAAAACTCTATAAGAATCGCATAGTGGGAATCGAAATACAAAAAAGAAGTTGAAATTTGTTGGACAGTGTAATTAGCAAAATTGCTTAATAATTAGTAAAAAACGATCGAACCGTTGCACCGAAAGCATTTAAAATTTATTATCTGAAATAACTAATTTCCTACGGATTGTATCAGAATCATTTTATTGTTTTGTGATTTCAAGGTGACCTGGAGTTTTCTCAAAGTCATCTGAAGTTCATCTCAATGTCATCGTATTATAAGTTACTATATTCATCGCGCCATCGACAACAACGTGGTGTTTAAAAAATGATACGGTGCCTTTTTAAAGAGAACTAGGTAACTTTCGTGCCGCGAAAAAAGAGTAAGTTAAAAACAAATTTACACCGTGCAATATTTTTGGTACACTTTAAAATTTTCATAAAGATGTCACGATATTCCCATAGAATAATAAACACGCTGAGGTTAGCGATCAGATCCTACCGGCACTCGCTCCTCCTTTCCTCAAAATAATGATTTAATAATAAGTCACGGCGACACTTTCCATCTCCGTAGATAGTAACGAAGTCTCGTTGGGAAGATCGTTTGGGAAACGACCGATAGAGTCGCTTCGATGGAGAGACGAGCGGATTAACGAAAAGAAAATCGATGGTACAGGGGTTATCGGTAATAGGAGGGGGGTGGGTTAGGTAGGGTTGAGCAGGAGGAACGAAGTGGAGCGAAAGGGAAGGGTAGTGGGACGAGACTCGAAGGTCTGTAAGGATTGGAAGTGAGGTGTAACATCGTGGAACCCGAGAAGTTAGACCCTCGGAACCGGCCGGATCGTGCTGGAAAAGTGTTTAGAGTCGCGAGTTATGCTCGACTGCGCCGGCAAATGAGATCGAGTGAAAACTCTTCGCGCACCGTTCGAACCAATCCTCCCGCCGGAGTGTATCACTCCGGTGTAGACGCGCGTGATTAATGGGTTTCTCATGGAAAAGAATCTCGTTTACGTCGCAGAAAAGTATGGTAGGAACCGATCGGAGCCCGGTTACAATTGATTCAACCCATTGGAACCTGTTTCCCTTCAGTCAGCGGAACACTTCCAGGAAACTTCTTCCAAGGATCGGAGATTCGTCAGCTATCGATACCGTGTAATTTCCGGTTTGATGCTATACTCCTCGAGTTCGAGGAAAATATTTCGAAAAGAATTTACTAAGTCGTTCAGAAAGTTCGTAGCGTAACAATGAATTTTTTCAGCAATTTCTGATTCATTTACTCCATCTATGAAATGATTTTCCTCGGAACCTCTAAAATACTCATCTACGGCTGCTATAACTTCTTCATTTCATGTGTGCCGATGTATTGTCCTGGTGAAATATGATTTTTCTCTCCCAAATTTGTGCATCCAGTTGATCCAAAAGGTTTCGGTAATACTCTCCTGTTATTGTTTTCCTGGCTTGAAGGTAATCAATTAACAAAATTCCTTTTGCGTCCAAAAAAAACGGATGCCTTGACATTCTTTGTCGATTTTGACCACTTTGGCTGCTTTGGTGCTGAACAACCGGGCACAGTCAACTCTGCGATTTGTTGTCGCAATGCAGGATCATAGTCGTAAACCCAAGTCTCATCCATGATTACAAAGCGACGTACAAAGTCAGTTTTATTTTTTTGAAAACGATCCAAATGTTGTTGAGCACATTTCACGCGAATGCGGCACCCATCTTGTCAATAGCTTTCTCATACCTAATTCATTAGTCAAGATCTCATGAACTGATCCAGTTGAGATGCCTATGGCCTCAGCCAAATCAACCACAGTTAGACGACGATCTTCCAAAACCAAATCATGGACATGACCAATCATTTCTGAAGTGGTTGCAGTTCTTGGACGTCCTGAACGTGGATCATCATTAATTCCTGTACGACCATGTTTAAATAGAGCAACCCATTATTTTACCATTGCATATGAAGGAGCACTGTCCCCTAACACATTCACCATATCATCAAAAAATTTTTTTCCGCTTAAGGGGGATCTGTACCCTCGGATTTTGGGGTATTTATCAATGTTATCAACCTCTGTGCAGAAAAAAAGTTTGGTAACATTGATAAACACGCAACTGCATAATGAACACGAGATGGAGTTGCTTGCTATTTCCATATTCTATTCATCTCGTCGCGAATGCCGTTATACAGGGCAGGTCGCACTAATATTAGTGCCACCGATGAGAATATGTACCTCGTCTGTGTCAGTTTTGCTATGATTCCACATTGACAGCAGTGCAGCAGTGAAATGTTGCACAATATCGTAGCACTGATTGACAGTCCTTCTGACTAGGCACCATCTCGTGTAAACTAACTGAAATGAAATTGGCTCTAGATTGGCTCTACATCAGAGATAACCTCTGTCTTCATGAACGTAATATGGGGAAATCTCTGCTAATGTGAATGAAATCACGCGCGGCGATTTTTTGTCCTTATACGAGCATATTTTGAGCTACACAAAGGCTCATTTGATAGAGGAAGGTTCATCACGGCGCGCTCTGCTCATCATATCAGTCAGAAAAATCTCTTTGAGACAGGAAAATACATTGAAATCTGCGGTTATTTTTCTAGATTTTTTCTCTACTTTGGGCACTCATATTATTAGATATAAACATAATCTCGTTAAATCAATAGCAGAGCGCGCCGGATTTAACCTTCCTCTATAGAATGAGTCCTCACCTAGTCCAAAATCCGCTCAAATAAGGACAAAAAATCGCCGCGCGTAAACCCATGTTTCGACCCAAAATCTAATAAGATTCTAGTTCCTTTCTAGTTATTTCATTGGGTATAGATCCCCCTTAATCCTTTCTTATATAAATATTCAGTGACTGTAATCAGCTGTCTGAAGCAAGCTATTTGGCAGATCGATTTGGAATGTATGGTATGTTCGCATCAAGGACGGATGTTTTCAACAACGATATGTTTTTGCTGCTAGCAATATCATCTATGTGTCAGGCTACGAACTTTCTGAATGACCTGGTACCATGAGCACGCAATAAGTGTAATTTATACAAGTGTCACCGTAGCCGCACAATTAAGGAGGTATTCTGTTCTTTTTTATTTTCGAAAAATATACTTTTTTACACTTTCTTTAAGTATCAGCGGAGTAGAATATCAACGCAAAAAGATTTGTTTGAATTCGTAAAATAAATGTAGGAGAATTTCTCGGGAAATTTTATAATTGGTTATTTCTCATTTCTCGAGAAATTACAGTATTTCTCGAGAAATTTAAATTTAGGAAAATTCTTATGAATCTCATTTATTTTATTATTAACATATTTTCGGAAATGAACAAATACATATACGGTCGGTGTACAAAGTATTCGTACACATTAAAAAAACGAATTACTTTTTCAAAATTGGACCCAACAGCTTGAGTTTCTTTTCAGACGTTAGAAGGATTAGTTTACTAGCTAATGTGTAAATAACTTTTTTAAAAATTGTTATTGGTCGCAATTGCGAAAGAAATAGTAAAGGTCAAGATTTTAAAATTTTTTATCTGTACTTGTAATGATTTAGAAGGCGCCTCTGGTAGGTCTAAGTAAGTTATATACTTGTACAAAGTTTCATCGAAATCGATCTAGGATGATACGAAATATAATTGATTGAAAATAGCAAAAATCGTAAGAATCTGCGATTTAAATGAATCGCAAACCGTAAATTCAAAGATTTTTACATCTTACAATGCCCGTAGCTTTTTTATCCATCAACCAATTTCAATGAAACTTTGTACATATATACAGGGTGTCCCAAAATTCGTGAACTTCCCGAAAGAGGGTGGTTCCTGAGACCATTTCAAGCGACATTTTCCTTTGCAAAAATGTTATCCGCGGCTTTGTTTAGGAATTATTAACGAAAAACACGGATCAAGGATCGCGTCTAGGTCGTGCTCTGATTGGTCCGTGTTTTTCGTTAATAACTCCTAAACAAAGCCGCGCATAATATTTTTGCAAAGGAAAATGTCGCCTGAAATGGTCTCAGGAACCACCCCCTTTCGGGATTTTCACGAATTTTGGGACACCTTGTATAACTTACTTAGATTTACACAATACATGTTTTAAATTTTCATTACGGGCACAGATAAAATATTTAAAAATCGTGGTCTTTACTGTTCCCTTCGTAATTGCGACCAATAACAATTACAAAAAAAATTATTTACACATTAGTTAGGAAACTAACCCTTCTAATGTCTCAAAAAAACTCAAGCTGCTGAGACCAATTTCGAAAAATTTAATCGTTTTTAATAGATGTACGAATACTTTGTACACCGACTAAATCCTATACCATCATTCAAAATATGCTACATTTTAATGTAGGTATTTAAATATCTCTGTTACTTGTGATTATACGAAAAAATGTCAGAGGAGAAATTTGCACTGTTCAATAAGGTGAATACAATGGCAAAATAAACAAATTTTTTGGAACTCATATTTCGAAATTTCAAGGTCATAGTTATTTTTATTTAAAGGAGGTCATATAATGATTATATATTGCTATTCAGAAAAAAGACAAATCCAACGATGTGTCATGTTCCATAGTTAAGGTGAATTTCACAATTTTCAAAATTTTCAATTTAAGTGGGCCACGTCATCCTTTTATCCGATCGATCTCAAACTTTGCACAAATTCTTTTCTCACCTAAATGAACAATACTGGATAGTTGCGTGCATTGTACCTCGATAAAAATCTTTCTGCAAGTGTAACTTATGTCCACCCTAATGTACATATTGGACAGGAATAAACATTGAGTTAATGTTTTCTGCGCTTACGATAAATATTATCAACGATATTCAAAATATCATAAGTTTTTCAATATTTTGTTATTTCATTAAAAATTCTCGAGAAATATAGTCTTATTTCTCATTTCTCGAGAAATGAAAAATGTTGAGAAAGCAGGAACACTAACTCTGCAGTAGTTACTGGCACTTTTGATTTAAACGGCAAATATCAAGAATTCCTGGTATAGAAAATCATTTTTATTGCTTCCTATTTATATTTCAAAGCAACGTTGTAAGTTTTCATAACAGAGTTCCACATATATAACTGTTAGCAAATGTGTCAATGACTGTACTATTTGCCTAACGATTGTTATTCACTGAATATATTTTATAATAAAAGATTTATGATGAAAAATCTCTATTAGCAAATAATAATAGAAAGTTAAGCTCGCTTAAACATTTCAAAAAAAGATAAAAAGATTTTTACTACGGTTTTGGCTTAGGGTGCCAATCATTGTACAGTTTTCCCTCGTTGTAGGCGTTTGAAGAATGCAACTCGCGTTGCGAGATATTAATAGGTGAATCTGTAAACTTTTTCGAGTTCTAGTTGACTAATTCACAAAAAATCGACTTTTAACCAATTAACACAAAGATACATTAAGGGGCCGGCGCGGCGCGGCCGTGCAAGAGTGTGCGGGTACACGCACACATCGCTAAATTCGCATATACGTATACGTATTTTTACGTTATAGAGGAATAATTTGTAATATTCGGCAGACACCGCCTGTCACAAATAATAATACAGCACCTCGAGGTTTCGAAATTTTGCACTAGTACTTAGCACCATTGTCTCGTTCCTAATCTGCACGTTACAAATGTTATAATATAATACGGCTGATAATGCAGGTCGATATTATATTGTTCATCGATAATACAGTGTCCATCGTCCATGCAAACACTAAATTTATTGAACAAAAACACTGGTACGAGAAGCGGCTATCTTCTGACGTCTTGCTTACTCCGGTTGCTTCGTGACAGGCCAATACCAGCGGTGTTGGACAAGCAATATCTGCCGAATATTACAAATTATTCCTCTATTACGTAGAAATATGCATTATGGGCACCGTATCACTATACAGGGTGAGTCACCTAACGTTTGCACCTCAAATATCTTTGTCGTTTCTAAAGATACGTAAAATATGGTCAGGACAAAGTTGAATATGTACAATACTAGGTACAATGAATAGGTACAATGGGGCTGACACGATGCCAAAACAAAATTTTGTTTCATGTCATTTTTTTAGAGGTATCAAGGTCACCTTAATTTTTTTAAATGGTATGAGGTATTTTTTAATACATCAACCGATGAATCTGGACATTCGTTATAAAAAAGTATTAACCTATGTATGTCGAAAAGTAAGTAGTTCAGGAGATATTTCAATTCAAATAAATCTAAAATACCATTACTGTCGTACTAAGACGTTAGCGTTTACTTACTTGTGTAACGTTTTAGTGCGACAGTAATGGTGTTTTAGAGTTATTTAAATAGAAATATCTCGTGAACTACTAACTTTTCGACATACATAGGTTAGTACTTTTTTTATAACGAATGTCCAGCTGCATCGGTTGATGTATTAAAAAATACATTCCGTTATCATTTCATTTAAATAGATGAAGATGACCTTGATATCTCTAAAAAAATGTCACAAAAACAAAATTTTGTTTTGGTATCGTGTCAGCCCCATTATACTATTCAACTTTGTCCTTACCATATTTTACGTATCTTTAAAAACAACAAAGATATTTGAGGTGCAAACGTTAGGTGACTCACCCTGTATATCTGACTTTTAGGAATCACAATTGACCACTTCTGAACTCCTCATTGCAATGTTGAAGCGTCATTTCTTAATTTCGTAAACCTTGTAATTGCATATACGTATTTTAGCGATGTGTGCGTGTGCCCGCACACTCTTGCACGGCCGCGCCGGTCCCCCTTAATCGTTAGCAACAAACAAATGACAGGCAACAATTAGAAAACAATATTCACGAGCTAGAAGTGAGATAGTATATATATATTCAGAATACCTTATTTATTTATTTATTATTCCTTTAAACCAAGTGGTTTATTTAGCAAGTACAATATTGTTACATGCAACTTACATTACCTAGGTGTTACATTGTTTCTAAATTCTTACGAAACATTAAATACTCGTAAACATGCTAGAATAATGTATAAACTTTAATATAATGTAAAAATATAAGGATACGTTCATAAGGAGATGTCGACATCTGAGCATCAAACGTTCCATTATCGGCGAAGAAATCACACTTACTGTACAACGCCATTTTCTAGTCTTTTCAACTCCCATCGAGAGCTTCTTGCGAGGAGTGAAAGATCCAGTGTGAAATATCAGGGAAGATCCACCCTCAATCTCTTTCCTTCTCTCTCGCTCACCTACTTCCGCTGTGTGATATTAAAAAATTTACGAAACGCTCTCCTTTTGCATTATTAATCCCTCAATTTCGCGGAACCATAGCCGAGTACGCAACTCAATTACCAATGTAGCGGCACGCCGAAAAGTTTGTGCCTTGTCATGGATCAAATAAAAGTTTGATGAGGAAAAACGGTTGATAAAGAGGCAGGCCGATCTCGGGAAAAGATTCTCGCGCGGTCGGGAGAGTAAAATAAGCTGAAATGGGGCATGCATCCGTACACAAGAAACCGGGTGAAACAGCAAGGGGATTAAAGTATTGGTGAACATGATAGAGGAGCGTGTCCCGAAGTAGCGGAGAGCTAGGGCCAGCTCGTTGCTCACTCAAGAGACGAAGATGAATGGCATCAGCTTGAATCCCGACAGAATCCATCCACCTCCGACTTACCAGCCTGCAGGAGCCATTTTCTTCTTCTTCTTCTTCTTCTTCCGCTTCTCCTTCCCGCGCTCCTGGCGATTACCTTCGTCCGGGAATTTTCGCCTCGATTTTTGCGAGCCTTATCGAGCGTCCGTCGATGAATTAAGATTGAGCGGACAATGTTCTCGCGATAACTTTAATTTCTTAACTCGATAGACCGGCGTTGGGTCCTTTGTTTCAAGTGTAATGAAGGCAGCCTAGATGCAAGAGCTTGGTCAACAAGAAACAACGACCTTCATAAAAGATTAATATCTCTCGCACGGAGAAGAAGAGATTGGCTTCTAAACTGTACGATGACACCTGTAATTCAAATCCTGTGATCATTAAAACGGTGGAGGTTTACTCACAGAACAGTGTATCGAGAGAATGATTTTGATGACAATGAATGCTTATTTCTGGACTACATGAAATAATTTTCAGGTAAGAATCATTTTGTTAATATAAGCAAATCCAGGTTAACATGGAGCAATTAGAGAGAGTATTAAAAAGTAAATTGAGTTTGTGCGTATAATCGGGAACATGATCAACGTGGATATCTCTCGAATTGCGTTGGAGGCATTACCGCGTAATTATGGTCGTAGCGAAGCGGCAAAAAGAATTTCGCTAGAGCGCATCTCCGGAATTTAGTTGGAGAGAAAAATTGGAAAGGTGTTCAATAAAGGAGGGATGGGGTGCGGAGGTAAGGGGTGGAGGAAGAGGCGATGGAGGGAGAGAAATGCGAATCTCGGAGGCTTTTAATTAGCTGACCCTCCCTGTTTGAATGCAGCCTAAGTTGTTCCCGTGACAGGATCCGAGATTCAAGTCGAAATTGAATTTCGCCGAAGAATGAGATGAGTTCTTCGGGAAATCGAATCAGGGCTAGACCTCCTGACACCTCGTTAGGTGGAGAATTCCATCGAATATCAACGACGACGAAAACGTCCCCCCCTGCCCCAGCCCACAGGTTATTACGTTATCTCCGAACTGTAAAAAGTGACACGATTCGTTTTAATATAATTGCGAGATAGCGAACCCCCCGCCTATATCGTAAAAATTTATATTTTCCTAATCGGTAGGTTCTCGGAAAGGAAACCAAACTTTCACGATGATAGGACAAAGATTACGGATGGCTAAATGAAAATTATTAACTACTAGCTGTACCCGTGACTTTGTCCACGTGAAATAACAAATCCAAACGTTATAAGCAGAAACGTGCCCAAACGAGGGCGAAACTTTTGAACACAACTTTTGAACGAATGGACTTTTTCGAATGCGGATTTCTCCTAAACCTTCCCATAGGCACGCTGCGTCTAATGGCTCAAACCACAGATTTCTACGTTCAGCCGTTCTCAGTTGATGCCGTTACAAGCAGACAAACAGATACGATTTTATTATATAACAAACACGATTTTATTATACAGGGTGTCCAAGACCACCCGTCCAGGGCTGTTAACTTCTAAGATAAGAATATTCGGTAAAAATGTTTGGAATAAAAGTTGCAGGGATTAATGGAGGACATATGTCCATGACTTTGTAATTGACCTTCGGATCCATTTGCAAGGTTAGTTCGAGGTCAGTACGTATTTTTAAAATGAGAACCCCTATTTCTGACTACGGATTCTGAAAGAGCTCGAAATTTCACGTTCAGGTATGTACTTATGTCCTAGATTAAAATGACTGCTAGAGAGGCCATTTAGAGGTCAAATCACTGTTTGGTGGTAAATAAAAGATGACAGTAAATACTGGCATCAAGATTGGACGAGGCTTCTGATTCATAAACTTGTCTTGAAAGGTCGATTTACGTTATACTCGGCCTCTATGCTTGACCTCGAGTTGCGATAGAATACTAGACCCGAACAATAACATTCGTAAATGTTCATCCACCAAGCAGTTGTGTTCCAGTAATCGACCTTTCAATGACCTTGGAAATGGAGAACAAGCTTAACGTCGGAGACAAGTTTATGAATCAGAAGCCTTGTCCAATCTCGATGCCAGTATTTACTGTCATCTTTCATTTACCACCAAACAGTGATTTGACCTCTAAATGGCCTCTAGCAGTGATTTTAATCTAGGACATAAGTACATATCTGAACGTGAAATGTCGAGCTCTTTCAGAATCCGTAGTCAAAAGTAGGGGTTCCCATTTAAAAAATACGTTCTGACCTCCACATAACCTTGAAAATGGATCCGAAGGTCAATTACAAGGTCATGGACATATGTACTCCATTAATCCCTGCAACTTTTATTCCAAACATTTTTACCGAATATGCTTATCTAGGAAGTTAACACCCAGTGTATACAATAGAGATATACAGGGTGTCTCGTAACGTGACGATCACAAATATCTTCGTTGTTTTTAAAGATACGTCAAATGTCTGAAGAACAAAGTTGAATGGTAAAATGGGACTCATACAATACCAAAAAATTGTTTGTTTTTAAGTAATTTTTTTAGAGATATGAAGGTCATGTTCATTTTTCAAATAGAATGAGGTATTGTTTAATACATCAATCGATGCAGCTGGACATTCGTTATAAAAAAGTACTACATATGTATGTCGAAAAGTTAGTAGTTCAGGAAATATTTCAATTTAAATAATTCTAAGACACCATTACTGTCGTACTAAGACGTTACACTAGTAAATAAACGCTAATGTCTTACAAGGAGAGTGCAAGGTCCTTGATCTTGAAATATGTTGTCAACATATGTTGTCAATATGTTGTCATCATTCTGTATAGAGCTATATTTTTTATGTCTATTTTGACATACTTATTTCAAAACAGATCACAAATGCTAATGAATCCCAAATCGTCCTAGCAGTTAGATCACACAGGTGTCTGTGTAATTACAAATTCGGCAAAGTAGTCTCTAATAAATCTAACAGATTTATAAACTGACAAGTTCTCTCAAACTGGAATTGCTAATTTTATTATGTATTACCCAACTATCAACCAAAACGTCCATTTTTAATTAGTAACACATAGGTAATTTATATTATATTTATCCTCATCTAGAAGGTAAGATGTGTCTATCGGGTAGCATTTACTGTAAATCTGATTCTAATATCATTATTTTCCGATTTCATTATCTCCAGTCTATGAAAGAGCTATAATGCCAGTAGAACGTGGCTTGCTTCAATCTTGATAACTGGAAAGGGGAGAGATAATGATGAGTTAGTGGGAGCGAACAAGAAACAGGCCGCCAGCTAATAAAACGACCTCAAAGCCGCTTTCAGTGCTCTATATAATTTCGTTGCCAGTCTTAAAGTGCGTAACTATAATAGCTGAACACCATACTTATAATCTAATATTAGCAGCCCTCTAAGAACTTAGGAACGTTCCTTAGTTTAAAAGCTGCATTAGGTGTATCAAAAGTTATCGTAACGTTGTCATGGCGTTCCGTAAGTATCTTGAGGTTACCTACCTAAAGTTCTATAACTATAGAACTCGTTAAAATACTCTTTCAAATATTAATTATTAAATAGTTAATTAAATAATCAATCAATTTTATTTTAGCCAAAAATATATTCCATAAAGAAACGCATATCGCCTTCATGTGACATCTACGTGTCCGTCTAGAAAAGCACCATTTACACCAGATTATGCCCCCCCACAAATTATTTAGTTCTTCTGTAAACTATTTTTCTATATAACATTGTTTTCAAGTAATATTTTTTTCCGTACTTAGCACAATTGGAGGGCAGTCAATAATTATGGGACTCCTTCGTTGTCCGATCTAGATTGATAGCAATCTAAAAAGGATCGAAGAGCCTGAGCTTTACCGTGGAGAGCGAACCCTTCATGAAATCACTGTCAAAGGTGTTTAGGTTTACCTTTATCTTTAACGAAAGCCGAGTAGATATCTGAAAATGGCAGGAGCCAGGAGGATATGTTGGAGTAACAGGGCGGAGCAGAATGCTGCGTGGTCCACGACAACATGATCGAGGCGAAGCGAGATAGTTCTCGAGGGAAACGCTCTGTCGAATCAATTTCCGCTGTCTTTTATTAGATTGCCCGTCACCGCTGTGTTAGACACCACAATATGTTTGATCGCTAGCTTTCCGGCAGGCGATCCCGAATCACTTCCCAAAAACAGAGAATACGTAACACTTTTATCGTAGAACAAGTGTTTCCAATTTTCCGCCATCCTCTGTCCCTACATTTTAGTTTCATGTCTGAAATCTTAATATACAAAAATGGATGTTTGTATATATATGATTAATAGACTTCGAAACTGGTTGACCGATTAACATGAAACTTGGCACATATACAGGATGGGGCAATTACTATTAGCACCTCAGATATCTTCGAAACTGTAAGTTTCAGAGAAATATTTGCTCAAATAAAATTGCACAGTACGAAGGGGGCCATCCGGTGGCGATAATAGTTTTTTTGCAGGTGGAGGTACTTCGGAAATTTGAAGGTCACCTTCATTTTTTTTAATGGAATGAGGTATTTTTTAATACATCAATCGATGCAGCTGGACATTCGTTATAAAAAAGTACTGACCTATGTATGTCGGAAAGTTAGTAGTTCAGGAGATATTTCAATTTAAATAACTCTAAAACACCATACAACATCTAAAACATCGTACTAAGACGTTACACAAGTAAGTGAACTCTAACGCCTTAGTACGACAGTAATGGTGTTTTAGAGTTATTTAAAATGAAATATCTCCTGAACTACTAACTTTTCAATATGCATAGGTTAGTACTTTTTTATAACGAATGTCCAGCTGCATTGATTGATGTATTAAAAAATACCTCATTCCATGTAAAAAAATGAAGGTGACCTTCAATATTCTTCTATTATCACCGCCGGATGGCCCCCTTTGTACTGTGCAATTTTATTTCAGCAAATATTTCTGTGAAACTTATAGTTCCGAAGATATCTGAGGTGCTAATAATTATTGCCCCACCCTGTATATGTATTTTTTTAAGGAGAAGGTTTTTACGCTATTCAATTTGTTGTAACTCGCCGCTGTAGATGGCGGTGCAATATATCAACTTCTATACCGTTGAACCTATCGCTATGAAAATTGGTATACATAGGTATTTGAGCACGAGGAATCTTCTATATAAATAAAAATGTAAATGTCCGTTTGTTTGTAATCGGTCATCTCCGTAACGGCTGGACGTAGAAAGCTGGGGTTTACGCCATTAGACGCAGCGTTTCTTCAGGAAGGTATATGAGAAATCACCATGCGAAAAAGTCCATTCGTTCAAGAGTTTTGACGACTTTTTCCACCGGCTACAACGCCAATTGCTTACTTCAAGTTACGTGAATGTGGCGCATTTGCGAAAACACTGATGTATTATAATCGATATGGTTTCGTGTTTTGTTTGCGAGATACAGTTTAAAATAAGACTTTTACATGTCACATCCGTGACAGTTAAAAACATACATTTAAAAAATACTGAGCCACAGCAACGCGTGGCGAGGGAAAGCTAGTTACATGTAATTGTTCGTTCCTTAGAAATTTGTTGTAATTATACTAGTCAGTGTATGGAATAAATCAGGCTTGGCCAACCGAAATGGTTTCACGGGCCACTTTGATGACGTGTAACGTTACTGCGGACCGCACTTTAGGTATACATGCTTTTAAAAAATGTAATACAAATACAAAATGAATAAAACTTTATTGTTATACTATAATTCAGTATAATTACCTCTCGAGTCTTAAATAATGAAATATTTGTTTATCCTTTCTTTCACTTAATTTTTGTAAATATATATTTATGTTCGAAGTTGCACATCTTTTGTTAGCTGGTTTTCAAAATTGGCATCAGTTAATGAAGTGATGAACTCTTTGTAAATTGCATCTTCGAACTAATGTTTCACAATCATATGTGGATCCAGAAGCACTTACAACTCGTTGTGCAAATATCTTAAGTTGGAATATCTCTAGGATGTAATATAAATATTGTAAAAATTAATTTTTTATGTGGACAGAAAAATTTGTTTCATTTTTTTCTTGCACTGTAACTCAATTATATCAAAGATATCAAATATAGAACTGGAGTTTGTAGTCGTACATGCACACTATAACAATGACACTTCATTTATTTGATATTTTTGTATACATACAACGAAAAACAAAAGTTTCAATAGAAATATAAAATCGCCTGACGGGCCGCACAATTTGACGTGGCGGGCCGCGTGTTAGCCAGGCCTGGAATAAATGATCGAAGTCTATTAAACTTATTTCGGTCGTCATTAAATTTTGGTTTCCAATTTGTGTTAGTCAGTCAAAGCTTTGCGCAATGAGATACACAATACAATAGAGTATACAGGGTGTCCCAAAATTCCTGAACTTCCCGGAAATGGGAGGTTCCTGAGACCATTTGAAGCGATATTTTCCTTAGCAAAAATGTTATTCGCGGCTTTGTTTAGGAGTTATTAACGAAAAACACGGACTAATTAGAGCGCGACCTAGACGCGAGTTGGCACAGTCGGCCCGGCGCGCCAACCGTCGATTGGCCGACTGTGCCAACTCGCGTCTAGGTCGCGCTCTGATTGGGTCCGTGCTTTTCGTTAATAACTCCTAAACAAAGCCGCAGATGACATTTTTGCAAAGGATAATATCGCTTCAAATGATCTCAGAAACCTCCCATTTCCGGGAAGTTCAGGAATTTTGGGACACTCTGTAGAGTACTGTCGCCAGATTAAGACTTGCCTCCCACTATACCCTTCCCCTTCTACGACGCTATTCCTCCACGCTTCCATCACGGCCCGATCACGTGACGTATTTCATCTTTGTCGTGCATGTGTCACAATTTCACGTAACTAATCCGTTACTGGCAGAAGGAGTGGGTAACTGTAGTCCCCCCAATTTGAGTCAACTCTTCTGATCTGGTGACACTGCAGTAGAACATAGCTGGAGAACTGGCGGCCCATGGACTGGCGCCCACAGACTGATTATTACTGCTGCGTTTTAATTTGGAAATATACTACCGATTTAATTTGTAAATATGTGAATATAAATACTAGGGTGGACCTTATTTTTTGATCAAAGAATTTTTTCCCGCACAACCCGCAGAATTTTGATAACCGTTGAGAAAATGATCTGGAAAAAATTTGGGGCCGATTGGATCATGGGAAACCGGCGCTCAACGAATTTGAAAATTTTTTTTTTAATCTTGACATAAATATACGTTGGAATATATCGTTGAATTTGTCTTTTTTTTCTCTGTAAGAATCCATATATAGCATAATCAGTTGTTAATAGAAAAAACATCTCTGACCTTGAAAACTTGAAAAAATGATCTTGAAAAAATTTTTTTTCTCTGTTACTATATTCACCTCCTTATATACTACAACTTTTGTTTGATGAGTTTTTTCATATATACATAACTAAGAGGTGACTCTTTTCGTAATTTACGTGATATTCATAATAACTTCTTCTTCCGATATTAGAACTGTTTTTCTTTTGTAGATTGGAGCGTATTATCGAATTTATAACGAAAATTTATAATGCAATTATATAATTGCTATATTTATAATGCAATTGTATAATTGCTATACAGTCAAATCTTAGTCAGAGAAACGTTATAAGAAATTCACCAAGAATTACACGGAAACGATTTCCAAAATCGAGTACAGTTTTGTCAGTGGAGGCTGCGTCAGAATCTGGAATTTTTAAATAATGTTTCATTCGCGGATGAGTGAAATGATTTTATTAGGTTGTAAATAAAGAAATGCAGAATTTAAACCTATGTTTTCAAAGTGCTATAACTCACATAAAAAACAATTTTATTAAAATTGTTTTAATAAAAACAATAATATGAAAACTAATTTTGTAGAAAATTTAATATTGTTTAATAGTAGCATTAAATTATTATGAGAATTGATTTTAAGATTCTTGAGGGCAATAGTATTAAAATTAATTTTACAGAGAATTTTATATTACATATTTAAAAATATAAAGCTGTGCATTCGTTGACACTTCCTGCGCCCCATATTTCGTATATATTCCGAGCCGCTTGAGCGGCATTTCGGCCTAGTTTGAACTCATAGAAAAGAATAATGCGAAAATCGCGTTTTATTTATAATTTAACCCTTTGACCCTTCCTGGTACGGTAGGCGCCTATTGGCGTCTTACACATATTAAGGAAAAACTTCGCCGTACCCAGTGGACGTCGCGAGTGAATTCGTACCGTACCGTACGGCCGGTGCGTGCCAAAGGGTTAATAACAATTTGAATAAAATTAAATATCAAAAGCATAATTAAATAGAGCGTAAAACAAGCTTTAAAATGACATTTAACTCATTAAATTAAGGTAAATATTTATTGGTATAAAATTGCAATTAAAACGAAGGAACCAAAATCCTGCATTTCTTTCGTTACGATCTACTGTATCAACGTATGCGGTTTACATCAACGGAACCCTAGTAGAGAAGGTAAACATGAATATGGTCTGCGTACGTTAAGTTATGCTTTTTGAAGAATAACTCCTTCGAAGGTCATTTGAAGGTCAATATAATGGTTATATTTATCTTTTCATTCAATTTAAAAGGACGACGATATAACTTTGAAATCTCGGAAAATATGACCTAGAGAAAAAGACTTCTACGGCACATTAATTGCCCCATTGAATCAATTGCCCCATTTTCTTCCGGAAACAATTTTGTATATTACTAAAAGCAGCGGAGATATTTTCGATGGGAGTCTTATTGTTAGGTGACTCACCCTGTATGTTTCATTATCTGAATTGTTCGATTTTCCGAACTACACATCTCGGTCTGAATTGATTCTGATAATTGATGCTTCATTCGTATTCAGGTCTTTCATTGAATCTTAAATGGTCGAACAGTTTTGTAATAAAATTGTGATAATAAATGTGATTGAAGAGATTCCCGCAATCTATCCGGGATCGATGTGAAAGTAATCGGAAGCCGTACATTTCCGATCTTTTAAACGCGATTACAATCGCTACCAATCTGTAGAACAATCGATAAAAGTAGTGTTTAATCTGGAGGCAATTTACAGCGGTTTAAATGAGCCGAGATCGATACCTCGAGGGACACTGCGGCGGCGGTGTCCGGACCAGTTTCCTCAGAATCCAATCAAGCTTTAAGGGGTTTCAACGTGACCATTCCGGAGATTGCGCCATGGTAATTTCAATTCGTCGTCCTGAATCCCTGATCGTCGGATTTCCGTACTTAATTGTTAATCATATGGCGATCCACTGATACCTTCGTCCGCAGGGCTCACGTCAAATATCCTCTCAATCTGTCTGGTCTATAACCGCGAGAAACCGCCATATATCTATGGATCGAATGAAACGATAAAGAACTGCTTACCAAGCAAAAACCAATGGGAATAGGTTAGCGACGATGTGATGCGATACAAATCATTTAGCGAGGAAAAAGGGTGGATGTTCGCACATTTTACCGCGACATTCGATAGCCCTGTATTATGGATGTACGTCTTCAGATTGGGAGTTGGGGGGGGGGGGGAGATCCGAATGTTCCCCGATAAAATCTGCGGAATCCTTGCCAGAAATGAGGTCATTCGAGCGGAATCGAACTTCTGTATCTCCTGATTTCCTTACGCGATTTATTTCCTCGATTTCTCGCAAAAAGAACGGAACATGTTTCACCGTTCCCGTATTATCTCCCACGCGACGCCAAATATCGCGACTCGTGGACCGATAAAAGCGTTACCATTCAGTGTTCGGGGATCGTTCGGGAATCGTTCGGTTTCATAACTCAATCGTTACACTCCGTGCCTGGCACCTGCTCCAATGAGCAGATAAAGTTCAAGCATCCCCACTACAAGACTATGAGTATAGCCGCGTTCTCTTTGTCTGGTACTTGATCTTTTAACTTTTCATACAGTCGCGGTCGAATTCCAAGAACGCGTTGCTTAGTTTTTCTAATGCACGTGTTGTACTTGATCTTCTCGTCCTTAGCTTGTGTTACCATTGAGTATGTCCACTGTCGCAGTTGTTGATTGCAAACTTCGAAGCGAAACGATCGCAGTAAATGTAGTAATTACAAATATCTGAAATTCTTGTCCATATTTTACCAGCCGGAAAGTTGACGCAAACAATTTTTTTATTTTCCAATCAAAATGCATGGTGTATAATTACTTTGATAAATGTAGCTTTGAGTGGAGCCATCTTGGATCACCTTCACCTTGACATATGTTGTGAAGGACAACATTCTGAACAACTTTTGTCATTACATCTTCTATCCGGTGCTCGGTCTTAGTTTTCGAGATATTTGCAAATAACTATTGCTAATACTGTATTTTCGGATGCGTGGTCTCCGACCCCACCACCTAATCCTAACTATTGGGTTGGCAAATAAGTTCGTTCGGTTTTTTACAGTGGAATAAATCACAAAAACCGGACGAACTTATTTTCCAACTCAATAATTCTGATCGATAATCTTTGCATTCTACAGGGTGTCCCAAAACTCCTGCACATCCCGGAAATGGAAGGTTCCTGAGACCATGTCAAGCGAAATTTTCCTTTGCAAAAATGTTATCCGCGGCTTTGTTTAGGAGTTATTAACGAAAAACACGGACGAATCAGAGCCAACCTAGACGCGATTTGGCACAGTCGCACAGTGGTCCCAAAGCCGGAAACGTGTCCAAAACCTCAAGACGTTCCTGGATTAAATTGAAAATATGTGATGTAATGTTTTCAAGGTCGCTGATTACGAATCTGAATTTAGAATAGCGAAAAACAAAATGGCCGATCCAATATGGCGGATGGGTATTTGAAAAAAGGATTCGAATTCTATAAAAATTGATAATACGATGTTTTTGAGATCTCTGATTACGAATCTGAACTTAAAATTTCGAAAAACAAAATGACCGATCCAATATAGTGGACGGGTATTTGAGAAAAGGATTCGAATTCTATAAAAATTGGTAATGCGATGTTTCCTGGATCTCTGATTACGATTCTGAACTTAAAATGTCGAAAAACAAAATGGCCGATCCAATATTGGGGCGAGTATTTGAAAAAATGATTCGATTTCTATAAAAATTGGTAATACGATATTATCGGGAGATCTCTGATTACGAATTTGAATTGAAAAATTTGTTGGAACAGGAAAGTTGATTCAAGTATGGCAATATTTGCAATGTAAGTATGAGGCCTTGAGAAATAAAACTTTAATACACCTATCATTAAATTGCGTTTATTGAATCGAATTAAATTGAGTTAATGAAATCAGTTGAAAAGAAATTTCAATTTTCCTCAATGTCGTTATCGGCAGATTAAAAATCTTTACTGGATGCTTCAGGTATTTCTTCTGTGCTTGTATTCTTATTTATTCTTAGCGTTACCTTTCATTTACCAGTCCGCCATTTTGGATCGGTCATTTTGTTTCTCCAAATTCTAAGTTCAGATTCGTAATCAGCGACCTTGGAAATATTACATCACAAATTTTGTATCTAATCCAGGAACGTGAATGTTTTCAATTACCATTTCGAAGCTCACCGAATACCTACTTTACAATATAAAAAATAGTAGTACGAACAAATCTGTCAAAATCTGCCGTTCATTTTTGTTTCATTTGCAAGATAATAGTATAAAGTAGATGCTTGAACAAGTTTTAGGGCGTGATTTTCCATGATCCATAACTTCCACACTATATCTTTAAAATTGACGCCTTCACTTTTACGTTCTCTTTTGCATACATAGTTACCAGTTAGTAATAAACATTTGGCACTAAAAACTATGCAACTTATCTTCACAAACAGCATTCATAATGCTCAATTAAAATCAATACGATACAATACAATTTGTATAGTGTACACTTAAAATTCGCACTGAGACTTGAAAGAGTATGAAAGCACTGTCTAATGAAACCGAAGTTCGGACTGCGATTGTTGGTCAGGTAATAAAATGCGATCTTCTTGCCGTTTACCCACAAGTAGAAACACTCTTAGAATAATCAACCCCATAATTAAAAACTTATCTAGCTGAAAGTTAATTTTTTAGGTTTTGGCCACGTTTTCGGACTTTGGGACCACTGTGAGTCGGCCAGGCACGCGAACTGTCTATTGGCCGACTGTGCCAACTCGCGTCTAGGTCGCGCTCTGATTGGTCCGTGTTTTACGTTAATAACTTCTAAACAAAGCCGCGAATAACATTTTTGTAAAGAAAAATGTCGCTTCAAATGGTCTCCGGAACCTCCCATTTCCGGAATGTGCAGGAATTTTGGGACATCCTGCATATAGCCGTCATACAGAATTTGAACTAGTAATGGGAAAATCATGCGATCAGAATTAGTTAAGATTAGGTGGTGGGGAGGAGGGCGGAGAGGACCGGTCGTCGGGCCAGCTGGACCATACATACGAAAATCCAGAAGTAGTCTTTCAAAATTGAAAGCTCATAGCATCCTATACAGGGTGTCCCTAAATTCATGAACTTCCCAAAAGGGGGTGGTTCCTGAGACCATATCAAGCGACATTTTCCATTGCAAAAATGTTATCCGCAGCTTTGTTTAGGAGTCATTAACGAAAAACACGGACCAATCAGAGCGCGACCTAGACGCGAGTTGGCACAGTCGGCCAATAGACAGTTAGCGCGCCGGGCCGACTGTGGCAACTCGCGTCTAGGTCGCACTCTGATTGGTCAGTGCGCGTTAATAGTTTTCGTTAATAACTCCTAAACAAAGCTGCGGTTAACATTTTTGCAAAGGAAAATGTCGCTTGAAATGGTATCAGGAAACACCCTCCTTCGGGAAGTTCACGAATTTTGGGACACCCTGCAGAGTGACACTCTGTTCTGTTTTGTCTCTCATCCCCACAACGTGTTTACAAACAAAAAATAAACAGATGCCGTCTCGGAACAAGCTTACATTGCCACGGAGCATGCAAGAATATGGAAAATTCCATACAGTATTAGCAATAGTTTTTTGCGAATACCTTGAGAACTAAGTCCAAGCGACGAATAGATGTATTGGCGACAGTTATACCGAAAAATCAATACCATATGATTCTCGAAAAATCAATATTTCCTTGGAAACGATTTCATTTGTTTCATCGAATTTGTTTCCTTCATCGAATATATTGTACGCTGGGAGAGCACAGATTCGCGCGGAATCGCGGAGAGCATGGTACTCTTTCCGCGTTGCAGCATGTAATTTCGTTCGCTATCGATACGAATTAGAAAAGTGTGCTACATATTCAGCAATTGTGTGAAATTGTGTGAAAGTGTGGTGTTTCGTGTTTCACCGGAGTAATAAGCAAATGGATTTACGGCTAAATAAGTGAGTTTTTAATTCGATAAAGGCTATAGCCGGGTTTGATAGTGAAATTCGCCCCCGGCGGGATTTTAGTCGTGCTTGGACCATTCGATAGCCTACCCAAAAAAACCCCTCTCTGCCAAGTTTCAGCCCCCTATCTCATCTGTAAGGGTAGTTATTGAGAAAAAACGAAAAATCAGTTTTTGGCCCATTTTCCCTATTTATTGACAATTAAAAATTCTGGAAAAAATCTGGCACATTTCGGATATCGAGCCACATATTAGGTATCATTTCCAGATTTTTCTGCTGCAAGCTCCGCTTGTGAAAAATGAAAAACACGAAAAAAATCGAAAAAATGCAGGTTTTATATAGAAATCTAAAAGGTGCTACTCCAGATTTAATTTAGCAATGAGGTATTACCGTAAGTATTATGCTCAATTTTTTTCAGATTTTTGTGAGTGGTGCGTCATAGTTAAAAAAAATAAAAACCGCTTTTTTCGGCGTTTTTCCTAAGTTATACTTATATTCCCTGAATCATAAAAATATATTATGTGATATTAAACGTTCCTACGTTCAGAAAAACATCTCCCAGACTTTAAAACTTGCCTAATACGAAATACGCAAATTGTACCATGTACATATATTCGAATATTTCGAAGAGAATTTCAACAGCGCCGGTTGGTGCAGTGGCTATGGTCTCCGTCTGCGGAACCGCTGAAGACTTTTTGGACCGGGTACGAGTCCCGATCAGGTCAATTTTTTTTTCTAAGTTTTTTAAGATTATTCTTCTAAGATTATTGTTGAACCATTGTAAAAAACTTATTTGAACTATAATTAGACTATCTTAAAATATTTTTTCGGAAAAATATTCTTGGAGTACTTTCGGCCAGTAAAGATAAAAAAATCAAGTCGATGCACAAATCCACATAAAAAATGTAAAGTATAGCTGTAATACAGTCCGTAAATGACTAGAGGCCGATAGTACTCCAAGAATATTTTTCTGAAAAAATATTTTAAGATAGTCTAATTATAGTTCAAATAAGTTTTTTACAATGGTTCAACAATAATCTTAGAAGAATAATCTTAAAAAACTTAGAAAAAAAAATTGACCTGATCAGGACTCGTACCCGGTCCAAAAAGTCTTCAGCGGTTCCGCAGACGGAGACCATAGCCACTGCACCAACCGGCGCTGTTGAAATTCTCTTCGAAATATTCGAATATATGTACATAGTACAATTTGCGTATTTCGTATTAGGCAAGTTTTAAAGTCTGGGAGATGTTTTTCTGAACGTAGGAACGTTTAATATCACATAATATATTTTTATGATTCAGGGAATATAAGTATAACTTAGGAAAAACGCCGAAAAAAGCGGTTTTTATTTTTTTTAACTATGACGCACCACTCACAAAAATCTGAAAAAAATTGAGCATAATACTTACGGTAATACCTCATTGCTAAATTAAATCTGGAGTAGCACCTTTTAGATTTCTATATAAAACCTGCATTTTTTCGATTTTTTTCGTGTTTTTCATTTTTCACAAGCGGAGCTTGCAGCAGAAAAATCTGGAAATGATACCTAATATGTGGCTCGATATCCGAAATGTGCCAGATTTTTTCCAGAATTTTTAATTATCAATAAATAGGGAAAATGGGCCAAAAACTGATTTTTCGTTTTTTCTCAATAACTACCCTTACAGATGAGATAGGGGGCTGAAACTTGGCAGAGAGGGGTTTTTTTGGGTAGGCTATCGAATGGTCCAAGCACGATTAAAATCCCGCCGGGGGCGAATTTCACTATCAAACCCGGCTATAGCCTTTCTGCTTCTTCTCTCGTTCGGGTAAAGTTGCCGATGATGTGGGTCCTCACCGATTTCGATAACTTTGAAATATGTTATAAATTCGATGTTTTAAATATCTTTTTCCTATGAAATAAAGCTCATCGAAATCGGCGAGGAGATCGATTTACAATTACAAGTGCTTACAATTATCTCGTAAACTAAAGCCGACCGAGAAAATCCGTAAAAGGAAATGTTGTTCAAAATCACGGTATTGACAACATATCCGAAGCTTATCGCGATTGGCGAAGAGATAGTACATGAATCGATTTACAATTATCTCGTAAACTAAAGCCGATCGACAAAAACTGTAAAGGGAATGTCGTTCAGAATCACGGTATTGACAACATATCCAAAGCTTATCGCAATCGGCGAGGATTCACATCATCGAGAAACTTTTGTTCGTTGCGACATCGCGGCGTGCCACCGACACTCGGCTGCCGGCGCGCCGCGCTCTCATTGGTCCGTGTTTTTCGTTAATAACTCGTTAACGAAGCCGCAAACGACATTTTTTCAAAGGAAAATGTCGCTTGAAATGATCTCAGGGACCTCCCATTTCCGGGTCCGGAGGGAATTTTGAGAAACCCTGTATATACTAAGGAATTGTATGCGAAGCCCATTTATAAGTCGAAAAAGTCGAAATATAGCATTATTATTATTACTGTTATTTACTGGTCATAAAATACTGGTACGCTTATAATAAGTGAATTAATTTGTGAAACGAAATGATATTTGTAAAACCGTAGATATTGAAACAGTTTTAACGTTCCTGTAATGCAAAGTATCACTAAAAAGAAAAACTACTTGTTTAATCGTTACCAATTAAGTCTTCTTAAAGAACAAACTGAAGAAGCTTTAAAGAGTTCGTTGAGATTTGAAAATATTTAATAAAGGCGGCGAAGTTCCACGTCAGTTTTTGATAATCCCTTCAAACGAAGTATAGAAAATTGAGGAGTTGGTACCAGCAAAGAACTCGTTGATTAATGGGCATCCTTTATCCTGTTCTCGGGGAATGACAGGGAAAAATAAAGCCTCTGGGAATAAGCTTTGATAAAACCATGTAGTTCATTTTGCAATGCTCTCCGATATATCGGTGATGTCGGTTCACGAAAAACCTGGGTTTTATTTATATTTATCTTTCCAGCGGTTTTCTTGTGTTTCGTGAGATTGATGGGTACTCGTTAACGAGGAGTACAGATTCTGTTCAATGAACATTGTTTTACATTTTTCTTTTGGGATGCCAAGCGAGTTCTATCTCCTCTGGTTTCACTTAAAATTTAAAAATCGATCTGATATACAGGGTCGTCGAAGTAAATCCGGAGAAATCATTGTATAAAGGAAAACGGTTCAAATTCTAGGAAAATGTCAATAAAGTTTCCCTTCGATATAAGACGACGATGTTTCTTTCGAAATGAGAAAATCGCTATCCCCTCTTTTCCTTTTGAAGTTGCTCGCTCGACACCTCTTAGTGCCAGGGCGAGAAGCGTACTGCTGAGAGCTGACAAGAAGGTCCCTGCCAGGAATGCGGTGTCGTAGGCAAGAATGCGCGCCCGATTGGAAGGTTTGGAGGTGTGCGCCTAGGCTCACACGCAGTTTCGACTAGAGCGTTCTATTGGCCGACGCAGTCACCCCCACTACTCGAGTCGCGTGACAAGGTGAGGGAATCAGACGTACGAGCTTACACCATATACAGGGTGAGTCACCAAACGTTAGCACCTCAAATATCTTTGTTGTTTCTACAGATACGTAAAATATGGTAAGGACAAAGTTGAATGGTACAATGGGGCTGACACGATGCAAAAAAATTTTGTTTTTATGTCATTTTTTTGGAGATATCAAGGTCACCTTGACTTTTTTAAATGGAACCACCCTTTTTTAAACACCTACAATGATAGTCCCTTTCATTAGGAATTCAGTGACTATAATTAGTCCAAGGTCATTCAAGGTCAAGGACAGAAAAAACGTATAAAACAAAAATATGGAAGCAGAATACCTGTATTTTATAAATGTTCGAAATGATGGCCGTCTGCGTCGATACATTGTTGTAAACGAGCTCTGAAGGAATGTTGAACTCTGATAAGTGTATCCGACGTGATATTCGTACATGCTGTGATGATACGCTGACGCATATCTTCAACTGTTGGAGCATCCATGTACACGGTCTCTTTTAGCAGACCCCATAAAAAGAAATCCAGTGGATTTAAATCAGGCGAACGTGCTGGCCATGAAACTGTTCCGCCTCGTCCAATCCATCGGTTTGGATATCGAGAATCCAACGTTTCTCTTGCTACTCGTGCATAATGAGCAGGACAACCGTCATGTTGGTACCACATATCGTAGCGATTTTGTAAAGGGACATCTTCTAACAAAATTGGCAGATCTTCTTGCAAAAATTGAGCGTATTTCTGTCCCGTCATCATTCCGTTAACGAAATATGATCCAATTACTTTGTCGTTCAAAATACCACACCACACGTTTACGCTCCATTGTCTTTGATGATCAATTTCTCGGAGCCAGTGCGGATTATCCACAGACCAATAATGGGCGTTCCGTAGTGTTGGAAAACTTTATTTTATTAAACAAGATGTCTTTATTTATTTAATGCAAATAAAGTTTCAGAGTGGATTATGGAAAGTTGATTGTTAATGGAAATAAAGCCACTGTGCTGTGGTGTGAAAGATGCTGTGTTCCGCACTGTATTGGGACCAGTGATGCCAGAATCGTGGACGCGAGGACGTTTCCCCTCCGGCACAGGACCCCCCACTCTGACACCGTGGACGCACCGTCCTCGCCACGTTGCTTCTGCTGCGCACGCGCTACACACGAACGTACTTCTACTCTGCCTGTGTGAGTGCCTGCTCGATTGCACGCGCGCTACACACACAAGCGTACCTCTACCCTGTCCGTGTGGACTACCTGCTACCTGCTCGCTGGTCGACGCCGACGCGTCCCTTCGATTTTCACGTTACCGAAGTTTCGGAAGCATGAGTCGGAAAGTCGGCATCTGGAGACAGCGCGCATTTGAATCCCGGCCCGGCACGGCGCGGCGCAATCCACATTTTGCTATAACTTTTGATCTAAAAAAGATATCGAAGCGATATTTGGACGAAATTTTTTTTTAAAAACCGGGTTTAATGGTCCATCCTAAAATATGTTTTGTATTTCTTAAATAATTTTCTTCGTTGATTTTTGAAGTTATGATGGTCCAGCGGGCCCCCAACACAAATTGATTTTTAGTCGAACCATGCTCAATAAACAATTACCAAAAAATTAATAAATATTCTACCCAATACCACACATGACTGAGATTTTTTTCAGATTTTTCAGATTATGCAGACATGTTTAAAAAAATTGAAAATCTCCAAGCATTCGAAGAAAATGCATATTTCGTATTGAACTTTTCGAGATACGAGTTTTATAAAAATTCAGTAGTTAGATATTATTGAAACAATTGTCCTTACTTTTTTTCAGAATTTTTTATAAATTGTATCGGTGTTAAAAAAATCCAAATCAATTTTTTCGATACTTCTTTACTTTTTTGTAGATGTATTATGTAATATCGAATATTTTTATAATCAGAAAAGTAATGTACAGACTTAATAATGCAATATAAAATATTTTATTTACGTTATATTTCAATATGTGAGCAAAACTTCCAACACTTTCGGTTGGCGTGGGCGGTAAAGTCTTCGGCTTCGAACTTTTTGGCCCTTGATCGAATCCCGCACCGAATAATTATTTTTTTCCTTTAAACACTTTTTTTTGTTCTTTGTTTTTCATATAATTATAGCAATGGC
The DNA here is from genome assembly GCA_933228785.1 of Lasioglossum pauxillum. Classification (NCBI taxonomy): domain Eukaryota; kingdom Metazoa; phylum Arthropoda; class Insecta; order Hymenoptera; family Halictidae; genus Lasioglossum; species Lasioglossum pauxillum. The sequence continues at coordinate 24,986,386 of OW121705.1, read as the reverse complement.
ATTTTACTTATATTTTTAAAGTGTTATTATTATTTTTAAATTGCGGGTGGAATATAGTAAAAATAATAGTAAATCTTTATAGTAAAAATTTATTATCATTTTAAAAAATTATATTCTTGTGAATTATACTCTTGTGAAACTGTATCCTTTATGGTTTTATTTCTAATTACCTGTTTGGATTACCATTGTTTGAACGATTGGCAAGAAGAGTTCGAATCTTTGTAGACGCGGTTCTATTTTTATCATTAAAATTGGAAATTTTCTGTTCATCTACCGTAATTTTAAATTCTGATTTAAAGACCTTTTTCTTCTTTTTATATACAGCTGTCCTTCTTTTATTAATTTCACATTTACATAATTGCAGCGATAGTGTATCTTTAGCAATGCTATCGTCGTCGAACGTTACGACTTCTTGTTTTGGCAGTTGCGATATTTTCTCTTCAACGCGTGCATCTTAAAATTCAATTGAATCCTTTTCTGTGGGATCGTTCAATATTAATGGATCTCTCCATATTTTTATCATATCGCTATCGGTAGTCTGAACATCCTTATGTTTTCTGTTCTTTTTAACATCATTGTAATTATCTGAGATTGTTTTACTTCACTTCCACTTTCTACTTTTTTGTCATCCGCAGAACCTGTCTTAGATGAATGATCGGAACTTGAGTCGGATTCATTTAATTTCCCATTGACTTCGTTGTTCGTCACATTCAAAGACTTCACTTTACACACAAATACCATACATGACCATCTATCTATTTCTCCGTTGGTACTTTGCCGTTTCTTGAGTGTTACAACAGCTATAAATGGTTCGAAATCGTAGGACATCAAACTTTGTGGACTTATGATACATCAGTTGCCATTGCGAAGATAACAAAACGCCAAAATGTCTAATGTTTGAAAATTAAGAGTTCTTCTAATGATAAATGAAAAGAAACTAACTAACATACGGCAATAGTAAAATATGAAGTTGCATACCATTTCACATTCAGCAGAATCAATAAATGAAAATAGTACATAATGTGAAAGACATTGCAACTAATTGTGAGCCATTATGATGGATTTTCGTAGTCAGAGAAACTATTGCATAAAACATTTTTAAAACATTTTGAAAATATATTTGAAATGTTACTACAACACTTTAATGTAAACAAAGAACAAAAAAAAGTGTTTAAAGGAAAAAAATAATTATTCGGTGCGGGATTCGATCAAGGGCCAAAAAGTTCGAACCCGAAGACTTTACCGCCCACGCCAACCGAAAGTGTTGGAAGTTTTGCTCACATATTGAAATATAACGTAAATAAAATATTTTATATTGCATTATTAAGTCTGTACATTACTTTTCTGATTATAAAAATATTCGATATTACATAATACATCTACAAAAAAGTAAAGAAGCATCGAAAAAATTGATTTGGATTTTTTTAACACCGATACAATTTATAAAAAATTCTGAAAAAAAGTAAGGACAATTGTTTCAATAATATCTAACTACTGAATTTTTATAAAACTCGTATCTCGAAAAGTTCAATACGAAATATGCATTTTCTTCGAATGCTTGGAGATTTTCAATTTTTTTAAACATGTCTGCATAATCTGAAAAATCTGAAAAAAATCTCAGTCATGTGTGGTATTGGGTAGAATATTTATTAATTTTTTGGTAATTGTTTATTGAGCATGGTTCGACTAAAAATCAATTTGTGTTGGGGGCCCGCTGGACCATCATAACTTCAAAAATCAACGAAGAAAATTATTTAAGAAATACAAAACATATTTTAGGATGGACCATTAAACCCGGTTTTTAAAAAAAAATTTCGTCCAAATATCGCTTCGATATCTTTTTTAGATCAAAAGTTATAGCAAAATGTGGATTGCGCCGCGCCGTGCCGGGCCGGGATTCAAATGCGCGCTGTCTCCAGATGCCGACTTTCCGACTCATGCTTCCGAAACTTCGGTAACGTGAAAATCGAAGGGACGCGTCGGCGTCGACCAGCGAGCAGGTAGCAGGTAGTCCACACGGACAGGGTAGAGGTACGCTTGTGTGTGTAGCGCGCGTGCAATCGAGCAGGCACTCACACAGGCAGAGTAGAAGTACGTTCGTGTGTAGCGCGTGCGCAGCAGAAGCAACGTGGCGAGGACGGTGCGTCCACGGTGTCAGAGTGGGGGGTCCTGTGCCGGAGGGGAAACGTCCTCGCGTCCACGATTCTGGCATCACTGCTGAGCTGGTTCGTCTCTGGAAAAACCTTGGTCCCTCTGCTCAAGTGGGGGTGTCATAAAACACTTGGGCCAGGCAACGAAATTCTGCTCCTCCGGGCTGAGTTGCACTACAGCCTGTCTTTGTATTATATTATCGTTGGATTCCAACACCCTTCCTCAACGATAATATTCCCTATTGTGCTATTAAACCGCAATTCTGTGCAATTGTCCTCAACCTCACTCCGTGCAATGGTTTTGTCATCATATCCGCAAGCATGTGTTCCGTTGGACAGTACTTGAAATCCATCACTCCTTTTTCCTTTAAATCTTTTACAAAATGAAATTTGGTATCTATGTGCTTCGTCCGATAACTAAACTTCTTATTGGTGATCATCTTCAGGCAGCTTTGATTATCTTCAAAGATGACCGTGACTTCTGGTATTTTGCACGTAAAATCTTCAACTAAACGACGTAGCCATAAACCCTCCTGGCACGCTTCTGCCAATGCAATATGCTCGGCTTCCGTCGATGATAGTGCCACACACGTTTGTTTTCGACATCCCCAGCTGATCATTGCATTTAAATATTTAAAAATATGGCCACTATTTGACTTCCGATCAGTTGTATTTTCTGCCCAGTTAGCATCCGCATAGCCAACAAGTCCCTTTTCTCCGTTAAGGTGACCAAGTTTTAATTCAAAATTTTTTGTTCCTTGTAAATATCGACGAACTCTTTTTACTTCTGTCCAATCTGCTGATGTGGGCTGCTTGTTAAACTGACTTAATATCGTAACGCTAGCTGCAATATCCGGTCTTGTATTTACAGCTAAATATAGTAATGCACCGATAAACTGCTGGTAGATCTCCTTGTACTCCATCAATGGTTGGTCTTTTCGTGCTTTTAAGTAGCCTGTATCGAGTGGTATATTAGAAATCTTAGCATTCTGTAGCCCGAATCTGTTTAGAATAGTATCTATGTATTTTGACTGTTTTATACAATAGAATCCTTCGTTATCCTTTCTTATTTCAATTCCGAGATAATTCTGTACAACACCTAAATCCAATATCTGAAAATGTGTCCTTAAAAATTCAGCTGTTTTATTTATTTCTTCCATTTTCTTTGCAGCAATTAAGAAATCATCAACGTGAATAATAATAAAAATATGTCCATCTATAGTTTGCTTTATATATAAACAGGGATCTGTTTTTCTTTGTATAAAATTGTAATCCTTTAATATACTGTTTAATTTATCGTTCCATAACTTAGCAGCTTGTCTTAATCCGTATAACCCTTTCCTTAATTTACAAACCATACCTTTTGTTTCTGGTGTCTCGTATCCTTCCGGCTGCATCATATAAACGGTTTCCTTTAAATCACCGTTTAAGAACGCTGTCTTTACGTCAAAATGTTTGACAATGAGACCCTGCTGACCTGCAATTGTTAGAAGCATTTTGAAGGTCGCTTGCCTGACCACAGGTGCGAAGACCTCATCATAGTCGACTCCAAATTTCTGCGAGAATCCTCGGGCTACTAGTCTCGCCTTGTACCTGTCGACCTTTCCTTGCGCACCTATTTTGGTTTTAAAGACCCATTTGCAGGTAACTATCTCTCTCCCTTTTGGCGCCGGTACGTTGTCCCATGTATGATTCTTTATTAGGGAATCTATTTCGTCGTTCATCGCTGTTATCCAATCTTCCTTGTTGTCTCCTGATAATGCTTCCTTCCTGGTCCTTGGATCTTCCTTTGAAGCTGTTGCTAGTCCTGAAATTGCCATATATCTGTCGGGCGGTACTCCTTTATTTGATCGTCCAGATCTTCTGGGTTCTGGTTCATTCTGTACTTCATTATCATCAGTATCATCCGCTTCATAGAACGATTCGTCTTCTGTACTAGTTGTTTCGTTAATTGATCCGCTTTCTTCTGTACTTGATTCCACAGATATTACCTCTCAGCTGTTAATTTCTTGCCTTTCTTCATTATTTTTCTCCTGCATTTGAATTGTTTCGTCATGCGCCGTATCAATCAGAACCTCTCCCGACTGTTTCTCATCAAGAAAAATGACATCTCGACTAACCTTCAATCGATTCGTACCTTTATCTATTAGTCGAAAAGCCTTCGACTCTTCTGAGTAACCTACGAAAGTTAATTTTTCCGCTTTATCGTCCAGCTTCCTACGTAGTTCTTTCGGAATCTGCACGTAAGCGTCGCATCCGAAAACATGCAAATTCTTGACGTCCGGTTTTCTGGAGAACCATAATTCGTAAGGTGTCTTTCCGGTTGTCCTGGTAGGTAATCTGTTTTGCAAGAAATTTGCTGTATTTACAGCTTCTCCCCAGTATATTTTGTCCATATTGGCATCCAATAGCATGCATCGTGCCATCTCTAATAATGATCTGTTTTTCCGTTCGGCAACTCCATTCTGCCGCGGTGAGTATGCGGCTGTATATTGTATCCTAATCCCTTGATTCTTTAGATAATTTTGCAATTCCGCATTCACATACTCCCTTCCTCGATCCGATCTTATGCATTTTGGAGTTTTCTTGAATTGTGTTTTCGCCATTTCTATATATTGCTTTATGAAAACTGTAGCTTGATCCTTGGTTTCCATGAGATAGACAGTTGTATATCGCGAGAAATCATCTATGATGGTCATAACATACCTCTTTTTTCCTGGTGTAACCGTTTGCATTGGGCCGCAAACATCTGTATGTATTAAATCTAGAGTTGCATACCTCTTGTTTAGCAATTCCTTCGGAAAAGGTTGCCTTGCCATTTTCCCCTTTATGCAGCATTCGCACACCTCACGCCTGCCGCAATCCTTTATGACTATACCTGTAGCTAATCCCTTCCTGACCAGGTCCTGTATTGCGTTCGGGTCTCGATGGCCGAAACGCCTGTGCCATACATGTTGACAATTGTCACTGTGATCACTGTTCAATACCGCACAAGCCTTTTCTTCACTTATGTCTAATTTGTATAAATCCCGAACATCACTCCCAAGACGCGCGATGGCTTGAACTGTATTGTCTTTTACAATTTCACAAAAATTGTCCCGAAAATTTAGTCTGTACCCATCCTTAGCCAGTTTCTTTACGGATAATAAATTTGAACCGAAAGACGGAATGTAGAGAACATTTTCCACTTTCACTGCATTTACCTGATCACCCACGGCACAATTTATGACCCCGGAACCTCTGCCGCACACTTCACTTCTTTTGTTCCTTTCGGCTAGTTGGACGTAGCCTTGTTCGCTAGGGTCGAACGTCGTGAAGAAGTCCCTCGCCGCGGTCATATGGCTCGTAGTGCCCGAGTCGACGAACCAAGTATTTGCTTTATTCTGTTCTGGCTTATTGCTTAAATACGCTTTCCCAAGTGCGTTTCCAGATGTCTTCGACCCTTCAAATTGCTTTGCTGCGAAACATACTTCGTTCACAGCCTTGGGTTGTTCTGCTACTTTATTAGCTGTTTCCTGTTTCGCTTTCCAATTCTTATATTTGAAACAGTCCTTTTTGAAATGACCTGACTTTTTGCAGAAGAAACACATTTTCTTTCCTATTTCTTGATTTTCTTTATTATAAGACGTCTTTAAAGCCGATTGATGGTCATTCACTGTACATTGGTTTTCCTTACGCCTTTTATATTCGTCTATTAATCTTCCTTTGACGAAATCCAGAGTAAAATCATCTTCACTTCTGCTCTCCAGACTTATAATCAATGAATTGTATGAGTCTGGAATACTACTTAGAAGTAGCGAGGCCTTTAACTTATCCTTTAGCTCTTCACCTAATGCCGCCAACTTATTCATGAGTGTCAACATTTCCGACACGTGGTCCTCCATATTCCCACCTTCCGGCAAACGCAATTTAAATATTCTTTTGTATAAGAATATCACGCTTGATAGCGTTGCCTTTTGGTGGTGATTCTTTAGTTTCTCCCAAGCTTCCCGTGCACTTCCTGTACCCTGAATGTGCACCAATTGGTTGTCTTCAATCAGAAGACCAATGGTAGCACGAGCTCGGTCGTCTTTCCTTAACCACGTTGCGTCCGCAGTTGTTGGCCTATGATTCTTTATCACATCCCACAGCTCTTCCCTTATTAGCAGTAATTCCATTTTTTGACACCATGTTGAATAGTTTTCACCATTCAACTTCTGAACGGTTAGTCGTAAGAAATCTGCCATTTTTACTTAACACTATCAGCACTGTTTTTCACGTGTCCTTATTGCACTTTACTTTACGTGTCCTTGTTGCACTTTAACTTAACGTGTCCTTATTTCACTTTAACTCTACTTTAGTACTTCACACTAGGGTCTGGGCCCATAACCTGTTGGAAAACTTTATTTTATTAAACAAGATGTCTTTATTTATTTAATGCAAATAAAGTTTCAGAGTGGATTATGGAAAGTTGATTGTTAATGGAAATAAAGCCACTGTGCTGTGGTGTGAAAGATGCTGTGTTCCACACTGTATTGGGACGACGACTGAGCTGGTTCGTCTCTGGAAAAACCTTGGTCCCTCTGCTCAAGTGGGGGTGTCATAAAACACTTGGGCCAGGCAACGAAATTCTGCTCCTCCGGGCTGAGTTGCACTACAGCCTGTCTTTGTATTATATTATCGTTGGATTCCAACACGTAGATTAATTGAGCCATGATTAGTAAATGTTGCTTCGTCCGTAAACAAGACATTAGAAAAAAATGAATGATTTTGAAGTAATCCCCATTGACAAAAGTTAATTCTATTTTGAAAATCATTCCCGTGCAATTCTTGATGGAGCGATATGTGGAACGGATGAAATTTATGTCGGGCCAGAATTCGTATTACGCTACTTTGACTTTGTTACGAGCCAGGGCCGCGAGCAGTACGAGTGGCCGGCGAAGGGTTATAAACCCAGGAATATGGTATCAGTTTGTTAGTAAAGGCACGCGGACGAACCCAATGCGAAATTGGGGAGCCGCTAGGATTATAGACGACGAGGACGAACCTGACGCGAAGTCAGGGAGCCTCTAGGAATGGAGTCAAACGCAGACGAACCTGATGCGAAATCAGGGAGCTGCTAGGAAGGTGAAACTTCTTGAACGAACCCAATGCGAAATTGGGGAGTCACTAGGAACGACGCGCAGACGAACCCGATGCGAAACCGGGGAGCTGCTAGGAGGTTGTAGAATCAGCGCGGACGAACCCAATGCGAAATTGGGGAGCCGCTAGGAAGTTGGATAAAAGCACAGACGAATCTGATGCGAAATCAGGGAGCTGTTAGGATGCGGACGAACCTGATGCGAAATCAGGGAGCCGCTAGGATGGTATAGATTTTGTGGATGAACCCAATGCGAAATTGGGGAGCCACTAGGTAGGAAAAATCTCTATTTGGATAATTGGTAAGTAGCGAACGAACCTGATGCGAAACCAGGGAGTCGCTAGGATAGTGAGTAGGCCTCGTAACTAATATAATCTAATTGATACAATCCGAGCGGTAAGGTTGTATCGAGTGGGAACGTTCAATTACTACGTTAGGATTTTGGACAATAATAATGGGTTGAATAATCTCAATCTAATTTCCAAACAACACAAATATATTGTAATAATAAAAGTCTGTAGTACAAATGTGTAATTGTCGCAATTGGAATTTAAAGAAAGATATAGAATAAAAAGGAATTTACCTAAGGCCTCGTACAGACTAGAACATTTCGACGAACTGCGCCGCGAACCGCGCCGCGAACCGCGCATTTCGACGAACATTTCGACGAACGCTGCCGCGCGCATTTCGGCGCGCACGAACGTGAACGGGTGGCACTTACAAATCTGTTTGCAGGATAGATAGCATGTCCTAAATATTCATAATAAATGTTTCGCTCAGCCAAACCGAAAAGGGCTCGATGTGTGACCAACCTTGTTGTTTACGCTCTCGGAACTTAACCCTAAAAACCCGGGATTTCCCGAATCCCGATGCCGGGTACGGGATGGGAAGCCTCGCATCATGTCGGGACGGGATCCCAAAAATCCTGAGTTTTTCCGGAGAATATTCGGGATTCCCGATGGTGTTCGGGTTTCCCGTGAATTTTTTCGGGATTTCTGCAGGGGCGTGCGAGATTCCCGAAAATGTTCAGAATTCCCGTAAAATATCCGGGAAAAGAATGCAATGTTTTCATAGCGAGGGGCTCTTTAATAATTTGAGACGAATTATGAAGTAGAAATGTAATTTTTCCAGATAATTTAAATCACCGATATCTTTGTTTATAAATTTCTGTCTATTTCTTGACATTTATTATGAATATTTAGGATACGCTATCTATCCTGCAAACAGATTTGTAAGTGCCACCCGTTTGCGTTCGTGCGCGCCGAAATGCGCGCGGCGGCGTTCGTGGCACCGTTCGTCGAAATTTTCGTCGAAATGCGCGCCGAAATGCGCGCCGAAATGCGCGCCGAAATGCGCGCGGCGGCGTTCCCAGAGCTGATGGATCGACTGTTCGCACGAATGCGCGCCGAAATGCACGCCGAAATGCGCGCGGCGACGTTCGTGGCACCGTTCGTCGAAATGTTCGTCGAAATGTTCGTCGAAATGCGCGCCGAAATGCGCGCCGAAATGTCATAATATCTCACAAATTCAAGTCATTTAATCTCGAATCTGATGCTTCGTACAGACTTGAACATTACAACTCAATAAATTGTCAACATTTTCTGTATTTGTTTGTGTAGTATACGCCGCTACAGCTCCCATAGTTGTTCCGCAAGGAAGTCTGGAAATAGCACAAATCCGTTCCGATCGCCGTTCGTCGAAATGTTCGTCGAAATGCGCGGTTTGCGGCGCGGTTCGCGGCGCGGTTCGTCGAAATGTTCTAGTCTGTACGAGGTCTAAAACGATGTTCGTTTTTGACGCACTGGCAATGCGGGGGACTCGGAAACAACTTTAACAAAACTTTGATTTGAAAGGTACTTTAGCCCGATCTCACTATAGTTGCTTTCCAAATTGCAGCACGACGTGACGCGATACGCGTCTACTGAAGTACTAACCCCCGAGAGTAAGAATCTAAGGGTTTATATACCCCTACAATGAATGGAATACTCTGTTCATAATCTAATCGCGCTTAGAGATTACGGCTTAGGGCCAGACTCTCATTTCTGTCAACTCTAATGAGATCGGGGCCAGAACTCGGTACTAAATCAAAGGGTTCAACTATGATATGAAAGGTTATCTAGGACGCCTCCTGCCAGAGACGATCTGGAAGAGATTCCTGTGAGAAAACGAACGGAATATTCTCTATCCGTAACAACTTATGCCTGCTTCCCGGGCAATTTTTCTCGTACTCACGTGAGGATTGACAGCTATAGCTGCTAAAATATTAATTTCATTATCTTCATTAGTCGTGGGATTCTACCGTTTGTACTGTCTTGCGTGTACACTTCCAGTACTTCAAAACAACCAGTACGTATTAGTGAAAGTATGTCTAGAAGGAGTGTTTCGCTCGGGGTACCTTTCTTCATAAAGTAGTCGGGCCTGCACTGCATTTTTTCTACATTCACAGTAAATCGTGATCATATCACACTTTTCAGTCATCGAATATAACATAGCGGAATCGCGTTTGGAAACATACTGATAGTAAATAAGAATGCTGAATAACATTGAAGGACCTTAGTATGTTTACTTTAACTACGACCATAGTATGTTTATTATTTCCTACAAGTCTCAACCGTGATAAACGTATTCTGCTTCCATATTTTAGTTTTATACGTTTTTTCTGTCCTTGACCTTGAATGACCTTGGACTAATTATAGTCACTGAATTCCTAATGAAAGGGACTATCATTGTAGGTGTTTAAAAAAGGGTGGTTCCATTTAAAAAAGTCAAGGTGACCTTGATATCTCCAAAAAAATGACATAAAAACAAAATTTTTTTTTGCATCGTGTCAGCCCCATTGTACCATTCAACTTTGTCCTTACCATATTTTACATATCTTTAGAAACAACAAAAATATTTGAGGTGTGAACGTTTGGTGACTCACCCTGTATACTAATAGACCCCGGTGCAGATAGTTTTACCCCCGGAAAAGATAAAGTGCACTGCAGTGCACTGTAACGTCATATTTTCAAAAGATGTATAAGCTATGCTCATCGACAGTATTTATGCTTGGCTTATAGGGGGCCCCCCTATAAGCCACCTAGGGGGTGAGGGGGATCAGCGGGTGCGCCATGTACACAATATACGGAAAGAATGGACAGGATAATTTCAAAGAATTTGACATTGTATCATGAAATAATCAATTATAAACTGTATTTGAGATGCATATGTTTATTCTATATGTTTTATTAAGGTATTACAATGCAGAATGAAGTAGTAGAGGAGTCAACGAGCTTGGGCAAGGATCTTATTGTGCGTGGTGTACATGTTTATATAGTAGTGGTGAGTAACCTGCCGGTGCAGCATCGTGGGGGTGCTCGTGCTAAGGCTAAGCCTAAGGCTAAGGGAAGAGTCGGAGTGGCCGTGGTGGGGACTTGCCGACCAAGCGAAGAGGAGAAGCAGCAACATCTCTTCCGCGAGCCAACCGCGCCCAGGCCTGGTGTAGAGCATGCACGTTTGTCTCAAATGAGACAAAATCGTCTCCACCACAATACCCACCGCCAGCTTCCAGTAAGCGCCGCGCCGCATAGTGGGCCAGATCGACGCGCTAGCTGTTCATGAGCTAAAAATTCGAAATCTTCATATCGATTTTTAACGAATGTACAATGTTTCTTAAATGTCCATTACATTCAAAAACGATAATATTAATTAAAGTTATTAAAAACTCTCGTTACAATAAGTGTTCAAAGATCAAACTTTTTCAGATACGATTTATCACCGAAAAAATTCCTCTTCTTCATAACGATGTCCAGGAAAACCTACTAAAGATTAAGTGCCCAATTTTTTTTGTATGACGAATATATATCTATATTGAGAACGCACCAGGAACTAAACATTAATGTTCATAATTTGTTATAAAAAAAATACTTAGTCAACTAAGGAATACCGTCAAAGTTTTTCACCTTTGACAAGGGATAAGTTAAAAGTGTTATATAGTGTCCTGCTCTCACAAAGTGAAACATTTTCAGCAACGTCTCCTCTAAAAGATCCTACAAATTTCACATCCAAATCGATCCAAACTTGGAAATTATGATGGTTTAAAGCGTCGCGTGTCACGCAATTCCGCGGCGAATCGCGTTGCGCGAGACGCATTGACGACCACTCAGCAGCTCTTAAGAGTGTAAAGACCTAACCCAGACCTATCTTATGAATTTTTTAGATTATACGACAATTGATAAGCATTCGAACTTATTACTAGCTCACAGTTGAATCATTTGTATTTGAGAGATTATAGTAACAGCATCGTTGTATAGCATCAGAGCAGTTTTTCCATATTAAAGACCTGTATTTTACCTTTGTTAAGAGGAATTATAGTATAGATTTTTGTTTATTCATAGATAAACAGAGTTATAAGCAGAAAATCCGTATGATCAATCGAATATAGTCAATAACTTTGTAAAATATAATACTTGATCTTGTTTGAATTTCTGCAATTTTTTAAATAAGACAGTAATAACGCATTTTTGTTATTTCATTAAATATAATAAACTTCATTCATTCAATAATTATGAATTACTCTTGTTTGAATGCCTGAATAGCCAGTATATTATTTATTATTCACACGAGTTTACACACATTTGCGGCGGTGTAACAAAAAAATGTTTCCTACAAAAAGTACTCAGTCTTCTACAAATCTCAATACAAAAAATTTCAATAATTTCTTTTTTTAATAAAAAATTGTGTTTACCTTCATTATTTATTTATAACTATATATTTTTTAATCAATAATATTATAGCTAATGCCGAGACGAATCCGACGATATATTTAGTGTGGTCTTTATGTTTTGAAATAATGGTGAAATACGCGTGAACAGCTAGCGCGCCGATTTGGCCCACTGTGCGCCGTACCGCGCGTGGTGCTAAATGGCCAAAAAGCGGAAAAAATCTATAAAAACCAAACTATCCAACAAATCTGGTTTAAAATTTGTGGAAAGTATACCACAGGTAGTGCGGTTATGTGGCAAAAAATTAAATATTTATGTATTTATTAATTAATTAATTTTTTTATTTGTAAATATTGCCATCAGGAGCCAAACTCGGATCACCTTCACCTTGAAATATGTTGTCAAGGACACCATTGTGAACAACTTTTGTTAATAATTTATCCGTCGCTCGGCCTTAGTTCCCGAGATATTCGCGAAAAAAGAGTGATTCGAGCAGCTAGTTTGAACTGGTTTGCTTACGTGCCACTACACCCACCCATCTCGGATCGCCTTGACATTGACGTTTGTCGTCAAGGACAATATTCTGAACAACTTTTATCATTACATCTACCTGGTGCTCGGTCCTAGTTTTCGAGATATTTGCAAAAAACTATTGCGAATACTGTATTTTCGTATCCGCCATCCACCATCTAACCCTAACTAATTCTGATCGCATAATCTTTTCATTCTATATAGCCGTCATACAGAATTTGAACTAGTAATGGAAAAATCATGCGATCAGAATTAGTTAGGATTAGGTGGAGGCGGGCGGAGAGGACCGGCCTGACGGCCGGCCCGTCCACGCATACGACAATCCAGAAGTAGTCTTTCAAAATTGAAAGCTCACCCTATATGGAGTGAGAATCTGTTCTTTTTTCTTTCTCATCCCCACAACGTGTTTACAAACAGAAAATAAACAGATGCCGCCCCGATACATGTAAGAGTACGGAAAATTCAATACAGTGTTAGCAATAGTTTTTTGCGAATATCTCGGAAACTAAGTCCGAGCGACGGATAGATATAACGACAAAAGTTGTTCAGTATATTGTCCCTGACAACATACGTCAAGGTGAAGGTGATCCGAGTTTGGTACCCTCATGGCTATATTTACCTTTTATTTAAATTGTTTTAATTGTGCCCGTATTAAAAATTAAAAATATGCGTTTTGTAGATCTATGTTAGTTAAACATGTACTGAATATTTCATAAAATTCGGTTGACGGTGGAAAGAACGACACGCATCGAAAGATGCACGAATCTGTGGATTTTGAGCAGGAACTGACCAGGAGCTGTGTATACCAAGATTTTCGCCACTTTTAACCGCTTATACCTCGTGTGTATATTAATTGATTTTGATGAAACTTTCAGTATATACTATATAACTGACTTACATCTACTATATGTACCTAACATTCGAAAAATTGATTTCTTCCCTGTTCGCATCACTATGCGCCGTATCCCGTGGAACGCCCGTTTTAGTGCTAATTGTAAATGCCACTGGCGGCAACTTATGTCGGGCGAAGACATTTTGCTTTCTGGTTCGAAAAAAACGTCGCCGTTTCAAAATTGAAAAGGTGGTTTTGCAAAATCAAAGTCTGCTTTATCGCGTGGTATAGTTTGATTTTCCGCAGGACCCTTATTTTTTGAGATAAATTGAAAAATATCCTCAAAAATTGGTGCAAAAATGGTGTCTCTCATTCTTTAATGATTGTTTAAACATGTTTAAACAATCATAATGTATTAATATTTGATATCACTGGATTCGGGAAAGTCTGTTGAATCTTTTGCTGTAAAGAACAATTCAATATCTCTTATAATAACATCACAATATTTGTTTATAGTTGAAAAATAAGTCTTTTTTTCAAAGTCATGTTTCTCAAAAACTGTGCGTATAGGGAAAAAATTAAAAACAGATTCGGAATCACCGCAAAAAACTCTATAAGAGCCATCCAACAGTAATTAGGAAACATAAAAAAAGTTGAAATTTGTTCGACAGTGCAATTATGGGCACATATGTTTATATTATTGGTCGAACCTGTAGCGCCGAAATCATTTGTGCATATACAAAAATTTACGATCGTGAAAATTCAAACGTATTAACATATGTTTATACTAGTTCCGAATGGTTTTATTGAACTTCATTGTAGTATTCATCAGAACATATTTCGAAATAAAATAAGTAGGTGCATACTACATACAAATAGCAAGATGGTGAAATCTTTCCTACCTACTGACATGGTTGGTTTTCTTCTGAATGTGTATGGACGCACACCTAAACAATGTTCATGGAAGTTCAGTGAAAGAGTTGGTAACATGTAGACGCAGTTGGAAGTGCATATGCAGCTTTCGCCGACAATGGCTCTACGAGACAGTAACTATGCTGAATGGAAGCAAACATGGTGTCTACTCGATGCACGGTACAGTCTTAACTTCTGATGACGCTGTTCTCTCCTATCCACTAGCTGTCCTGGGACTCAGTTCACAGTTACACAAGCATTCCGTTCTAATTTTCAGCCTTAATGTCAAGAAAAAGCAAGCATGCGAAAACATGAAAATTTCGAATGGTTGACGAACATTCTTCTGGCTTTAAAACATAACGATTATAAATTATTGTTTATTTGTTCATGTTTAATGTATATATTTATGTACATACAGAAAATATATTAGATGATCAGATAAGATGCATGTATTATATTGACTAGAATGTATTATTGTATTTATAATCTTATAACACATAGACACATGGTAGATACAGACATAAGCGTTTTTGAACATTTAAAATACGTAGAGACAGAACAAAATAGATGGAAGTTTCGATTCTCCATAACGGTTATTCGAAGACAGGTCCTTCAGAAACCGAAATTGATATTATAACAATTTTGAAGCCGGTTTATATTGAATAATATGATTCACATAACTTGCGCACCTGAAATAACTTTACAATCATGTGTATAATAAAAAATTGTTTAATACAAAAATTACTTGTTTTCAAAGAGGACAACTGATAGCGTTCATATTTTTTCGATATGTGGTGATTTCAAAGTTTTTAAGGTCAACTTTGTTTCTTTAAATGGAATTATACAATATATTTTTTCGTGATATGTGATGGGAATACTATACTTTACCAAAAAAGGGCTCTGTATGCTAACCCGCAATAATACAGAGAGTATTTCAACACAAAGAGCATTTGGAAAAAGTGTACATAAAAAATTTCTTCTATAAAAACGTATACTTTTGTTTATAAATTCCCAAGAGCCAAATTGCAAAAAAGGGCTTTGTACGGGACCCCGCAATAATGCAGAAAATATTTCAACACAAAGAGCATAAAAAAATATTGCTTCTTCGCTAAATGCAGCCCGCTCGTGTGATCGAAAAATCAAACTGTTTCATATTCTCTGTCAGTGTCTTTCCGGCGAGAAACATATCTGCTTCTCTGTCTTCGTAGTTCACCTCGATTGGCGCTGTTAATGTTACTATTTCCGCTCCGGCGCACCCTTAATTCGTGCTCCTTCCCCGCATCTAGAGGCTCTGATACCAGCTCGGAAAATGTCAACGCCATACTCAGCGGCACCTCTCGTCGAGCGAGAATCCGTCCGCTGTAACTGTGCTCTGATTGGTCCGTGTGTTTCGTTAATAACTACTTCTTAGCAAAACCGCGAACAGCATTGCCACAAAGGAACAAATTCTTTTAACACGTTCACGCCGGCGCCTGCTATTTGTGTATGTCGCGCGAGCCACCGGTGCGGTGGTACACGCCGGCGGGAATGTGTTAACCCTCATCCGTCCCTCGTGTCAATTTGACACAGTTTTCGCGAATTAAGGGGTACTGTTCTGTTATTTGTCGGTAAATTTGCCCGAAAGTTTGTGACTTTTATTTTTTTAATGCGAAACACATATACCTAGCATTGTTCATGGAAAATAATAATGTCAAAACTGCAAGTCGAATTTGTTACGAAAGAGTCCCTGTGTGTCAATATGACACATGTACTCTTACGTACTGTCGCGGAGTTTTTCAATCACCATTATTTCAATGAGAAATTTATACGGCATTCGGAAATTGAAGGAAAATTGATTTTTTCTAAATTAGAAGAAAACGTATTACTTATATAGTATGGAAATTTACACGGGACGCGATCGAAACTGCCACACAGAAGTAAAGCAGGGTCAACGCGTAGTGCTACAATTAGTTGAAGGTTTGGGTGGACGCAATGTTATGTGTGACAATTTTTTTACTTCACACGAATTAGTAATTATATTACAAAAACAAAAGATGACGCTTGTAGGGACCATACGAAAAAATAGAAAAGAAATTCCACAAATTTTACTCGATACGAAGAAGAAGCCACTTCATCATTCGGAGTTTGTTTTTGAACACATACTAAAAGGTACAATGGTGTCTTATGTGACAAAAAGAAGACGATTTGTTATTCTACTTAGTACATACCATACGTCAAAGCAAATGAGTAGTGAAGTAGATAAAAAATCCTGAAATAATAAACTATTATAACGCTACGAAAGGAGGCGTCGCGTCGATGTCCTCGATGATATGGAGATGGTGGGCACATACAGATGTAAGCGCGAAACAAATAGATGACCAATGGCAATTGTTGCTAATATGTTAGATATATCAGCATGCAATGCTTTTATAATATTTCCTTCACTCAATGCAACGTGGAATAAAAATAAAAAATATCGTCGACGCCATTTTTTTATTGAAATTGGACATTCTTTGGTGCATTCGTATATGTATTACGTTTCGCACACATCTACCGCGAGGATCTAATGCGACTGCACTTGTTGTACAAATGAAGGGTATACCAACAGTGATTGTACCGTCTTGTAGTAATCGTATAATGCATACTCCACCAACAAAAAGACGAGCCCGGTGTCACATATGTGAGAAATGACCGAATGCTAATATACATAGTGCCCGATGTGATTTGTCCAAAAAAGCAATATGTCCCACACATCGCTTTATTTTATGCGAAAATTGTGCAAAAACTAAGATGCAGATGTTAACGCATCCATTTGAATACAAAAATATCGAAAAATAACTTTCTATCTTGTTATTTCGTCGATATTTTACCACTGTGTCAATTTGACACCGAGGGACAGATTCAGTTCGCGAAATGAGGGACGGATGAGGGTTGAATAAACTCAGGAATCACTCCCTTCAAGGAAGTGCAACATTTTTGGGACTGTACCTACACTAATACAATCATTTTGCGTGCGAATACAATTTCTTTGACTGGCTGTTATGTTCTGGTTGAAACTGGCCATAGATGATTAAAGTATTTAATTTTGTTTCACATTATCGATCAACTTTTCCCCATAGAATTGTTCCGTCCGAATAACATCGAAAGCGAAACAATGAGCGCGTGCACGTTGATCGTCGGCGTCTTGTTGCGCGATGAAAATTGGTGGAACTGGGAGAGCAAACAACGGGGATGAAGTGACCGCGGGTTAAAAATTGTGCGTACACGTACGAGGGGAAATAAAGTTCGAGAGTTCGAGGGGGTCGTGTTTCAAGGGGAGAGCAGAGAGCGTCGCAATTTTCACGAGCGACGCTTTATTAAAACCACTAAGTCCGTTTCAGTGTAATGAAATTAAAAGTAAACATCGCCCGCGATTTATCCCCGGCTGCGGCCGCGGCCGTGGCGCTCTACCCGTTACATTTTCTCGCCTGGGAAACTCGGCTTGAGGCAACCGAACGGAAAAATTGGGCTGATCGAGCCCGTCCCCATCATATACAGAGTGTGCCAGAAATGTTGTACTTTCTTGAAAGGGATGATTCCTGAGGTCATTTGAAACAAATCTTCCCTTTGCGAAAATGTCCTCCGCAAACTTGTTAAGGGAGTAGACTCCTTTTTCCAGGATTCCAAGGGTGCGGGATTTGCGTTCTCATTTCTCGATAATACAAAAATGGGGTTTTTCAGTAGTCGAAGACGCTAGATAAAAGATCGATATAGGGCGCTATCGCCGCAAAAGTTCTATTTTTCATTTACGAGGCGTAATTTGCATTATTCGGAAGCATACAACTGCGCATGTAGTTATTTTCATAGCTATATGCTGCCGAATAATGCAAATTATGCCTTGCAATCCTGGAAACGAGTCTACCGCCTTAAGGAATTACAGTAAAGCCCTGATGTAAGAAAACGGAAACCGTAAGATCTACGAAAAACGAATATCCCCTCCACTGCGGGGCATACCCCGCGAGAAGTCAAGAACCTCGAGCTGCCTTGGTCGCCGAGCAGTGTAAAGTGTGAAGTGTGAACATGTCGCGTAATCTGATACGAGGTCGAGTATATTGGTGTGAACCACTGCTAATCCAATTACAAAAATTCTTTATTTTTCGTTATTTTTGTATGAGACTTTCAACTTATTTGTGAAATTTTTCTGATTAAAGTGACACTGTAAACACGATATCATTTGAACTGTATTTAGTGGTTCAATTGACGGTATGCAGTAAGTTTTTGTTCGCGCGATTCGTGTTTACACGCGCTGTCCTTTCTGCGTTCAGCGCAGTCGACGAAGTCACAAAGAAATACATATGTAGTAGTAATACATTTTCACCTAACGCGAAACAAATCATTTTCGTAGCCTCAGCAGCATTTTTCTTCGACTTAAATGCAAAAAGAATGCAGTGTCGAATGTGCTGTTTCTTAAACACCATGGTGCAGAGTATTGTTTTTTGGGGTTCTGTACCAATTATACCAATGCGTGAATTAATGCAGTGCGTTTAGTAGGGTAAGGTTGATGCTTTAAAACACCAAAGCGGCGGGAGAAAATTTTCATTTGAAATGCAATCACAATTAAATATATGTAAAGGCACTGAACTTGTTTGTACAACCTAATACTTTACATGACCTCAGGATTCACCCACTTCAATGAAGTACAACATTTTTGAGTCACCTTGTATACTTTGCGCCTTGCGGTTGTCGACGCACATCCCGGAAAAGCGACAGGCATTCTTGCAAAATAACGCGAGGCAACTGCCGCGGATCTATTTCTCATAGGTGGATTCGCTACCCTGACATCAAGTCGCCAGCCATATCGGACATCTGCATGCATAACGACACGTGGTACGTCGATACTCGAGGCGCCGAATACATTAGGTCGTCTACATCGCCAACAATCCAACTGCTATCGATTACACACGTCAAATCTCCCTACATGCCGCGAATATTTCGCACCCGGCAAGATTTACTGCTCGCTCAGTCGTAACACATTTTAAGGAAGCCCACCTTCGCTTCCGAATCCTTCGCGGATCTCGGGTACGCGAGTTCTTTGCGATTTTCCGAATCTATTGAAATCTTTTCCATCCACGAGAAACGTTTTACTGAACGAATGTTTGCAACTTTTCTGGTGGATTTTTTTTTATTCCGGACTCTCTTTGTACACCTCTTTGCTAGCAGATGCGAATTTCATATCACAGATTATCTTCCAAAGGAGACCGACGAGAGCAGTTATCGAACCCTGTAAATTAAAAGAATTACGAAACTTTGCACACAAGTACAGTAAATTATGCCTAATGTAACCCTACTTTTTCGTGTACTTCTCGCATTAAAGGGGTGAAATCAGCTCTTGAAATATCAGCTCTTCAAACGAAAGTTGCATGGTATTATTGTGTCTACCAAACTGTATAACAAAACTTTTTTCAATGGATTTCTCAAAACAAAAATTAAAAAAAGATGCATTTAAAAGAATTCTTTACACAGTTTGGTAGACACAATAATACCATGCAACTTTCGTTTGAACTTCTAATATCATTTGTGGTTCTTGAGATCTTTTTCACGAAAAAGAAAATAGTGACATTTTTCAAGGGCTGATTCCGCCCCTTTAAAGCAAGAAGTATCATGAAAAAATAGGTTTGTATTAGGCAGAGTTGGGCATTATTTGGCGAAAAAAATATTTGAAATAATATTTAATATTTTAGATTTTATTTTGCTTAAAGAAAATAGTATTTTATTTGAACAATCTGAGCCTCGAAATAAAATATTTCTATTTGAACAACTGAACCTCGAAATAAAATATTTCTATTTTAACAATTTCATCCACAAACTAAAATATTTCTATTTTAATCATCTGAAACACAAAGTAAAATATTTCTATTTCAATAATCTGAAACACAAAATAGAGTATTTTATTTTTTGCATCGTTATACCTAATACTTTCAGAAATCGCATTACTTATTTAATATTTCTTATTGTAGCAATAATTTAATGAAGAAATGGTACTTAATATAAAAAACTATATCATTTGCCACATTTTCGTTTCATTTTTTGTTTGATTGCTGCTATTACTGCATATATCCACTTCAGTTCACAACATGTGCCTACTGAGGTTTGTTGATGAACATACAGTGTATCTTATCACCAGGAAACTGTTTATTCTCAGAAATCTATTGAATGCGAACCATTATTTTGAGCAATTTTAAAATTGAAATGGAAAATAAAGACAAAGTTCAAATATTTTCAGTATTCTTAAAATAAAATACTATTTTCAAAAATTAGTGCAACAGATAAAATATTTTATTTTCAAAAATTACTGCATCAATTGAAATATTTTATTTTCAAAAATTACTGCATCAAATAAAATATTTCATTTTCAAAGTTGTACAGACACTATAAAATAAATGGGATTATTTACTATTTATTATTTAAAATACTACTTTCCCCAGCTGTGGTATTAATCATAACTTATTCTACTTTTTGCAAAGTTTCATTATGTTTTGTGAGGGAAGTTGATACATTTTTCAGTTTTTCATTTATGTAATTTTTGTTTAAATCAATTACGTAAAAAAATGTATGCTAAAATATTCATTGCTAAATTATTACATGTTGCTCGATTTACAGTCAGCGAGGTATTGCTATCTTCTGCCTATTAACATGCGTTGCCTTGGATATCGTAGCAACAGCCATGTATGTATTATAAACTACTACACTCTTTAGATATTGTAATTGAAATTTTTAGGGACATACGTACAAAATAAGATATAAAATATTGACTTGTTAATATAAAATGTATCACCTTATCCCACGGTGGAACATGTTGATGTATAACTATAGATTTTTATATTACTTTTATTTTTATTATTCATATTTTAATTTCTATTGGGTAGATAATGTACAATGTGCATAAATGAAGCAAATATATAACTTAACTTACATTTTTTTAATTGCAGATTTTTTTACCGGAAATTCTATATACAGGATGTTCCAAAATTCCTGCACATCTCGGAAATGGGAGGTCCCTGAGACCATTTGAAGCGACATTTTCCTTTGCAAAAATGTTATCCGCGGCTTTGTTTAGGAGTTATTAACGAAAATCACGGACCAATCAGAGCGCGACCTAGACGCGAGTTGGAACAGTCAGCCCGGTGCGGCGCGGCGCTCCAACTGTCTATTGGCCGACTGTGCCAACACGCGTCTAGGTCGCGCTCTGATTGGTCCGTGTTTTTCGTTAATAACTCCTAAACAAAGTCGCGGCGGCCATTTTTGCAAAGGAAAATGTCGCTTCAGGTGGTCTCAGGGACCTCCCATTTCCGGGATGTGCAGGAATTTTGAGACACACTGTATATACATTTTTTAAGTTTTAAAAACGTTTTAGTTACACTATCTCAAGGATCAAGGTCGCATAAAGAGAGCTGCCGTTAGAAAAATCCTCTAAAATGAACCGTTAACTAAATACATACAGGGTGTTTATTTTATCTTGAACACCTAAATTATTTCCGCTACTATTAAAAGTAAGAAAGAATAAATAATAGCATGTACATGGTACTAAGACGCGCATCAGATGGTAATAAAAAAAAATCCTTTATGGTCATTTTAACAGTTTTTTCAAAGTCACTGTATTTTTTTTGCATATTAACATGTATTTTTCATAATGCAATGTTGTAGTCGGCGTCAAGATGAGTTCAACGACCTACACACCATGACCTTGAAGTGACCTTGAAGGCGAAAAAATCAGTTTTAGTTTGAAGAATACAAAAGTAATAAAACGAAAAGGGTAATATCACCTTATTCTTTTAGTTACTCAAAATGCTGGCCGTCCGCAGCGAGGCACGTCTATACACGAGAAGTTAAAAAAAAATTAAAAACCTACTGTTGATAACAGTGTTCCGATATGGTGCAACTTTTCTCGCGCATGCGCGGCGATTTCAGCCTTAGTAAAGTAAGATTTTCGATAAATGGGGAATTTTGAGCACCCCGCAGAATTTTAAAAAATTGAATGAATGTATAACATGCGTATTTTTGTATAACTCGTGTCTAACTCGTAGGACACGTCCTGGAGTCTTTTTGTCCGGAACACATTGTTTCGGTATATTCCCACCAATATAACTGCCTCAGGGCTCTGCTACCTCATCATCCTAATATAGATACGTTACTATTTTGGCCGCGCATGCGCGAGAAAAGTTGTACCATATCGGAATACTTGACCCGTGACGTCCGGCCTGCAGGGGCGCCGCACAGTGGAACCTTTCGTCCAAATCGGAGACAAAATCAAAGAACTTTCCATAGAAATGAGGTAGAGCGATGACATTTGTTTAAAATTATAGCTGAAACTTGGCAGAATATGGAAAAACTAGGGAGATTATGGTACGAACGTTTTATAAACTTGAGAAAATTCGTTAAACTCTAACAATTTCAAGAAAATTGCGGTTTTTTCAATAACACGGGCGGAAAAAATTTTTTTTAAACATGCTGCACATCATTTCCTGTAGATTCTTTCACGCTGATTTTAAATCTGGTCTCAAAATTTATCTACGACCTCAGGATTTTACAAGAAATCGATTTTTGTGAACGAATTGTTTAACGAATTTTCTTAAGGTTATACAACGTTCGTACCATAATCTTCCTATTTTTCCCATATTCTGACAAGTTTCAGCTTTAATTTTTAAAAAATTTCATCGCTTTACCTCATTTCCATCGAAAGTTCTTTGATTTTGTCTCCGATTTGGACGAAAAGTTCCACTGTGCGCCGCATCGCGCCGACCAACGCTTATCTCATTGTTTGCCTCGCCCGGCCAATTCAGAGATATGTCCCACGAACTTGCTTATATTTATTTAACGATTAATTTTGGAGGATTTTTCTAAACGTAGCTCTCTTTGTAAGACCTTCACTCTTGAGAAAGTGGATCTCAAACATTTTTATAACTTAAAAATATATATATATATATATATATATATATAATACGCCGGACGGGTGGTACAACCGAGCAGGGGGTGATACTACATGTAAAAATAAGTCGAGAAAAAGGAATAACATTTTTTTGTTAGACGCTTCATTTTCGAGAGGATCGGGTTTGAAAATGCAGCGAATACACGTGCTATTGCATAGGAATCGTCTGACGCGTCTGACCATAATCAACCAATTCTACTTTGTGCATATTCTAAAGCACGCGAACCTGGCGGATCTTTAGGGTCGTCGCCCACTAGGACGCCCGTCAGCCGGACCGCACCGCACCGGCACGTCAGTTTAGGGTTTCTAGCACAGCACGGGCGTGACTCGGTGTCGACCCGTAAAATGTGCGCCCACTAGACCGCACGTCAGCCGGACCGCGCCGCGGCACCTCGCCGTTTTGGCTTCCTTCTGTGTATTTCAATGGGAGTGCGCCCACTGTACCTGCAACAGCACAGCACAGTGCCGACTCGTCAACGTCTCGGCAGAAGAAACATTCTCGGCGAGAATGTTTTGCGCGCCGGCACTTTCTGTGGCCAAGAAAACTTTCTATTGCAACGTTATTTCAAGGTTTATAATGTTGTATTGTTATAGGTCGTTGAATTCGTCTCGATACCAGTTAGAATATTATGAAATAAAAAACATATGTTAATATTTAAAAAATTGAAGAGACCTTCAGTTTTTTATAAAAAAATTTACTTTTAATTTTTGATATCGAGATTTGTACAAAAGTGAATACTGATCAACTTTTGTTGGAAACATTTTTGTCAGATCATCGGATGTATATGATAAATCGCGTTAGCAATGCTCACTTGTGGTGAAATAACTTAAGCATACTGTCAATGTTGTGATAATTGTTATCCAGGCACCATAAACAATAGCCTTTTTTTAATTTAATCAAAAATATCATTTGTAAGAAGTTCATATTTTACCACAAGGAATGCAGTAATCGTTGACTTTCATAGAAATTATTCGGGAAATCTAGTTTATTAAAAATATTAATTTGCATATGTTATAGTTACAAATAATCATTATCGATGATAATCTGACTTAGACCTTATCGATGATAATTTGACTTAGACCTAATCTGACTCTCGCATGGTCAGTAGCACAAATAATTTTCTGTCCTCGACAATGCGGTTACTAATACTAATAGCCAAAAATTATTTCCATCATCGATAACGGTTCCTTATGACCAAAAAGAATTGTTGTCATTTATAATGGATATTTATCAGTCAAAGATAGTCTATCATCGATAATGATTATTTGTAAGTAGAACATATGCAAATTAATATTTTTAATAAAGTAGATTTCCCGAATAATTTTTATGAAAGTCAACGATTACTGCATTCCTTGTGATAAAATATGAACTTTTTACAAATGATTTTTTTTTATTAAATTAATAAAGACTATTGTTTATGGTGTCTGAATAAGAATTATCGCAAAATTGGCAGTATATTTTAAGTTATGTGAATACAATTTCTTTTATAAGTATTTAAAATTTGAAAATTAGTATAACTAAAATCGTCATTAACTGACAAATATACGAAATCAATTCGAAATCAATACGAACCAATTCTAGTGTTTGCGATCTTCATTTTAATCGTTTTTACGAATCGTTAAGATCGTCTCACGTATACCGTAGGAACAGCACATCCAGCAACCGGCAAAACATTCTCGCCGAGAATGTTCCTTCTGTCGATGGAAAATTGCGGGAAAAAAAATAAGATACGAAAAACGCGAGAATTTATTACACAACCCAATAATTACAAATAATCATTATCGATGATAGACATTATATCTGACTGGTAAACAACCATTATAAATGACAACAATTCTTTTTGGTCATAAGGAACCGTTATCAATGATGGAAATCATTTTTGGCTATTAGTAGTAGTAACCATTGTCGAGGACAGAAATTTGATTGGGCTACTAATTATGCGAGAGTCAGAATAGATCCAAGTCAAAATCATGTTCGTGGATATATCCGAAATAGCACATTGATGTGGAAAACAAAAGGAAGGACCCGCGCGAGCTTCGAAAATTTTCCTTTCGTCCCTCTAATAAAATCGTAGTCGTTACAGTAAAATAAGAAGCGATTGTATAGGCAGTGCTAAGTGCTAATGCTCGCCACTCAAAAGTAACTGCGCCCAAAGCCCGGTAATCTGCAATAACCAAATTATTTCAGCGTGTCTTTAGAATACATTGACTATCGCCAGAAAACTCCGAAAAAGTCCACGATGTCACCGAGTCATGAAGCAATAAAAACTCGACCGTACGCCCCAACATTATTACCATCGTCGGACTCGCACCCGGACCGCTTACCTGCGTATAGTAAACTGGTGCCCTACCGTCGAACCTACAGAAGTGTCTTGGCACCTATAGCTGCTATGATCTGGGCTACAAGATGCGTCAACTTTAAATAAAAATATCTGAAGATTAAGTCTAAAGCACGACATATTCGAGCGTTCAGGAACACGGTTTCCAGACCACAAAATATGACAGTAATTACTCTGTCCAACACAATCAATCTTTTTTCATGTTCCACAATTATTGTTGGGTGATTCTTATAGAGTTTTTTGCGCTGATTCTGAATCTGCCCTTAATTTTCCCCCGAGACGCGCATTGAGAAACATGATTTTGAAAAAAAAAATATTTGTCAACTTTAAACAAATATTGTGATGTCATTAAAAAAAAAGATATTGAAGATATTGAATTATTCTTTAGAGGAAAAGATTCTATAGACTTTCCTGAACACAGTGATATTCAATATCAGTACATTATGAATGTTTAAACATGTTTAAACGATCGTTAAAGATGGAGAGACAACACTTTTGCGCCAATTTTTGAGGATATTTTTCAGTTTAAGTTAAAAAAGAAGGGTCCAGCGTAAAATCGAACTACATCACGCGATAGAGCAGACTTTTATCTTGAGAAACCACCCTATGAAGTTTGTAATGTCGACGTTTTTTTCGAACCAGAAGGCAAAATATCTTCGCCCGACATGAGTTGTCGCCAGTGGCGCTCACCACTACATAGAACGGTCTGGGTTAGGTTGTTTGACGGGTTACGGCGCTGCGAACGACCGCGCCAGTGGTGAGCGCCACTGAAAGTGCCGGCGCAGTGCGGTCCGGCTGACGTGCGTTCTAGTGGGCGGTAAAACTACCAGCGCGGCTTCGATTTGACGACCGCGTGACGGTGCGGTCCGGTTGACGGGCGTCCTAGTGGGCGACGACCTTTAAACTCGATTTTCTCGAAAACGAAGTGTCAAACGAAAAAATGTTATTCCATTTTTTCGACTTATTTTTATATGTAGTATCACCCCCGCTCGGTCGTACCACCCGTTCGGTCACACCCTGTATGTAGAATCTCCGGCAAAAATCCTGCAATAAAAAAAAAGTTTTTCATGTCCAAAAAATAAGAAACACTTTTTCTGCTATTGTTTATTGAGAAAAGATAATGAAACTACACTTCAATTTTCTTACAGAAAATATTTTTGAATTTCGGTCCGACGAACAGTGGGCCGGATCGACGCGCTAGCTGTTCATGAGCTAAAAATTCGAAGTCCTCATATCGATTTTTAACGAATGTACAATGTTTCTTAAATGTCCATTACATTCAAAAACGATAATATTAATTAAAGTTATTAAAAACTCTCGTTACAATAAGTGTTCAAAGATCAAACTTTTTCAGATACGATTTATCACCGAAAAAATTCCTCTTCTTCATAACGATGTCCAGGAAAACCTACTAAAGATTAAGTGCCCAATTTTTTTTGTATGACGAATATATATCTATATTGAGAACGCACCAGGAACTAAACATTAATGTTCGTAATTTGTTGTAAAAAAAAATACTTAGTCAACCAAGGAATACTGTCAAAGTTTTTCACCTTTGACAAGGGATAAGTTAAAAGTGTTATATAGTGCTCTAACAAACTGAAACATTTTCAACAACGTCTCCTCTAAAAGATCCTGCAAATTTCACATCCAAATCGATCCAAACTTGGAAATTATGATGGTTTAAAGCGTCGCGTGTCACGCAATTCCGCGGCGAATCGTGTTGCGCGAGACGCATTGACGACCACTCAGCAGCTCTTAAGAGTGTAAAGACCTAACCCAGACCTATCTTATGAAGTTTTTAGATTATACGGCAATTGATAAACATTCGAACTTATTACTAGCTCACAGTTGAATTATTTGTATTTGAGAGATTATAGTAACAGCATCGTAGTACAGCATCAGAGCAGTTTTTCCATATTAAAAATCTGTATTTTACCTTTGTTAAGAGGAATTATAGTATAGATTTTTGTTTATTCATAGATAAACAGAGTTATAAGCAGAAAATCCGTATGATTAATCTAATATAGTCAGGAACTTTGTAAAATATAATACTTAATCTTGTTTGAATTTCTGCAATTTTTTAAATAAGACAGTAATAACGCATTTTTGTTATTTCATTAAATATAATAAACTTCATTCATTCAATAATTATGAATTACTCTTGTTTGAATGCCTGAATAGCCAGTATATTATTTATTATTCACACGAGTTTACACACATTTGCGGCGGTGTAACAAAAAAATGTTTCCTACAAAAAGTACTCAGTCTTCTACAAATCTCAATACAAAAAATTTCAATAATTTCTTTTTTTTAATAAAAAATGGTGTTTACCTTCATTATGTATTTATAACTATATATTTTTTATTCAATAATATTATAGCTGATGCCAAGACGAATCCGACGATATATTTAATGTGGTCTTTATGTTTTGAAATAATGGTGAAATACGCGTGAACAGCTAGCGCGCCGATCTGGCCCACTGTGCGACGTTCCCCTCAATTTTTTCGAAAACCGTTTGTTTCAAGAAAAAAAGTAATACAACATACAATACGCAGCCTGTCCAGATCTACAGGTTTTGTCTAACATATTTTTCGAAACAGTGAATATGTAGTTTAGAAGATATTTGAGGAAAAACGATTTTATGAGCATTAACACGTTCCGTGCCGGACCAATTTTTGGAGACTTCGTTCAGGCCGCGTGGGACGTATACGACCCACACTTTTACGATTTAATGATTAAATAAACTTGATTTTGACGAATGCCTTACAATTTTTCAATAGTACGAAACCATAATTATCAAAAAAGAGTGTAGAGTTTAATATGCATTACACAACAAAGCGAAAAAATTTAAATTTTTTTGGAATTATTTTAACAAACACATATGGTTCGTTATTCAATGAATATTCTAAGCGGCCTGAACGGAAAGTTCAGCGTGGCTCGTATACGCCCCACGCGGCACGGAACGTGTTGAATTAATTACTTTAATGTTTAATCGTCTTGGGACACGTTTTTCCGTTACCCACTTTGCATAGATTCTTTTTAATTATTTAGAACAACTCAAAAATGTTTGACAAGAGTGTTACGTCGTAGGGGTCTGACTTGCGCGAAATTATCGTTCCGCGACCCATTCCCCTTACTGGACGCTCAAATGCGATACAACCTTTTGTCCACGCGGTACATACGTCCAACTGACTGGGAACCACGACTTTCGCGAACATGCGTATACTACTTAACGCTTACATGTAGTAGATTCGTCCGAAACGGCGGACGAGAACAGAGATAAGTGAGACGGCGCGAATCTTCGCAGGGAAATGTTTAGTGACTTATCGGACAGTTGAGTATGGCGATCGGTGAGTACAGGCAGGCTTCCTTTATGCGAACTGCTTTCCTTGCTCGTTGACGGCTGCAGTCGGATCAGGCTGGGTCGTCGTAGGGAGAACGATGATCCTCGATTGACGGGGGATACCCCGCTGTTGACCTCCGTTTCGCGTTCGTTAACGCGCACGAGCTTTCGTAATTGATAGCGACGACCGGCGCTGCGCGGCAGGTGATACTCGTATTAGAGAATGTGTTGAATTGATATATATTGAAGTAAAGAGAGACTTCTGTGTTTCCCGTTGGAACCAGAGGAATGCACCAAGCAACTGGGTAGGCTCAGATGTGCGAGTTGGAAATGCAGAAGCAAGTAGAACGCGAATTGAAAAGGAGAGTATCACAAGCGCGAGGATGTAAGGATAAGAACTAAGCGAGACTCACTTATTAAATTAATAACTGGGAATATACATATTTGTAACGTACGAAATGGAATTACAATGCATTAGAAGCGCGCGATATAGTAAGACCGCTCGAAGGCGGATGAGAGCGAGGACTCGTCGGAGTCCTGACCGCGACATCCAGGAGGCGGCGGGCCTCGCTGGAGTTTTGAACGAAAGTGACAGTCTGACTGTCCGAATTTGAACTGAACAAACTGAACTCTTTTTGGGATCATGAGGTCGAATATATAGGTGTCTTGTCGTCTACGCGATGTGTCGTTAGACATAACGCTACGGATGTTGTGGGATGCGCTATTAATGATTACGGGGAGTGCTACGTGATACTGCTACGGGGAATACATTAAGATATGATTATTATACAAGGGTTAAGATAAGAATGGGGGTATGGTATGACGTGAGAATCGGATGTGATGGTCGGAGCGAAGTATGACTACTTATATCTATCGAATATTATTAATAATTACGGTTACAATATCCTACTCTTATTAACTATGCTTATAACCTATGGCAATACGTCGGCAGACGTGACGAGAGTAAATAAGAACCATCCTAGCGGTGGTACTCGCCGACGCGACGGATAATGTACGAATGACGTCATAGAAGGGGTGAGGTAGAGTGGGAAACAACACTGGCTACAGGCAAAGCTCATCCTTTCTGTATGCTAATGGCGCATGCTGGTGGTGGATAGTGATCGCTACGGGGGGGGGGGGGACAGTATTTCTCAATTGAGACATAATTAACATTTTTGTTTATAACACTGTTTTTTAAAATGCTTTGTTTCTGAGATAATTTCTTCGAACAATTTGTTTACGAACAAACAAATTAGAGCAAAATATTGATATGTGGGGTACCCAAGTGACTCCAGTCAGAACTCACAAGTGACTCGGTACTACATAAGTTCTTGCAACTAGAGATTGCAATTCGCGCCATTTTCAATCCCGCGGGATTGATGTGAGATTTATTTCAATCCCGCGGGGTCCCGCAGAACTAAGAATTTAGGTCTTCAATCTAATATATATTTAATAAAGAAACAAATTTTACTTAATAAGATAATCATCTTTAATCATATTAGTCAAAATTTATTAACAGAATACATATAAAATCTGAATCTACATAAATTTAAATTAAAATAAATCTCTTTTTGGAAAACGAACTATAATTGAAATGTATATATACGTGTCTAATTGTATAAAATATATAGTATAATAATTCGTTATATCTAGTAATTATTAGAAGAAGGTATTTAAATAAAAAATTATTATATCAATAACGAAGCTACGATATTATATATTAATTGCAGAGGTGAATCGGAAGAATTTTTTCCTTTACCAAAATGTTGGTTAGAACTTAAAAATAACTATAAAAATTGTTTAGAACGAACTATATGTAATCGACCTGTCTTTGAATATAATTTTAATTCGATTGAAATCTGAAAAATGTTAAAATTATGAAAACAAATTGTAATTTGTAGAACTTTGAAAATATGATCGTAAAAAGCAGTCTATTAATTGTTTTATCTTCTAGGTAGGTCCTCAAGTCATTACAAAAAGATATCCTGCAGCGGGAAAAGCTCGTTCAGCCTCTACACTTGAAGATCCAATAGTTAAAAAATATTCGTAAGCCATACGTAAATATTTCCCCTTTTTGCCATCGCTCTCAAAAGAAATGATCTCTTTTAACCACGTTTTTATTAGCTCGCTTTCTTGTTTGTCTGTTCGGTGGCAAATTTTGCAATTGATTTTAAACTAACTTCCCGATGAGCTAGAGACTTGAAATCGGTTACATGGCTCAGAACTGGATGACAATGCATTATCCAAAAAAAAAAATTTTTGAAAAGTCTATCCGTTTCGGAGATATAACAATTAAATATTTACCTGTTCACCCCCCCGCGAAACCTACGTCATCGCGTTCAGCGATCGCCACGCCGCGCGATAGCGCTCCCTACTCCACTACCCGTTCCCTCTCTGACTCATCCCCACTCCACTTACCCGATTCGCACCGAAGGAGCTCAGTGTGCGTCAGTGTGCGTTTGAGCTCCGTGCGGTGTTTACAAAGTTACTACGTATTATTATACTATAATGTTTGTTTACCAATCGAAGGGACAGTTACACCGAGATTTTCGGTCGAACCTTTATCGTCGCGTCGCAATACCGTCTGAAATTTACTACATGTCTCATATGTTATAATAATTTACTACATGTCTCATGTGTTATAATCTCATCAAAATATTCAAAATCGATTGTAAAATTTCACACATACAAGACTAAAAAGCAGAAAATAATTATTTAAATAAAAATAAATTTTTTAAAAATACCACGTTTTTAAAACGGACTAAAAAGTAGAAAATAAATTTTTAAAAAACTACGTTTAAAAAACGGACTAAAAAGTATAAAATAATTTTTTCTAGCCCCATCCAGATTCCTAACCCCGTACAGATAGTCCTGAAAATTTGTGATTGTGAATTTTTAGTAGCTATGAAAATACTTGTAAGATTTAAAACGAAAAACGTGGGGCGCAAGATAATACTACATACATAGTAAGAAGTGTAGAGAGTAGCTATCGCTGAGAAAACTCGCACAATAGTTCATATCATTTGCAGTGCATTAGAATTGTTAGTGATTTAGGTGTTCATGCATCAATTATCTATTTCATGCGTCCCACGTTTTTCGTTTTAAATCTTACAAGTATTTTCATAGTTACTAAAAATTCACAATCACAAATTTTCAGGACTATCTGTACGGGGTTAGGAATCTGGATGGGGCTAGAAAAAATTATTTTATACTTTTTAGTCCGTTTTTTAAACGTAGTTTTTTTAAAAATTTATTTTATACTTTTTAGTCCGTTTTAAAAACATGGTATTTTTAAAAAATTTATTTTTATTTAAATAATTATTTTAAGTTTTGTCGATATCTTCATGACAGACCATCGAAATAGTTCTTCGTGCGCGTCGTCATTCGCGAAATTTTGGGACGCATAGTCCCGCAAAATTTGCGGGATTCCGCATCACCTATTTAAGAAATGCGGGACCAAAAATGACGCGGGATCCTGCGGGATTGCGGGATTGCAATCCTTGAAGAGTTCAAGGATTAGAGTTTCGCATTAATTAAGGTGATATGGTTGATTCCTCAGATTCAAATGCGCGCCTTAGCGCCACACAGGCTCTAATCAGGACTAATTGTAAGTGTGACGGCGGTGGCAGGTAATAGTGGCGGAAAGAACGGCGGTCTTAGCACGGACAAGATGGCGAGCCGTTTCGGGGAGTTACATTTCGTCCAAGATTTTTAAATTACCGGATTATCTCGATGGAAAGTAGCTGGCGTAGCAACCATCCAGGGCGCTTAACGTCGGCTTGCGGCGAGCGGTTCGCGCGGTTTTAAGCTCGATTATGTCGACGCCTCTGACGCTTCCATTCTTTGTTCTCGTCCTCCTTTTCTTTCATTTTTCCGGAGGAGAAGAAGAATTATGCTCGTGGCTCGTCGCATGACTGAAATTCCCTTGCCCCATAGACTGCATTCCTCGTCACTACATTTTATCCTCGACGAGAATGATCCAGAGTCAAGCACAGCATTCAAAGTAGAAATTCTTAGTAACTACATATTGAATTACTCAAAAAATCATTTCGCTCAGCATCATAATAGAATATTTACTGTGCAGGGGGTTTGCGCTAACAATTGCCTTATTCTTCCGTTATTCTTTATCTTTATACCGTTATTTATTATTGCGTTATTCTTCCAACTAGCAGACATTAAGAAAAATGGGGAAAAAATTATACTGCGTTTTGCAAGCAATCTACGTAATTTACGTTCATTCTACTATTTACGTTCATTCTACGTAAAAAATTATTAGGGTACCATGGCAAAAAAATTATTAGTTCTCGCGATATTTTCAAAACCTATCTTAATTGAAGAAGATGCTCATTAGTTTTCGTACTCAACTTACGATATGTAAATTGCTACTGAATAACGAAATGCTAATTCGTACAAATCAGTTTCTGTTATAACAACAATGTTTACTACATTTTGTCGCGAAGCGTTTGAGCATCTACTTCAATAAAGACAGGCTTTGAAAATATCTCAAGATACTTTTTTACCATCATTGGAGGATTAAGGGAGAATTCGGGAAAAACAAATAGTGCTTTTTGAATTGTATTTCAATGCAACAAAAAAACGGACGTCGCAGCTTTTAATCAATATTTCAATAGGAATTTACATTATCGGCGTCTGTTTGCATTATACGACATTATCAACATCCGCCAGTTAGTTTATTTCTATTCCAATTTATGAATTTACATTATCGACGAATTAAACTATGTGTGTACCATTTTTTTTCATATTGTCAAAAGTTGTGACGTCATTAGTGGGCCCATTGTGCGCCTCCCGCTAGGGTAACCCGCCCGGAAGGCCTGGTTGCGAGGGCGCACAGTGGGCTCGATTGAAGAAGCACGCGACATTTTTGAATACTCATATACCTCTGAAGATATTGCAATAAAATTTGAACTGAATATATAAAAAATAATTCCTTATTCTCAATGATTTTTAACTTAATATATTTCACATTTGTTTAACCGTTTTTATCAATTTAAAACAGCTTTATAAATTATTTATTCTATAATGTATTTAATAATTTCGCTATTGAATGCAAATAGATAAAATGTTTATGTTTTACATTATTGAGAAAAATTTGTTAAGGCCGAAAATCTTGAAAAATTGCAATTTTTACCACTTTTGATCGTTTATAATCCGTAAACTAATTAACCAACCTCAATGGAATTTTCAGAACGTATATAATTTATAGTAGTTGACAAAACACATTTTTTAAATTTTCGTTATTGAGCCAGCTAAAAATGTTGTAAAAATCAATTTTTAGTATTGTTTTTCACAATTCCGATCAAATGCATTTTTTCAACTTATTTATTAGACGTCATTTACTAAACTAATTCTTCTAGCCTTACAGAGAAATTGAAGTCGGTTGGTCCATTCATATAAATGTTATTCTGATTTAAAGTGTGTGGAATCAGTTATGCTCCTTACTGTATATGAAGTTCTAAAAATAAAATATAATTGCTATATATTAACTTACTTGATGTATTATATTAAATAATATGAACAGAAAACGTATAAAACTGAAAATAATTTCGGAATCACAGTACTGCACAAGCTGATAGTTCTGCTCTGACTGACAATAATTCTGTTTCAATCCACAATTTGCGTCGACAAAACAAAACATAAAAATTTGAAGATCGATGCGCGTAAACAATTACAATGTAACTTATGTACTGTCGAAAAGAATTCCTCAAACTCAACGCAGTCAAGCCTTCGGCGGGCTCGTTTGATCCTGCGATTATATTGTATGTCTCGTTCTCAATGATAGTACTGTAGATTTTTAGAGTATGAGTGATAATTCCTTATTTTACTTATTTGTGTTCTTTATTTTGATATATGTAATATTTTTATATTTTAAGAATTGCACGCACAAACTGGCCATTGGGGGTTTGAATCGATTTGTTATAAAACTTAAAAAAGGTTTAAGAATCGGGTGCCCATCCTGCACTACGCCTTATGGCTGTGATATCTACTCCTTTTTCATAAGGCGCAGATACTGCTGCGTCTCGCGTGCTATATGCCGTAAATTGGTTGGAATTAATACCAGCTTTACCTAATAGTGATTTAATCCAATGACCAATAGTTTACGAAGATACCGTGCCAAACGGTTTCATCGTTGCAAAAAATAAAATTTTTGGTGTCACTACTTCTTAATGCTTTGGATTCTCTTTAAAAAATGCTAATACTATATCAAGTTGAAAAGCTCCAGGTTTTGATGTTTTAATCTGTTCTGTAATTTTAATACTTATTCCTGAACTGTTTATTTCTATATTATCGATATTTATTAACTTCCCGATTTTATAGGGAAGTTATTGTAATTACCCCGAAAATCGAAAATCGAATTTTTAGCAGATCTTCACGTTTCATGGTCATTGGAGTCATTTTAGACTATTTTTATCAAAATGTCGGTATGTGTGTGTGTGTGTGTGTGTGTGTGTGTGTGTGTGTGTGTACGTATGTCCGTTTCTATGGTATCAAATTTTTCGTTAACGTTTTCAGAAAAAGTAACAACGCGATCGGAATGATGAATGATGCAATCGATGTGCCCCGCTGTAACTTAGAGCTGATTAGATTTTGGTCCATTTCGGTCAAGTAGTTTTTTAGTTTTTTTCGAAAGGAGTTGAACTTATTATACATTGCAATTTATACGAAAGGCGTATCCACCGAAGAAGTAAACGTAACTATATATATATATATTAAAAAAAAATTTTTTTTTATAAAATTAAAAAAAATTTTTTTTATAAAATTAAAAAAAAAATTTTCTTGTTTTTTTTTAATTAAAAAAAAATGTTTTTTCCAATTATGCAACTAATGCTAATGTAACCGCTTACAATAATCGAAAATTATTCCAATGCAAGAGTGAGTTAATCATCGCCGAGAATACATTTTCAAAGAATATCGATGAAAGTACAAAAACATTTATATTACAATCTTTAAATAAACAATGAGTTCAAAACGAATTGTTAACTGAGATTAAATTGAAAATTAATATAAAATATATGATAATTAATAACATTGACGTTGAAGACGAATTGGTTAATGGAGCATGCGGAATATTAAAATTTATTACTTTTCAAGAAAATACTAAAATTCCGTCTATATTGTGGTTAGATTTTCAATTGGCCAGAGTAGGAGTGAAAGTAAGAACTCGTTATCGTGATTATATGAAAAATGCAAATATAAATAAAAATTTAACACCAATAATAAAAAAATATCGAATCAAGTAAATATTTCGAGTGAAGGAAAATAACAAATTACACGTAGTCAATTTCCAGTGGTTCCTGCTGAAGCGATTGCGATTCATAAAAGTCAGGGACAAACATACGAGAAAGTATGTATGGATTTTAAAACATCAGAAATACGAACTTTACAAATGTTGTATGTAGCACTGAGCAGAGTTTCAAAATTGAGCGGTTTATATATTTTGAGAAAATTTAAATTAATAGTATCGGAGAAAACCAAGATCAATACTGCAAACCCGGATAATGATGAGTTGTATCGTTTGCGAAAAACTAATTAAGACAATTTATTTTGCAACATTAGTATGCTATAACAAGGAACCAAGCGAGTAACGAGCATACGATATTGGTTTAATGCGACGCCATATAGCAAACATTTTGATAAGTAGAAAACTATTGAATTTCCCTGAAAACGTATAATCTTCTTAAAACGTACACTTAATAAATAATAATAATAATATACAGCAACTAACGAATCGGGAAGTTCTTTGTGTGGCTCGTGGAGAGTCACACACAAAATGAAAGACATTAATAGCTGTGGGCCCTACTAGCCATGCATACCACTAACATTCTCGCAAGAGCAGTCCTGCCCGCGAGCTCGCGAAGCGAGCGAGCAACAACAACCCTACTCGCGAGCGAGCGAAGCGAGCGAGCAACAATAGCCCTCTAGTTAAAACTAGAGTTTGCAGTCTTTGAGCTGTTGTCAGAGCTAATAAAGTTGCCACTTTTTCGACAGCGTCCTTTAATTTCAATTGATTAAGTGGATGTAGCTTTTCAATGTAATTAAGCACCGGGGTAACATTCCATGTTGTAGCATATTTTGGTTTGATTGGTCTCCATTTAAATATCATATCCAGAAATTAAGGATATTGTAGAACGAGTGGTGTTTAAATTATTATAACTTGCACCGCTTATAAAGTTATAATACTTATAAAGTATTATAACTTAATACTTATAATACTTATAACTTAATACTTATAATACTTATAAAGTATTATAACTTAAAGTCGCTTTTGTGATGGAATAAACCATCACATCTTTCTGTTCTGTTCAATCGAACATCACATTTTTCTGTTGAACCTTTTCTCGAGAAAGCTGCCCTGATAACACTGTCCAACAAATTTCAACATTTTTTATGTTCCCTAATTACTGTTGGGTCCTTCGTATAGAGTTTTTTGCGCCGATTCCGAATCTGTTTTTAATTTTTTTCCTATACGCACAGTTTTTGGGGAACATGGCTTTGAAAAAAAAACATATTTTTCAACTTTAAACAAATATTGTGATGTTATTATAAAAGATATTGATTTGTTCATTGCAGCAAAAGATTGTGTAGACTTTCCCGAATACAGTGATATGCAATATTAATACATTATGAATGTTTAAACATGTTTAAACAATCACTAAAGGCGGAGAGTCACCACTTTTGCACCAATTTTTGAGGATATTTTTCAATTTATCTCAAAAAATAAGGGTCCTGCGGAAAATCGAACTATACCACTCGATAGAGCAGAGTTTTATCTTGAGAAGCCAGCCTGTCAAGTTTGGAGCGTCGACGTTTTTTTCGAACCAGAAAGCAAAATATCTTCGCCCGACATGAGTTGTCGCCAGTGGCGCTCGGGACGAGATACGGTGCAGCGACGGGATACGGAGCGGCGAACGACCGTTGTAGTGGTGAGCGCCACTGGCGGAAACTCATGTCGGGCGAAGATATTTTGCTTTCTGGTTCGAAAAAAACGTCGACGTTTCAGACTTCAAAGCGGGGTTTCTCAAGATAAAAGTATGTTCTACCGCGTGCTATAGTTCGATTTTCCGCTGGACCCTTATTTTTTGAGATAAATTGAAAACTATCCTCAAAAATTGGTGCAAAAGATTGGTGTCTTTCCGCCTTTAGTGATTATTTAAACATGTTTAAACAATCATAATGTATTAATATTTGATATCGCTGTATTCGGGAAAGTCTACAGAATCTTTCGCTATAAAGAACAATTCAATATCTCTTGTAATAACACTACAATATTTGTTTAAAGTTGAAAAATATGTTTTTTTTTCAAAGCCATGTTTCTCAAAAACTGTGCGTATAGGAAAAAAATTAAAAACAGATTCGGAATCAGCGCAAAAAACTCTATACGAAGGACCCAGCAGTAATTAGGGAACAAATTTGGTGTTGGACAGTGTAACCTGTCTGCCACCAACGAAAGGCGAGATGCTAACGGATGACTCTCGACTCACGGTTGCGTGGGCCATGAGGGTACTACAATAGTACCAATTGCTTTATCGTTAATTATTTTACTTAATGTTCGCAGAATAAGTGCGAAGGGAGGAAAGACATCAAAATTTTCATTTTTCCATGATATAGTAAAAGCATCTACAGCTTCTGCTTCCGGATCTGGGAATCTAGAATAAAATCATTTATATTTCTTATTCAAACTAGATGCAAATAAATCTATTGTAAAGGAACCAAATTGTTTCTCCACTTGTGTAAAAGCTTTTTTAGAAAGTTCCCACTCAGAATCTATATTGACATTACGTGATGCTTTATCTGCTTCTACATTTTCACTGGAAGAAATATACGATAATCATAACCATATGCTTCTCTCTTAGCACCAACTCCAAATTTTTCTTGAAAACCCACTAAAATGTGAAAATTGTACACCTCCGGCTCTATTAATATAAGAAATAGCCGTAGTGTTATCTAATCTAAGTAATACTTCGTATTGCGATAATTCTAACGCAAAGCATTTTACTGCAAAGAAAGCTGTTCAATTAACAGCTCAAGATAATTAATATGATTTTTCTTTTCTTGCTTGTTCCAAAATCCAAGGGCCTCTGAGCCATTACGGTAGCAACCCCAACCTGTCATGGACGAATCAGAAAAGATTTCGATAACAAAATTTTTTTTTCCAATTGGATTCGATCCAATAAGTGCATTTATCTTCCACCACTCAAAATCTTCTAACATAAATTTAGTTATACAAATAAATCCTTCGTAATTCACTCCATTAAATTTCAGTGCTAAATATTTTGTCTTTATAATCGTTTGCAGTGAATAAACTCATGAGCCACGGCCGAACATGCCTAGGTTAAGACACCTAGAAATATAAAAAATTTTCTAATTTTATATGGCTTCTCGATTTTAAACTCATTCACTAGTTCTATTATTTGGTTTTTCTTATTATTCGTTAAATTCAAGGAAAAGTTAACTGAGCCAATAATGAATCCTAGAAATTTACATTTCTGATTAGCAACTAAATATTCTAATATTTTAATTGCTTTCTTTACATTTTTTTTTACATATATCATTAGATTCATGAATAAATAAGAAGTCATCCATAT
Organism: Lasioglossum pauxillum; assembly: GCA_933228785.1. Classification (NCBI taxonomy): domain Eukaryota; kingdom Metazoa; phylum Arthropoda; class Insecta; order Hymenoptera; family Halictidae; genus Lasioglossum; species Lasioglossum pauxillum. The sequence continues at coordinate 24,946,906 of OW121705.1, read as the reverse complement.
ATAAAATCAATAATTTAGTGTAAAGACGTATGGGCTAGTGCATAATCTAAAAGGCAGGCATACAAATTGAAATATTTTCTTTTAAAATATGAACCTGAGAAATTTTCTGAGACCTTTGTAGATGGGGACTATAAGATATGCATCTTTAAGATCTAAAGAACTCATGTAATCCTCTCGCGATAATAGACTTAACGCGGATCTAATATCCTCCATTTTAAAATGTGGGGGTTTGATAAATTTATTCAATTCATTAAGATTAAAAATAGAATGATTTGTACCATCAGGTTTTGGAACAAGTAAATAAGAGGAAATGAATTTTTCCATTTCTTCGAAAGAACGATCGTTCTTTTTATAGGCAATTTTTTGAAAGGGTGTTTCCATAAATGGAATTTTATAACCCTTCACACAACTTAAAATATACCTATCTGAAGTAAGGTATTTCCATCTTTTTACAAAGTGACAAAAACGCCTCGCAGGTTTATCTACCCGAGTCATTTCATCAACGATGATTGGTTTAACATCTGAGATGTCACCTTGGTTGCACTCTGCGAAGTCCTTAACGACGCCTCTGCTGTTGACCCACCTGTCGGTATTCCGCAGGTGGGTATTTCCAATTTCCCGGCTCTCGCGCCTTAGGTATATATTTTTGAGGAGGCTTCTCCTTGATATTCGCACAAGCCCTTTCAATCTCTTTAACATCAATGACTTTGTCGTTGAGATTATCACCATAAAGCCATTCGTCTGAAAACATCGTGTCCACCATCGGTTTGACACTTTTATTTAACTGCGGTGTGATAAAAGATTTTCTTGCCACCGACTGTTGAAGAAAAAACATCAGTTAAAATCTGACCAACATGGCTTATATAATCCGTAAATGTATCTTCATCTAAACCATCTTCTGGAGGTTCTATTAACATAGAGACTGCAGCACCTAAGGCAGCTTTGGCCGTGCCCACGCAATTATGCTTTTCCATAAAATGTTGAACCCTCTTTCTTGCAACTTCTGAAAGCAATGGACTTATTGCTAGATTTAAATTAGGGGCTTCGAGGTAGAAGTCCCCTTTTCGATTATAGAATTCCAAAATTTGTTTTTTATACTTTTCTGGAAGAACTTCATTTTTTTTTTAAATTTGGAGTCATTGGGATCTATTCCCAGTATCTCCAAAACACTACTCTTTGATATCTCAAGTTCAGAGAATTTTAATAATTCTTCATCTTCGTCTAAACTCGAATTATTCTCCTTATTTTCTACGTCTGTGAAATTAACATATTACCGACCGGTGATTTTCATTGTGAACTAACAAGTTAACCTCAATAGCTTCATCTAATAGTTTCATTTAAGATTGCAATGTAAAAGAAAATTTCTATGCATTCTTTTAGTGCCGCACAATTATTGAAAATCCTATTAATAGGCTTCCGGTAGGTAAAGTGTTAAGGAGCAGAAGAATTATTAAGTAGCACTTGTTGTGAAATTGTGATATTATCGTTATTGTTGAACGTAATCACAATAACATTCCTTTCAAGGTCGTATGGACCGTGGCAATCTTTTTGATTTTTGAAATCATATAGACTATGTGTATTTAAAGTCGTATGGACTATGGGTATTTAAAGTCGTATGGACTATAGGTATTTAAAGTCGTATGGACTATGGGTATTTAAAGTCGTATGGACTATGGGTATTTAAAGTCGTATGAACTATCGGTATTTAAAGTCGTATGGACTATGGATATTTAAAGTCGTATGGACTATCGGTATTTAAAGTCGTATGGACCGGTAAGACCGTATGGGTATTACCTCTCAACTTTCGCGTGGAAAGATGAGAATACCGAGCAAGACAACCACATTAGTGATTTTACTTACAAATTATAATATCTTTCGAAGGTATGTTAGGCGAATTCTGCTCTTTTTGTAAATTCGCTAGAGACTCTACCACTTTTGTTAGATTATCCAACTGTTTCTGCAGTTGATCGAATTCTCGTCAGTTCTGCGCTTAGAATGATAGACCTCTCGTGAACGAGATCTCTAACGCTTCTTCCTCTTGTAGCCAGGCATTTTTCTAGATAACGCCTTGTTACAATTTACCTTTTCTTTTGAGCGCTATGCGAAAAACGTTCTCGATGCTTTGGCACAACGAAACAATATGAGAATAGAGGAATAAATAGGGACAAGTAGGCGATGGAAGAGCGCCAAATTCAAATTCAATACACGCTGAACGTTGTGATGTGAAGCATGACAAGCTTGACTACAATACTATCATCTTCGAACGAGACATACAATATAATGAACAATTATGTAAGACGTAATAAGAAATAAATTCGCTCATTTTCTCTAATTCCGTTAACGTAATTAATGATTATATATATGTTAATATATAATACTTCCGTGTTAATTTGACACAATTTGCACGCATACTGCATAAATAGTATAGCAGGTCGTTCCATGAGTTGCGAATAATGAGAAAAATTACATTTTAAACTTCTCTTACTTATGGTTTTTATTCTCAAAAAAGACATTTACATAGTGTTGTAATGTTTCCATCGTACAATTTTTTACAATTGTATCAATTTGCCGTCAAGAGTTAGGTCAAACTATAAATATGAGAGATAACATATGAGTCCAAAATAAAATTTTTCTTAATTGTGTGGTTCTTTTTATGTGTCCTTTAAATCCTATGATTAATATCATGATTAGATAATTCTAAAAATACATTTTTTATTTTGCACATTTTGCATAATCCACATTCTTTTATATTGTATGCATTTTTTGTATTTGTCTCATTGCTAATAAAAAATGTAATAATTTCTACTAGATTTATCTCGCTAAGGAACAGTTATTTATGTTGTCACGTGATAATATTGTGAATCATAACAACTTATGTATACGTGTAGTGCACATACTTGTTTACATTAATATAAGTTTACAAGAGCTTTTCCAAATATAGAATAAACTGCAGTAATGTCTACCAAAGGTAATGTCTACCAAAAGAATTATAAAAAATGAAACTCTTATTGACAACCTGGCATTTATAGAAGTTAATTTTTCTGCTTTACCAATTATTGCTGTAAGATTAGAAACAAATACGTTATTTTGAAAGGATTCAATTAAATCAATTACAGATATCGCTCGAAGTCTAAATAATACATCTGCTGAGTGTGGATAAAACAGTATAAATATGCCCCCATCACTTTTTGTGAAGTTGAGAGGAAATTTTTAGCATACAAATTGACGGTTGAAAACATAGAAAATATTATTGTTACATATTGTAACGCAAATCACATGTTACATCCTAAGATGGACGTATTAAAGATTTGATAGTTTAATTTAAGTTTAATTTGAAAGATTTGAATTGAGGTACAACGCAATTTTGAACCTACCTGCATTCGTCGGCTTCAGTTCGGGTAATTGAGGATTTCTTAATATTCTAAGTGACTTTGATCATGGAATTGAAACGTAGAAATTGAAGTTGGGCAAACTCTTTAAAAATGATTTGATATTTTAATTCGAATAGAAATAAACAAAAGTATATTCTAAGCACCAAATTGCAGATACATAGAGTTATTATGATCTTATTATAATGTGGTAGCGTATTTACCGTAAATTAATGTCGCTCGCAGGAAATGAACGATCGACTCAACGCTTCAGCAACTCAATCGGTATTGATGTTGACGAAAATGATGTTTTGAAATTGATGTGATTGGGACTGATGATGTTGAAAATGACGTTGAAAATAATGTTGAAAATTGACACAATCCAGCGGGTTAACTCGCTTTTCAAACTTTTAACTCCACTGAACGGATGAACGCACTTTTGAACTCTGACTCTGATTTTGACAAACTATTTACTGAACGTATTAACGACTGCTGATAGTGAATTGTGTACTGTGTACTGAATTTTTAATTGATGTACGATGGTGATCGATAGAATTTTTTAACATTGACTGATCTGATCCTGATGAGGAACCATCATCCCTTTTATAGATTTGCCAATGCATTATTCTAGGCTTAATCTTCATATTTTTCATAAGGAATTTACATCATCACTTATTCCTTTTAATCGATTTCTTTTTAATCGCATTCTTCTTAGTCACTCTCTTCTTAATCGTGTACATTGAATCTTTTATCCTCCTCTTGGCTAGATCATATTACTCTGCGCATCTCATAGATCGAGGAACAATAGCTCGTAGCTCATAGAAAAATACATTCAAATATATATGTGCTGTGACATGACCTTCAAATGACCTTGAACACCGATGATAAAGGTCGAACTTAAATTATGTTTGTAAGGAAAATTCCAGCCTAGCGAGAAATACAGATTTTGTTATTTTTCCTGTAATTCTGACCAGTTGCAATTTTTTAAAGATTTTTTTCGCATCATGTAGTAAAGTAATTGTTCTAAATTTTCAAAAAAATCCAAGTAGTATGGTTCGATATTAATCCTCGCGTGGGGTCTCTTAGACCCCGTCAAATGAATTTCATAATAGCCTCGTTTTTAATAAATTTGGATTAACGAATAACACAGGATAATAAGTAAACAAACAGATTCAATTTTAGTCATATAAAAATTCTCTCTGTGGTTGTCAGGTAGAACACCGCATGTCACATACTTTCACTTTTGAGATATGTATTGCCCTTTATAGTTTTGATCACTAATGTTTTGACATAGGACATCGGTTAAATTGCATTATTTTTTTGAGCCTTTCGCATTTACAATATTTTCATGACTTTTTCTGGTAAATATGTAAATCCTATACTATGAAGCTCAATTAATGCATAAACTTACATTTTTTGAAACTGTGACATGCGGCGTTTGTCCTTGCACCACAGATATTACCTTGCGAAGGTTAAAAGTGTTATCGCCCTTTTAAAAGTGGCCGAATATTACTGTTGTGAGTGACTGTACGTATACAGTATAATCAATTTGCGAAAATATACATTGTCTTACCACATCGTATGGAAACGCAAAGAAACTTAGGGTGTCCTATCTTTTTGTCCACGACTGTACGGTTACGAAGTCGGTGTAACCGCTGGTTTACTTAATTCGCTTCGATCCGGCAACCGTTTCGGCAAAAACGGGCAAAGAATGGTCATTCGCGTAACAATCGGCCGTCTGAAACGTCTTTGACGGGCGTGAGACAATGCACGAGGCCGAGATACGGTTTCGAGTCAACGCAAGAAGCCTTGTGTCAATCCGTCGCGTCGATCGCAAGAAGCGGGAACGCTTTCACGCCAGGCGTTATGTCACCCGATTGTTGTGCCGTTGATCTCACCAGAGCAAGACGCCCTGCCGCGCCATCGTAGAAAGCGTGAAATTGCTCGTGCGGCACGCGTCCCGCGTCCCGCGGACACAATTCATCCGATTTAGCAGCCGTTCCTTGTTTCCCCAACAAACCGTCGAATCCATTGACACTCGGGCTTGGCAACTCTTTTCAGCGGAAGAACGAAAACCTACGTCGTGCGGCTCCCGTAGAAAGCAATCTCGTAGCGACAGAAAGTTTCGGCGTTGATACGTGCTCAGTACACACACATCTAGCAACTTATTTATAACGATCGAGCAAGAGAAATCTTTATCGACCAAGGATTGATCACTTTTTGTAAATTAACGTACACTTGTGCGTTATTTTTTATAGGATCTTTCAGCCACTTCCCCTTCCCCACGTAAACTTCAATTTCTTAAATAGAACTCCCTATTTTTATTGCATATTCTTCTAGCTTGTTTTGAGAGCTTTCCAAAACACTATAATAAAATATTATTTCCTGAAACATTTTTAAAGTTATAAGGCTTGAAAGTAACAGTTAAAATATCCCCCTATCGCCACGCTTTTTTTGGGTCCTCGATAATCTGAGGAAAAAATGTTTCCAACAAAAGAGGAACAGTATTCAGACGTCTACAAATTTCAATATATGAAAATTGGAAAAAAATTTTTTTTTACAAAAATTGAGATGAATTTGATTTTTTAAATGTTAAAATGTATTTTGGAGTAAATCAGTACTGTATTCAATGAAAAATATTTATCATATAAAAAAGTATATTTTAATATAAATGGCCTAAGACTTTTCCTGTAAATGAAAAATATTTTATAATATAATTTTGTAATATAAATGGCCTAAGACTTTTGCACAGTACTGTTTGTAAAAAATATATTCTGTCGATGGGGGTACAGCAGACCAGAGCAGAATTTTTTGGGAAAAAGGTTCGTATAACGTGCCAATGATTGAAAGGGGCGTCACAAGTGCTAAAATCGCTTACAATTAGAGTTAATTTTAGAAACGCTATTATTCGTAGAATTATGCGAACTGTATCAAAATGTAGAAAATGGAGAACACACGTGGCGATACGAATCTGATAGATGTGTTAAATTAATTTGAAAGAATCAAATTAATTACGTGTTTTGATCCAATGGACTGGAACGTTACGGTGCGGTTCATAATTGGGTACAATGTCTGGCATGAATTGCGCGAGCACGAGAACAACGCGTAGAATAATATTGAAGTTAAATTTCTGAAGGGAAATTGTACGAACAGTTTTCTCGTAATTACATATTACTTTTTGTGTTATATGAATCACGTAAAGTCAAACTACTGTATTATATATTCGTAGTGCATCTTAGCGCACAGAATTCAGTAGGTACATTGAACATATTCCCAGAATATATCAACGGTTGTATATTATCTGAAACCGAATGGAACATTCCAATTATTAAAATTCTAACGTGTTTAATTGATACCGACTATTGTAAATTTAATTCCTAAATTTCAGTAAAAATCTTCTTTCCGCATGTAACGTATACATGGAGAGTCCGAAGAAACAGAACACCTAAATATCTCCGTTACTTTTCGTTGTACAAAAAAACTTAGGACAAAGTTACCCTGTTTAAAGGGCCACATATAACGGTGTAAGGGAAAAAATTTTCAAGGTCATTTTTTTACGAGATTTCAAGGTCATTGATATTTTTTTAAATGAAATGAGGTATTCTTTAATACATGTGTCGATGCAGCTGGACATTCGTTATAAAAAAGTACTAACTCGTGTATGTCGAGAAGTTAGTAGTTCAGGCGATATTTCAATTTATATAACTCTAAAACACCATTACTTTCGTACCAAGACGTTAGTGTTTACTTGCTAGTGTAAATTGTAGAGTTGAAATTGAAATAGAAAAATTGACGTTGAAAATGAAATTGAAGATTTGAAATTAACGAATTGAAATTGGAAAATTGAAGTTGAAATTGAAAAATTGACGTTGAAATTGAAAAATTTAAATTGTAGAGTTGAAGTTTAAGTTGAAGTTGAAGGGTTGATATTAAAATTGACGTTGTATTTGAAAAATTGAAGTTGAAGGGTTGATATTGAAATTGAAAAATTGACGTTGAAATTGAAGAGTTGAAATTAACGAAGTGAAATTGAAAAATTGAAGTTGAAATGGAAGAATAGAAATTGAAGTTGAAGTGGAAGAGCTGAAATTGAAGTTGAAATTGAAGTTGAAAGTAAAGTTGAAATTGAAAAATGTACATTGAAATTGAAATTGATGTTAGCGTTTACTTACTTGTGTCACGTCTTAGTAAGATAGTAATGATGTTTTAGAGTTATTTAAATTGAAATATCTCCTGAACTATTGCTGGGAGATGACAAGAAGGTCCCTGAGGTCGTGTAAAGGCAAAAAGGGTCTCCAGCTGGCGCCGCCTACCCCCACCACTGACGCTTGCGTACTCGCCGCGTGACCACGCCCTTTCGGCTGCTACGTCACACGACGCATAGTAGCAGGATTCCCGTATTTATGGAGGGCTACGATATCTCTCTCTCTCCCTCTCTCCCTCTCTCCCTCTCTCCCTCTCTCCCTCTCTCCCTCTCTCCCTCTCTCCCTCTCTCCCTCTCTCCCTCTCTCCCTCTCTCCCTCTCTCCCTCTCTCCCTCTCTCCCTCTCTCCCTCTCTCCCTCTCTCCCTCTCTCCCTCTCTCCCTCTCTCCCTCTCTCCCTCTCTCCCTCTCTCCCTCTCTCCCTCTCTCCCTCTCTCCCTCTCTCCCTCTCTCCCTCTCTCCCTCTCTCCCTCTCTCCCTCTCTCCCTCTCTCCCTCTCCCTCTCCCTCTCTCCCTCTCCCTCTCCCTCTCCCTCTCCCCCTCTCCCTCTCCCTCTCCCCCTCTCCCTCTCCCTCTCCCTCTCCCCCTCTCCCTCTCCCTCTCCCTCTCCCCCTCTCCCTCTCCCTCTCCCTCTCCCTCTCCCCCCCCCTCTCTCTCTCTCTCTCTCTCTCTCTCTCTCTCTGCCGCTCTCTCTGCCGCTCTCTCTCTCTCTCTCTCTCTCTCTCTCTCTCTCTCTCTCTCTCTCTCTCATTCTCCCGCTCTGTCTCTCTGCCGTAGCCCTCCGTAAATACGGGAATCCTGCTACTATGCATCGTGTGACGTAGCAGCCGAAAGGGCGTGGTCACGCGGCGAGTACGCGAACGTCAGTGGTGGGGGTAGGCGGCGCCAGCTGGTGACCCTTTTTGCCTCTTCACGCCGTCAGGGACCTTCTTGTCATCTCCCAGCAATACTAACTTTTCGACGTACATAGGTTAGTACATTTTTATAACGAATATTCAGCTGCATCGATTGATGTATTAAAAAATACCTCATTCCAATTAAAAAATATCGATGACCTTAAAATCTCATAAAAAAATGGCCTCGAAAATTTTTTCCCTTACACCGTTACATGTGGCCCTTCAAACAGTGTAACTTTGTCCTAAGAAGTTTTTTTGTACAACGAAAAGTAACGGAGATATTTAAGTGTTCTTTTTTTTCGGACTCACCCTGTATATAAAAAAACTGGAGTTTCTGTTGCGTTTTTTCAAGGTTTGAATAGGGTTTGAAGTGGAATTTTATGAATTCTCCATGAGAAGACGTGTTAAAATGTGCAAACTTTATGTTGCTATAATTCTTAAACAGTGCGGGTGAATCGAACCCAAACTTTGGTAATGCATTAATTTAGTAAGAATTATATCTTGTCAAATTTTCAAAAATTTTGTTGCGTTTTTATATACCTCCAGAGTCGATCGCGCTTCAATGGTAACACGATGCGAGGTCAGATATCGGTGAGGCAATACTAATGCAATGATAAAACTTTATTGCTTTTAGTTGTTCCGTTACGAACCTTTACCAACGGATTGGTAAAAATTTTCTGATTAAAACGCGACCAAACACGATAGAATTGCACTTATATTTACTTGATTAATAAATAAGCGATGAAAGTTTCGACGCAAAGAAGGACAACATGTGGGAAGAAAGAAACGCGCAGAGTCATAACATCCGGCATATATCAAAGGACTACATCTCTCGATTGCAATGGTAACGCAAACACAAAACTTTTTTATTTTTTATTCTTTATTTTCAGAACTTTTACTAACATATTTTTGAGATTTCTCTTCTGTAAAAAGGAGCAAACTCGACAGAGTGTCAATCCTATTTATTCTATAATCTATATCATAGCGAGTTATGATCACTACGTGACCATATACGGCAAATTAGATCATAAATTAATTAGAAAAATCTCACAAATAAGTTGATAAAAGTTTCGTAAGAAAAGAATTAAAAATAAAAGACTTTCCTATTTGCATTGACGTTATAATCGACAAGCAGCCTTCTGAACTGCGCCGGCTGTTTCGATCCTCAGTCCGTGTTTGTCATTTACGTGCTGTCCTCCTCTATGTTCAGCAAACGTCAAAGAACCTACTATGTACTGTCCAGAGTCCAGAGAAAGAGTGTCAACTAGCGGGACGGGAACGGGGCTAGAGGAACGCAGACAATCTGAATGCAGTGATGCGATGTGGTCCAACATTTCTCGCGCGGTGGTGGCGCTTTCAGCATCAGTAAAGTAAGATTCTCGATAAAATGGGGTACCTTGAGCACCCCGCAAAATTTAAAAAAAAGTGGTATGATTTGATTCTGAAAAATGAACGTATAACATGTGTATTTATGTATATTTTGTAACTCGTAGGACACGTCCCGGAGTCTTGTTGTTCGGAACAGATTGTTTCGGTACATTTCCGGCAATATAACTGCCTCTGGGGTCTGCTACCTCACCATCCTAATATACACTCCTCAAAAGAATTAAGGGATCACTTGTGCGAACCCGAAAAATTGGTTCCACTTTACGTGATCCATCAAAAATTGCCGTATCGATATCGTTAAACAATGGTTTGAAAGCCTCTACTTTCAGATGCTCTGTTTCAAATTGTTGATATGTTGGTTTTTACAAAGTTATAGCGAGATGAAGACAACTTTGACGGTTAACAAAAATTTTGTGCCACTTTGGAACATCACACGGGGAGCAACAAATTTTTTTGATAAATCTGATAATATTTTATCTGATTTTTTGATAAATCACTTACACTTTCCTCTGTAAATTGTGTGGTTGTTGAATATTGTGCAAATTTTTGTATTCGAGTTATTTAACATTGAAGTAAATATGGGCTTTTTAACTTTAACTGGCACCAGAAAGCGAAAAAATAATCGTAGAATCTTGTGAAAAAAAGCAATAGAAAGAGCGTTTCTTTCTCATCAAGGCACTCCGTTTGTTTTTTCAATTTCATTAACATTTCGATATACCAGGTGTTTCTGAAAATATGCTTAAAAAATGCACAAGAACTTTTCAGATAGTTTCAGAAACACCTGGTATATCGAAATGTTAATGATATTGGAAAAACAAAAGGAGTGCCTTGAACTTAATACCGTGAAGATGACCTTCACGCTACTTTCAAACGATTATCCAAGATCAAATCAATGACACCATTTTATGCCCCCCTTGAAATCGTACAACTTTTGTCTAAAATATTTTTCTTCAAAATGCTTCATTTCCGAAATATACGTCTGTTTCACTTTAAATGACTCACCAGGTATAATAACCTACATTGGAATTTTTTGCTATTCTGATCGTAACATCTTAAACGCTCAATCTGCATTTTTTGGTTGACTTTTTTTCGTACTCTGTCCAAAATTTCAAATATGTTTAAACATTAGACTGTGTGTATTCATGCGAAATATAAACTGTGCAAGTTAATTGCAAGAAATAAGAACTGCATAGACAATTATTCCTTTTCCTAATAATTTTTGGGGCTACAGGTAATACAATTGTCTTTTTTTAAATGGTCTGATATTTTCACTGTTTTTTGTCGTAAATGCATAAAATTCGCAATCTATCAATAAGTAATACTTAAACCAAAACTGTGAGCTGGCAAATACTAAGTCCTTCCATTTCTGGCCTTGTGAGACTTTGAAGGTCATTATGTCGTATGTCGTATACGAATGAATTCGTTTTGGCACACGCTTTCATATGATACAAAAAAATACACGTGAAAGCGTGATCCAAAACGAATTCATTCCTATACGACGTAATGGCCATCAAGGTCACACAAGGTCAGAAATTTCAAATCTAGAAAACACATAGCATTTCATTCAGAGCTGGGGAAAATAGAATTGAAATAATAAATAGTAAATAATCCCATTTATTTTACAGTATCTGTACAACTTTAAGAATACAATATTTTATTTGATGCAGTAATTCTTGAAAATAAAATATTTTGTTTGATGCAGTAATTTTTGAAAATAGTATTTGAAAATAGTATTTTATATTAAGAATATTGAAAATATTTGGACTTTGTCTTTATTTTCAATTTCAATTTTAAATATTATTGCTCAAAATAATGGTTCGCATTCAATAGATATTGCGAATCTTTGAAACTTCATTTACGATCTCGTGATTTTGAACAAGCGACTATATGATTGCTACTGTTAGCCATCCAAAATGGAAATTACGATGGATTCCGAAAGACTTAAATGAAGAAAAACATACATTTATCAAAGAAACCGTATTGAATGCTTTTCAACAGATAGCAGATCCAGATTCAGAGTCGCGCCCTCAATTACTTTTACAAATCAAAAAAGAAGATGACTTTTTTCCTTTATGGAAAAAGAAACAAATGATATCAGTATACAAACATTACAGAATTAGATCTTAGAATTGTATTAATATTTGAGCGATAGTGATACACGAATTGAAAGTATTGAAAAGTACAAATACATGAAAACATTATTTTTAAAGTACAACACAGCTAGTCCGTCATCTGCCCCAAATGAGTGACTTTTTAGCTTTGCTGGACTGATTCTATGTCCTCGAAGGAGCACCCTAACAGATTCTAATTTGGAACGCTGCACCTTGTTGTATGCGAATAGCAGCAGTCAAACAAAAAAATGAAACGAAAATGTGGCAAATGATATAGTTTCTTACAGTAAGTACCATTTCTTCTTTAAATTATTGCTAAAATAAGAAATATTAAATAAGTAATACGATTTCTGAAAGTATTAGATATAACGACGCAAAAAATAAAATATTATATTTTGTGTTTCAGATTATTAAAATAGAAATATTTTACTTTGTGTTTCAGATGATTAAAATAGAAATATTTTAGTTTGTGGATGAAATTGTTAAAATAGAAATATTTTATTTCGAGGTTCAGTTGTTCAAATAAAAATATTTTATTTCGAGGCTCAGATTGTTGAAATAAAATACTATTTTCTTTAAGCAAAATAAAATCTAAAAAATATTAAATAGTATTTCAAATATTTTTTACTCCAAATAATGCCCACCTCTGATTTCATTTAAGAAATTGAAGATAACCTTCGTTTCTCAAAAAATAATGCAAATAAAACAATACATACACCATTACATTGCTTGCAAAGACAGTATAACTCGCTACTCTTTCATTTTATTCTAATGTTTACTATTTGCAATAAAAATGCTGGCTTTTGTTACCGTGAACGCCCTGTAACACACTTTAAAGTAGACTAACTTTTTTATGAATGGACCAACGACTTAAATGTGAAATCGACTTGTAAAAATTGCAATTTTTCAAGATTCTTGGCCTTTTTACCAATTTTGATCGTTTATAACTCGTAAACCAATTAACAAATTTCAATGAAATTTTCGGAGCGGATATAATTTATACAAATTGACCAAACACATCTTATAAATTTTCGTTATTGGCTCAGCTAAAAAAGTTGTAAAAATCGATTTTTTCTATTGTTTTTCACAATTCCGACCAAATTTTTTCAACATATTTTTTAGACGTCATTTACTAAACTAATTCATCTAGCCTTACAGAGAAATTGAAGACGTTTGGTCCATTCATAACCCTTCCTAACTATTGTATACAAAACTGTTCGAGTAATTGTTTCCTTGATCTCGATCGACAATTTGTTAATAACGTATATTAATGTTGTAATTATATTAACGTATATAATTGTCCTCAGTTCGTATATCACAGGCATGGAATCAACATGTGTTATAAAGTTGTAAAGAGTTTAAAATAATTTGTTCACTTAGCAAGTAGGTTTGTTTTTTCTTACAACATTTGGTTTTTTTGTGCGGAACACAACATAAATTACTCTTTATATTAATTTAATAATTTTTACAGACGCAATTATATGAAAAATTTTTCTTGAAGATGGTCTAAATAGTTGGCCGGAACGTTGAAAATTTTGTGGTAATTTGCAAAATTGCTTAAGTAAGTAGTAGCATCAGATCGAACCAGTGCGCTGAAAACATTAATATATTATGTTCGAGTAATATTCGAAACCTTTTTAAAAATAGAACTAAATGTAAAGAGGTAAGTAAGAGAAAGAGGAAAGTAGAGTAAGTAAGAGGAAAGTAAATTCAGTTACTTTCGTCGACGAATGTGTGCTCAAACGATATATCGGAGAATTAAGTATTCTAAACAAACCCGCATTCCAAGCGATTTTGTCAGCGAAAGCCAAACTTTAACTACCCACGAAACTTCCCACCGATCCTGCCGCCGCAAACAAATTCCGGGTAGATTTTCGACTGGCCCAATTTTGGCAACTACAGCGTCGCAAAGAAATTAGTACACAGTCCATTCGAAAACTCGGTAGCAGAAGTCGTTGCGAAATTTCATGCTTCTCCGGCATGTGACTCGTCATCCCTTCTGCCCGGAAGAAAATTCGCGGCAGAGTCGAGTGGGAGACGGTGGATAAAGCAGCCTCTGGGAAGTTAGCCAACAAACAATCGAGGTCGATATCAGTGAATCAGAATCATCGACGATATGTGGCGTCGACTAATCGTGCTGGCCCTTTTCGTTCACTGCGGTTCCGCTTTCTCTGCGAACCGCGAACAACGGTCACCTTCAGTGTCATCGGCCATCGCTACTGAAGTCGAGGACCTCCTTGGCGAAGGAAACGCTCCAAAACTCAAACAGAAAAATGCATCCGGTATGTTAAACATAATATTTAGTTTCCAATAATAATATCGCATCCCTGTAAGCAGAGTTGTGCTAATTTAATTACATTGTAATTCGATTACGCAATTGAATTACATTGTGATTCAATTATATAGCAATTCAACTACGTCGTAACTGAATTACATAATTCAAACCTTTCACTTAATTCAATTACTAAGTGTTTTATAGAAATTAGTTTGTTATCGGCGCACAGGTTCGATCCAAAATCAAAACGCAGCAATTTTGCAATTTAAAAGATTTTTCTCAACGTTTCGATCCCAGTATGGATCATCTTCAAGAGAATTTTGCGTCTGAAAAATACTGAATCTTGTACTGAGTGTTTCACAAGATCAATAATAACCACAGAATAATTTTTCACCGTACTTGCTATGTGTAAATTTTTCATATTAAGTGTTTAAATTTGTTACTATATTCCATGCTGGCAGGAACTAATCTGAATCATGTGAACGTTAAGAGAAAACCAATGCAAAAACAAAGGAACAACGTATATTGACAAACAGCCAATCAGACACAATGATCGAAAAGTTCTTGAATCGATACTTGGCGCTAAATACGAATTGAAAACTGCTTTTCCTAACCCAGACACTTTAGCTTATATACCATTTGTTGTTAGGCCTCGTACAGACTAGAACATTTCGACGAACAGCGCCGCGAACCGCGCATTTTGACGAACATTTCGATGAACGGCGATCGGAACGGATTTGTGCTATCTCCAGATTTTCTTGCGAACAACTATGGGAGCTGCAGCGGTGTATACTACACAAAGAAATACAGAAAATGTTGGCAGTGTATTGAGTGAATTAAAGTTTCAAAATGAAATGTTCAGGTCTGTACGAAGCATTAAAGACATCAGATTCGAGATTAAATGACTTGAATTTTTGGAGATGTTGCAACATGATGTATTTTTGTCTTTATATGATTCTACGATATATATTCTGAATATTCATAAAATATTCATATTTCTGTATTTCTTTGTGTAGTGTACGCCGCTGCATCTCCCATAGTTGTTCGCGAGAAAATCTGGAAATAGTACAAATCCGTTCCGATCGCCGTTCGTCGAAATGTTCGTCGAAATGCGCGGTTCGCGGCGCTGTTCGTCGAAATGTTCTAGTCTGTACGAGGCCTTATGGTAAAAATTAACATTCAAAATATTTGTCTCAACGATTCTAAAACACTGAGTGTTTATTTGGTGGTTGAGAACAATTCTTAGAACTTGTTATATGAAAGGATACTTCATCATACATACATTACTGGTTCAGTAATGTGCGTAATATTCATGAATCTTAGGTGTTTCGTACCTGAGATTTACGCTTTGTTGTTTAATCATGTGAATAGTTTTCAATAGTAATCTTTGTTGTAAACTAGGTTCTCTGTCTACGATTTTGACATTTTCAAAATCGAATGCATGGTCAAACTCAAGTGAATGTTTCGTCAAAGCGGTGTGTTGAGTTGGACGCAAAAAATATTTCGTTTGTGTTCAGTGATCCGTGTGTCTAAATGTCGTAATGTCTGTCCAATATATGCCTGGTTACAACTTTTTGAGAGTGACAATTTGTCTTTAACCGGTGGAAACCAGTTTTTTAAATATAATGGTATTTTATAAATCGTGTGAATTCCAACCTTTCTGAAAATTCTTTTGATATCATTAGAAATGTTTTCAATGTATGGAATAACTACTGTATTTTTCCAGTTAATTGGGCCTGTTCTTTTGAACCTTTCTTCTTTTGCTTTTCAACGAAAAGGGCAAAATTAAAAAAAATTGCTTTGTTTTGATTTTGGATCGAACCTGTGGGCCGATAACATAAACTAATTTCTATTAATTCTATTAATTACGATCGACAAAACGGAATATTTACTAAGTATTTTAATCAGATGTGTAATTGAAATACAATATAATTAAAATACAGCTCTCCAAATTATATCCCAGAACTTTGAAGAGAACTTTGAACTACATTTTATGTTTTTCTTTCATATACTTGTTTGCTGTCTGTGCGGCGTAGTTTCTTTTTTCAGTTTTTGTTATTAGATAATGCATTTCATTTTGCTTATATATAGTATTATTGTTTGTTTAATGAGTTTCATTAGATAATTGTCGTTATTTTTCCTTTAATATATATATCGTAACCTAGGTAAAGTAGGGACATTTTTCCTTTTCCTGCTTTTCATGTTTATGTTTTAAATTTAAAAAATGTGTAACGCAGAAGTTATTTTCTGTCCAGATATTATAAATTTCTAAATAATATATTCCTTCTGTTTGAAACCTTCACATGGATTTTTCAATCTCTTCTTACCTATTACTTTATTATTCTTTAATTTTTTATTTTAACTTAATTACATAGTAATTCGTAATTAATGTAATTGAATTACAAAGTATTTTATAATTGTACTCAATTCATGAAATGATAAATATTTAATATAAGTATTATTTTATTTATGATATTCACACACAATATCAATCTTCCTTCTTTGTATTATATTTATGAGTATCAAAAGTGTGAACTGCATTGCAGGATTTGCAATTAAAATTGGCTAACAATTCGGAACATCTGCCAGTCCAGAGGGTATTATTAAGGATTCTGTTTTTATAATTAATGATTTATTATTAATTGATTGACACAGCGGCATGTTTATTTTAGAAAGCAGTAAATTGAAAGACGCAAAGAACTCCCATCAACTCCGAGAAACATTTATCAAAATATTTCTGATTGTGTACACACTAAAAAACGAAGTCCAAGTTCATATGAACTTTACGCATCTACTCACAAAAAACTAACACCAAAATATGACCCACTTGATACCATTTAAGTTTGCTCTGGAATCTTTTTGGCTACCAGTAACAATATCGAGAAAATCAAGATGTCGGAATCGGGTGAGACACCCTATGTAATATAATATTTGTATAATATATCTAGTATGAAAGAGATTATACTACTATAAGCAAAGCTGGTACTTTTCCAATAAAGAAAATTGTATACATGGTTTTCCATTATTCTCGTAACAACCGGAAACCAAAAGTACTCTCGAGAAGAAACAGAATAAAAATATTAAATATGTTTCTTCTATCTCGATCGTATTTTTTTTGCCTCGGCGCAACGGTTGGATCATTTACTACTAATTATGAAGCAATTTTACTAATTACACTGTCCAACACCAAATTTGTTCCCAGATTACTATTGGGTCCTTCTTATAGAGTTTTTTGCGCTGATTCCGAATCTGTTTTTAATTTTTTCCCTATACGCACAGTTTTTGAGAAATTTGAGTTTGAAAAAATGACCTATTTTTCAACTTTGAACAAATATTGTGATGTTATTATAAAAGATATTGAATTGTTCTTTGCAGCAAAAGATTCTGTGGACTTTCCTGAATACAGTGATATCCAATATTAATACACTATGATTGTTTAAACATGTTTAAACAATGATTAAAGACGGAGAGACACCATTTTTGCACCAATTTTTGAAGATATTTTTAAATTTATCTCAAAAAATAAGGGTCCAGCGGAAAATCGAACTATACCACGCGATAGAGCAGACTTTTATCTTGAAAAACCCACCTTTGAAGTTTTCGACATCGACGTTTTTACCGAACCAGAAAGCAAAATATCTTCGCCCGACATGAGTTGCCGCCAGTGGCGCTCACCACTACAACGGTCGTTCGCCGCTCCGTATCCCGTCGCTGCGCCATATCTCGTCCAGAGCGTCAGGGGTTTTTCAAGATAAAAGTCTGCTCTATCGCGTGGTATAGTTCGATTTTCCGCTGGACCCTTATTCTTTGAGATAAATTTAAAAATATCTTCAAAAATTTGTGCAAAAATGGTGTCTCTCCGTCTTTAATCATTGCTTAAACATGTTTAAACAATCATAGTGTATTAATATTGGATATCACTGTATTCAGGAAAGTCCACAGAATCTTTTGCTGCAAAGAACAATTCAATATCTTTTATAATAACATCACAATATTTGTGTAAAGTTAAAAAATATGTTTTTTTTTCAAAGCCATGTTCCTCAAAAACTGTGCGTATAGGAAAAAAATTAAAAACAGATTCGGAATCAGCGCAAAAAACTCTATAAGAAGGACCCAATAGTAATCTGGGAACATAAAAAAAGTTGAAATTTGTTGGACAGTGTTATCGAACAAAATCAACGTTTCGATCTTAGTTTGGATCCTTTTCAAGATTTATTTGAATCGCGTCTGTAAAGTAAATATGTTATAATAATTTCAAAACCTATTAAATGATTGAACATAAAGAATATTGTGCATAAAAACACACTCACTTGCTTTGGGGAAAATAAATTTATAATAATTGTGTGGCACGTGTGTTACGTGCGTCGGACATGCTTATTGTCAAGACACTGATGTAAGAACGTATTGAAAACGATCTAGGTCATATCTATCGATATAAAGCGGTAAATTTGAGAGGTCATAGTATGTTTTTAAATCCACTCTTACGAATATACCTTGATGGTAAATCGTTATTGACGTTCAACTTTTATTAGAATCAGTCTCATACAGTCAATTGTATGTGAGAAACAGCTAGTTCAACATTTTTAGATAATGACAAAAGTAAGGTTTATTGGAAAAATTCATCATAGAACATTACTGGTTTAGTAAAAAAATTATACTGGTTTAGTATAAAAATATTGTTAGTTAAAAAGTAATGTTTCTCCTTAATACTCACAAGACGGTTAGTTTTAATGACTTAGTTTTAATGAAGAGCCTTAGGAAGCTGTTCATCTATTTCTTTACATATATTTGTAATGGTACTCAAGGTTCAAGATTGCACATCCTTGAATTACAATTAATTAAGAACAACTGATGAGTATGGTCTAGGACCGATACGGTAGAATAAGTTTCCTCTTGGGCGGTGGGACTTGATCAATTTTCGACGAGAAGTCACCGAACCAACACATCGCAGTAATTTCGTTCCGTCGCGTCGCACAGTGGGTCAAATCGACGCTCTAGCTGTTCACGCCTATTTCACCATTATTTCAAAACATAAAGATCACATTAAATATGTCGTTGGATTCGTCTTGGCGTCAGCTATGACATTATTGAATAAAAAACGTATAGTTATAAATAAATAACCAAGGTGACCACAATTTTTTATTAAAAAACAAAAATATTGAAATTTTTGTGTTGAGGTTTGTAGAAGACTGAGTACTCATTACTTTTTGTAGGAAACATTTTTTTGTCACATCACCGGAAATGTCTGAAAACTCGTGTGAATAATTAATGATTATTGAAAACTGGCTGTTCAGGATTTTCAAACAAGAGTAATCCATAATTTTTGAATGAATGAATTTTATGACATTTAATGAAATAACAAAAATGCGTTATTACTGTCTTATTTAAAGAATTACAAATATTCAAACAATAACACTGTCCAACAAATTTCAACTTTTTTTATGTTCCCTAATTACTGTTGGGTCCTTATTATAGAGTTTTTTGCGCTGATTCCGAATGTGTTTTTAATTTTTTTCCTATACGCACAGTTTTTGAGGAACATGGCTTTGAAAAAAAAACATATTTTTCAACTTTAAACATATATTGTGATGTTATTATAAAAGATATTGAATTGTTCATTGCAGCAAAAGATTGTGTAGACTTTCCCGAATACAGTGATATGCAATATTAATACATTATGAATGTTTAAACATGTTTAAACAATCACTAAAGGCGGAGAGTCACCACTTTTGCACCAATTTTTGAGGATATTTTTCAATTTATCTCAAAAAATAAGGGTCCTGCGGAAAATCGAACTATACCACTCGATAGAGCAGAGTTTTATCTTGAGAAGCCACCCTGTCAAGTTTGGAGCGTCGACGTTTTTTTCGAACCAGAAAGCAAAATATCTTCGCCCGACATGAGTTGCCGCCAGTGGCGCTCGGGACGAGATACGGTGCAGCGACGGGATACGGAGCGGCGAACGACCGTTGTAGTGGTGAGCGCCACTGGCGGCAACTCATGTCGGGCGAAGATATTTTGCTTTCTGGTTCGAAAAAAACGTCGACGTTTCAGACTTCAAAGCGGGGTTTCTCAAGATAAAAGTATGTTCTACCGCGTGCTATAGTTCGATTTTCCGCTGGACCCTTATTTTTTGAGATAAATTGAAAACTATCCTCAAAAATTGGTGCAAAAGATTGGTGTCTTTCCGCCTTTAGTGATTATTTAAACATGTTTAAACAATCATAATGTATTAATATTTGATATCGCTGTATTCGGGAAAGTCTACAGAATCTTTTGCTATAAAGAACAATTCAATATCTCTTGTAATAACACTACAATATTTGTTTAAAGTTGAAAAATATGTTTTTTTTTTCAAAGTCATGTTTCTCAAAAACTGTGCGTATAGGAAAAAAATTAAAAACAGATTCGGAATCAGCGCAAAAAACTCTATAGGAAGGACCGAACAGTAATTAGGGAACAAATTTGATGTTGGACAGTATAATTAGTATTATATTTTACAAAGTTACTGACTATAATCCATTAACCATACAGATTTGCGGCTTATAATTATATTTATCTATTACCAAACAAAAATCTATACAATAATTCTCATTAACAAAGATAATAACATTTTTATTGGAAATGTATTACATATTATACATATATTTTTGTAAAAAAACGTAACCTAACTAAGAATCGTCTTCGACGTCTCCCTTTAACGTTAATTTTTTTATATCGTCGTTGAAAATATTAAATTGCTTATCCTGTCTACCCATTCTGCGATATTGGTTACAAATTGAGGATATGAAGATATAGGATGTATACAATAAAGGGTGGAAGAGATCGGTCAGAGTGTCTATTCGGGAAAATTTTCTCGTATGGTCTTCTTTAATATTTCTGTCTTTGTTCATCACTTTTGTTGCCTCTTCTGAGAACATCCCAATTGGTAAAACAACACTCTTGATTATGTCCGCCATTTTTTTTTTGTAATTTTGACATGAGATTCATATAAACGGCACGAGAAATATGGGAATACTAATGTTCAAGATATTCCAATAAATTTTTGCATCCGTCATTTTGTTTTTTGTACTTCTAACATCAAATTCATAATCAGCGACCTGAAAACCCCCATAGTATCAATTTGCACTAAAGGACCCCGCACTAATCATATGGAAAATCTATCCCGGTAAAATCAGTTGAATTTTTCATATGTTATAGCTTATGATCTACTGAACAAAAGATGTAATGAGCACAAAGCTCAATAATGGACAGTTATCGAGTTATAATCAATCAAACATGATAAATTAGAGCTGCCGAATACTCAAATCAGAGACCACCACAACAGAATCCAAATGAGTAATACATAATACAACATTTATTTATTAATCCACACACACACGCACGCACACAAAGCAGAGAGGATTTGGAGTCAAAAGATACTACGTGAGTGACGAACCGTGGGGTCCTTATTTCTTCTGAGACATGCAGATTTTTGTGTAAGATTTCTGTTCACAGACCTTTTCAAGGTCATTCAAAATTCAAAAATAATGACACCACCTAACAGATTTTGTGAGACCCTACTATTTTTGTTTCAAACGTTTTTCCAAAAAATAAATACTTCCCGAGATTTGAGCATTCGGCAGCTCGAATTTGTCATGTTTGACTGATTATAACTCGATAACTGTCCATTATTGAGCTTTGTGCCCATTACATCTTTTGGTCAGTAGATCATAAGCTACAACATATGAAGAATCCAACTGATTTTACCGGGATAGATTTTCCACATGATTAGTGCGGGGTTCTTTTAGTACTCCTTCCTATTTTGGCCAAGATTTCGATCAAACTCACCACTGTGCGCCGCGTGTCACACGAAGCTTTAAACCATAACTTCCGAGTTGGTCTTATGTTAGTTGGTTTCTGAACTTTGAATGATCTTTTAGAGGAGATGTTGCCGCAAATGTTCCATTTTGTTAGAATACACGAATCGACACGAATCACAACTTTTGTCAGTTCTTGTCAGAAATGAAAAACTTCGACGATTTTCCTTAGTCGACTAACAATAAGTATTTTTTAATAATAAATTATGAAAAATAATGTTTAGTTCTTGGCGCGTTCTCAACATAGATACAAATTATTGATAAAAAAAATCGGGCACATAATGTTCAGTAGGTTTTCCAGGACATCATTATGAAGAAAAGGAATTTTTTCGGTGAAAAATGGTATCTGAAAAAGTTTGATTCTTTGAACGTTTATTGTAACGAGAGTTTTTAATAACTTCAATTAATATTATCATTTTCGAATGTGATGGACATTTAAGAAACATTATACATTCGTTAAAAAATCGAAAAAATGAGGACTTTGATTTTTTAGCCCAAGAACAGCTAAAGCCAATGTTGCCATATGAGGGGAGTCACGGTGTAATGATGTACCCCCTCTCTGATGACGGGGGATGAGTGGGGAGAATGCGAGACACGTTACACGTGCGTGATGGGGACCATGGAGTGTGCGTCTGCGTACGGTGCTGAAATGGACTAGTGAAAGTGGTAGGAGGAGAGTACATGAGCGCCGTTCGGCGCTCATTCTGACTTCACTGGCTAGAGCAGTGATGAGCAACCCGCAGGCCTGCGGGCCGCATTTGGCCCGCTAGCAAACTGTCTGCAGCCCGCCGGAATCCGACGCGGCGCGACGCAACAAAGTATTAACTTCCCGATTTTATAGGGAAGTTATTGTAATTACCCCGAAAATCGAAAATCGATTTTTTAGCAGATCTTCACGTTTCATGGTCATTGTAGTCATTTTAGACTATTTTCAGCAAAATGTTCGTATGTGTGTGTGTGTGTGTGTGTGTGTGTGTGTGTGTGTGTGTGCGCGCGCGTATGGCCGTTTCTATGCAATCAAATTTTTCGTTAACGTTTTCAGAAAAAGTAACAACGCGATCAGGATGATGAATGATGCAATCGATGTGCCCCGTCGTAACTTAGAGCTGATTAGATTTTGGTCCATATTGGTCAAGTAGTTTTTTAGATTTTTAGTTTTTTTTCGAAAAGAGTTGATCCTACAATGCAATTTATAAGGGAGGACGAAAATTTTCCACCAAAGAACCAAACGCAATTACATAAAAAAATATTTTTTTCTTAATTTTTTTTAGATTTAAAAAAAATTTTTTTTTTAACTGATGCTAATGTTATCGCTTGGAATAATCGAAAGTTATTCCAATGCAACAGTGAATTTATCATCTCTACTCCCAAGAATACATTTTGGGAGAATATCGATGAAAGTACAAAAAAAAACGATGTTAGCGATGTTGGCGAAGGAGTAACGAATCGGGAAGTTCTTTGTGTGACTCTTGGAGAGTCACACACCAAATAAAAAACATTAATATCAGTAGGCCCTACTAGCCATGCGTATCACTAACCCTCTCGCAAGAGCAGTCCTACCCGCGAGCTCGCGAAGCGAGCGAGCAAAAACAACCCTACTCGCGAGCGAGCGAAGCGAGCGAGCAACAATAGCCCTCTAGTTTAATATTGCGTTCGTTGCCGGTTGCGGCCCGCGCGTGGTCTTATGTTTCCACTTTTGGCCCACAATACGCCGCGGGTTGCTCATCACTGGGCTAGAGCGTTTAGTTGACCCACTGTGCGTCGGAGCAACACTCTTCTTAGTGGTCTGTCATCGCAATAAGTTTGCTGATCCGGATTTGACCTCGAAATTAGTTTGAGCTTCGTCCAGTAGGGGAACTGGGTACATTCGCTACAGTCACTACATCAGTAAATGTTGCCGGTAAACACATACATATACATACATATGTACACGAGGATTGCAAAGGTCCGTCTCTCGACGAATGTCCTCTCTCTAATGCACATTCTGGGCCCGCACGTAGTGACAGTCGCTAGATAAAAGATCAATCTAGCGCGGAAGTACCCTAAGGTGTCCTATTTTTGCGTTTTCGAGGTGTAATTTGCAATATTCGGCAGCATGGTATCTGTCCGAGAGGCTCTGTATATGTAGTGACCTGACGTTTGCGCATGAAGCTCAATTTACCGGCAATATCTTTTTTTCATCCTCTGTTTTACCGATACAGGGACTCAATGATCAGAAACAGACATCAGCGCCCGTAGCGCTGGAACTATAATTTTACAGAACCCTCTCTTTTTACACGAGGTTGCAAGGGTCTGGCTCGCACGCTTTGTCCTCTCGTTAATGCACATTTGGGGCCTCTACGTAGTCAGAATCGCTAGATAAAAGATCAATCTAGCGCGGAAGTACCCTAAGGTGTCCTATTTTTGCGTTTTCGAGGTGTAATTTGCAATATTCGGCAGCATGGTATCTGTCCGAGAGGCTCTGTATATGTAGTGACCTGACGTTTGCGCATGAAGCTCAATTTACCGGCAATATCTTTTTTTCATCCTCTGTTTTACCGATACAGGGACTCAATGATCAGAAACAGACATCAGCGCCCGTAGCGCTGGAACTATAATTTTACAGAACCCTCTCTTTTTACACGAGGTTGCAAGGGTCTCGCTCGCACGCTTTGTCCTCTCGTTAATGCACATTTGGGGCCTCTACGTAGTCAGAATCGCTAGATAAAAGATCAATCTAGCGATGTTGTATCTCAAAATGGCCTATTTTTGCGTTTTCGAGGCGTAATTTGCATTATTCGGCTGCATGTAGCGGAGTCGTGGCTGTGCGACTGTGCTGTCGCCTATCGTGGCTATCAAATGATATGCCACGACAGTCCACATGCTGCCGAATAATGCAAATTACACCTCGAAAACGCAATAATAGGCCATTTTGGGATACAACAGCGCTAGATTGATCTTTTATCTAGCGATTCTGACTACATAGAGGCCCCAAATGTGCATTAGCGAGAGGACAAAGCGTGCGTGCCGGACCCTTGCAACCTCGTGTACGTATACAGTGTCTAGCGGTGTGGGAGTGTGCCACCACACTCTCGCTCGAGCCGGATCGGCACCCTTGAAAGTGGAAAATAACTTTGAAATACTGGGTCAAAATGAGCCCATTCTACGCCATTCAAATGCTATATAACTTGTTCCTTACAAAAGAAAATGGTTGTGGGACTTGAAAAATTTTCGACGAAAAGTTGTAGAACAACACATTGCGGTGCTTTGAAAATTTTTGGTCGAACAACAACACGCGGTCTGTTCGTAGTGGTCTGTTATCGCGATATACATATGTATGTACATATTATAGGGTCATTCCATGCCGAATCGATCACTTTTTGCAGACACCATCGCCGATTTTGTTCTAAATGAAATATGTTGTAGTCCATGTGAAATTAGGGGGATTTAAGTCATCATTTTGCCGGTTTCGAATTTTTTTACAAATGGCAGGCCTTCAAATTTTTCAATTTTTGCCCATTTCGGCGAAAACGGGCCTCACTTACGAATTTTTATCTCAAGAACCGTTTGTCCGATTGAGCTAAACTTTTTTTTGTTTTATTCGGAAAGGATTGGGCTACTACAAAGTAATTTTTTCAACCTCGAAAATTAACTTTATAATGTCGAAAAATTTAAACAAATTCTTCTTTTGCGTCTTTTTTAATGATGGGGCTCAGTGATCTAAATTTTGAAAAAAATATGGTAATATTCATTGAAGATTCCCCCTTAAAATGAGCCCTTGAAAAAGGTGGTATCATTAAAATTGGCGTCACAATGAGCTGGTAAAGGAGCCGTGTACCCCCGTGTCAGGTAGAGGTGGGTTGAGCGCATCGCTGCACTATGGTCTGGAAACCCGTTTTTCGTGGCCAAAAGTATTTTAGCGTTATTTAAAGTTGAAGGTTATAGTATGCTAGGTCGTTGAATTCGTTTCGACACCAGCAATAATATTATAAAGTCAGAAATATATAGTGACATTTAAAAAATTGACGTGATTCTCATTTTTATAAACAAAAGTTTTTTTTTCATTTTGTATATTGAAATATATAGATATATAAATACTGATCAACTTTTGTTGGAAACATTTTTTTGGCAGATCGTAGGAAATGTCTTAAAAATCGTGTTAACAATACTATTCTGCCGCAGGAATAACATAAGTAATAAAACTAGCACAAATAAGATAAATACATAAATAAAATCACTTATGTATTAATGTATATCATATACATGCATTATTTATAAATGTACATAATCTATAACAATATATAAAATATAAATACGAATGATATAAACAATAAATATACATCCATATACATTTAGGGTTGACCTTATTTTTTGACCAAAAAATTTTTTCCCTCACCCCTCAGAATTGTGCCGTTTTTGTAAAACCGTTCTCAACGTTCGTCAAGCAGCTGCAAGCCAACGCGTTCGGAGCGTCTGAAAATCCCGGTTACTATTTATTTGTTAAAATAATACTTCACTTCTTGGATGGAATCCTTAATAATTGCACTCTTTATTGCTAATAAATTATCCCTCCATTGGGATTACAATAATAATACTGGATTTGGTAGAGCGGTTTTGTCGCGGTACATCTTCTCACAATGGCGAGGTTCAGTCTCTACTCTCATGCGCGCGCATGCCCCTTCTACTCTCTCTCTCTCACGCACGCATACTTCCATATAACGTATATATGTGAATTTACCTTATATTCTAACACGCCCCCTTAAATTCACAATATTATTCCTTAACTTCTTATTCTACTTGTTAAATACTCCAAAAGAATTTGTTCTTTACTTTAAACTTAAACTAGTATCGAGTTACTTAACTTACATTAAATTATTTTTAACATTGTTCTGAACTTCTCAAACTTACTTTTACCTAGTGACTTGGTAAAAATATCTGCTATATTTTCTTCGGAATCAATCTTTTTTATGTCGATAACACCATTCGAATAGTTTTCGTTCACAAAATGGTAATGTGTTTCAATATATTTAGAGTTCTTTGTGAAATTTCCAAATTTAGCTATGTTTATTGCTCCAGAATTATCTTCATGTATATCTATTGGTTTATCTATTTCGATTCTAAAGTCGCTCAATATATCTTTTATTAATTTTAATTCGCTTACAGCTTCTGACAGTGCTACATACTCGGCAGCTGTCGAAGACTTCGTCACACTTCCTTGTTTCTTCGATTTCCAATAAATCACATTCCCATACATTTTTATGACATATCCAGTCGTTGATTTCCTATCTACTATATCGCCGGCCCAGTCTGCATCTACAAAACACTCTAGTACACCTACATTGTTATATTTTTCAAAAACCAATTTCAAGTCTCGTGTATAGTATAAATATTTTAAAATTCTCATTGCATATTTGAAGTGAGTATGATCATAACTGTTTTGGAATCTGCTTAAATAATTTACACTATAACTTATGTCTAATCTTGTACCTGCACTTATATACAAAAGTGCTCCAATTAAATTTCTATATTTAATATCTACTGATGCTGACTGCGCAGGTTCACATTTCAGATTTTGTTCCATTGGTGTTGCATATAATTTGGCGTTCTCAATTTCATATTTTTTTCGCTAAGGATTCAATATAAGCTTTCTGATCTAATGTCATTATATTTTCCTTATAATTATATTCAATATTTATTCCTAAATAGAGTTTAATTTCTCCCATATCTTTTATCTGAAATTTTTTCATTAACAGACCTTTTATATAATTCAACTTTTGCTTATTCTTACAACAGATTAATAAGTCGTCTACAAATATTATTAAGTACACTTCATCTTCATGATCGTACATTGAATATAAGCAATAATCATTTTTGCTGCGCTGAAACCCTAAACTTCTTAAATAACTATCCAAACATTCATACCACATTCTGGGGCTTTCTCTCAATCCATACAGTGCTTTATACAATTTGCACACTCTATCAGTGCCGTCCTCGTAACCTTGTGGTTGTTTTACGTATACTTCGGATATAACCTTCCCGTTCAAAAACGCTGTTTCAACATCCATTTGCATGATGATTAGACCATTTTGTACGCAATAAGACAATAATAATTTCAATGTTTGCATCCTAGCAACAGGCGAATAAATGTCTTCGATTATTTCCTTTTGTTGGAAACCCCTTACTACAAGTCTAGCTTTATATACATCTTCCGACTTTTTAGTATAAACCCATTTTAAATCTAATGCTTTTTTATCCTCTGGTTTTTCGACTAGGGTCCACGTTTTATTTTTTTTTAAACAGTTAATTTCTTTATTCATTGCTTTCCGCCACTCTTTGGAATATTCGTTATTCACAGCCTCATTATAGTCTTGAGGACTATCTGCACTTACATAATTTACGTATATACAATATGCGTAATTACTATCACTATATCTATCTGGCTGTGTTCTATTTCTATTTGACCTTCTCAATTTATCTTTTCCATTATTATTATTATCGGGGGACTGCTCTTGTTTATTTGAATCTATTTCGTTATTTTTATTAACATTATTCCCATTTTCAGTATCTGTATCAACCTCATTTTCATTGGTATCACCTCTAAAACCTACTAGATTCACATTTTCTTCCACAATATCAACATGTCTAGCAATTACTATTTTACCTTTATTCAGTACTCTATAACCTACCTTTTCATAGCCTACTAGTATACCTAGTTCAGATTTTACACCCCATTTATCCTCTCTTTTATTTTCTGGCACCCTTACAAAAATTTTACTCCCATACAGCCTTAGATTGCTAATATCTGGTTTTTCTCTCATCATTATCTCATACGGAGTTTTTCTTTCAATTGTGTTTCCTAGTGTTCTATTTTTTAAATAGACTGCTGTTTTTACTACCTCTGGCCAATATTTCTTATTTAACTTTGATTCAGCTAATAAACATCTAGCAGTATCCATTACAGACCTATTATATCTTTCTGCAGTTCCATTTAGTTCATGAACATACGGTGGACACGGTTCAATGAGAATTCCCTTTTCTCTAGCTAACCCAAAAATGTTTTTATTAATATATTCTTTTCCATTGTCACACCTCAGTCGTTTTACCCGTTTTCCTGTTAAATTTTCAACCAGATTCAAATATTCAACAAAACATTCATATACTTGACTTTTAGAGTTTATGGTGTATACCTTTGCAGCCTTGCTAAAATCGTCTATAAAAGTTAGAAAATATCTTTCGCCTCCGTATCCTACAGTGCTATGTGGCCCATTTAAATCTGTATGTATAATTTCGAGAATGTCCCTAGCTTTGTGCCTATTGTTTTTAAAAGGTATATTGTGCATTTTGTTCTGCACACACGTTCCACATTTCAGATGTTCATCTTCTAATTTGTTTGGCATACCTTCAACTAAATTGTTTTTGCATAACGTTTCTAAATAACTAAAATTTACATGACCTAGCATTCTGTGAAATTTCTCTTTCAAAGTCATATTCTTATTTTGCTCTATAGTCACATATGCTTCCTTTTTTTCTGTTATACTATTTACTTTATACAAATCGTTCTCTTTATATGCAATAGCTATCAAATCATTTTTTTCGTTAAATACTTTTGCCGTGTTGCCTATCGCAACAATTTTATTTCTACGAGTGACTTTAGCAAAACTAATCAGATTTCTATCCATTTCCTTCACAAAGAATACATCTCTCAATTCTATTTTTACTTTATTTCTATATACTACAGAATTAATGCAAACGTTTCCCATTTTAGTAGCTTTTAAAATTTTTCCATCACCTATTTTGACGTTAACTGGGACTTTCAAATCTATAGAGTTTGAATAATAACGGTCATTATTTATAATGTGGTCTGTGCATCCACTATCTAGAACCCATTCAACATTATTCTCGCACATATTTACTTCTACTTTATTTCTCATAGTATTTTCACCTACCACTGTACAAAACGTATTACGTTCATTGTTGTCGTCGACACGAGAATACATCGCGTCTCGCTGTTCGTAGTGTTGATACCTGCTGATTCCACCCTGAGCGCCGCGTCCGCCACGGCCACGATACGTCGACTCTCGACTGCCGAATTGATGTTGCGGTGAGCGCCACTGGCCCCGTGTCGGTGAGCGCCATTGGCCGCGAGTTTGCGCACGCCATGTGCCTCGCGCGCCTCTCTGTTCCTGCTGGCCCCATCCTCTGCTATAGGTGTTGCTTCTGCACTGGTATTGCAGGTGCCCTTCCTTACCGCACTTATAGCACGTTGCATCTTTCTTCTTCTCACTCTTGAATGCGCTTGAACTTGCACCACGATTTCTTCCATTTCTATTTTCGTCCTTCTCCCTCACTTCATACATCTTGATTTTATCTTTAACAAAATCAACCGTTCTATCTTCTTCTTGTAGAACGTCAACAAAATCACCAATGTAGCTAAGTGATCCTGGTAACGTCCTCAGTAAATAGTTCAATTTCTCTTGCTCTGTAACTTTTGCACCAGCATTTTTCAGTTCAATGACAAGCTTCTCAAAATCACTAAAAAATTCACTGGTTTCACTGTAATCATTTAGCTTAATCTTCTCTAGTTTGTTTCTTACACAAATTTGTAGTGCCGTCGACTCTTTCATATACATCTTGTCCAACTTTTTGATTATCTTGTAAGCCGTCTCTTCGTCATTCACAAATTCCATCTGCTTGTTCGAGAGTGCACTATATATGTAGTTTACCGCTGTCAAGTCTTTCTCAATCCAGGCTTCTGCATTGTCAATTGTCGTTCTTTCTCTCTTGCAAGCATCATCGCACTTCTTCAGTTTCAAAAATGTTAGAAGTCTTTTTTTCCACGTGCTGTAATCACTTCCATCAAACACTGGTATCTTAATTTTGTCGGTCATCTTTTCTTCTCCTTTTTTCTTTTCTTCAGGTAAACTTTCTGGAACCTCAAAAATCAATCTTTTCAGGGCCAAGACTCTTCCCGCAACCAGCACGAATTTTTTCCTTAATTCCGCTAGTAGTTTTCCTTGTCGACCACGTGTTAACATAACCTCACTTCCATACTTTATGGAAACCAATAACCACGGACTGCTACCATGTTAAAATAATACTTCACTTCTTGGATGGAATCCTTAATAATTGCACTCTTTATTGCTAATAAATTATCCCTCCATTGGGATTACAATAATAATACTGGATTTGGTAGAGCGGTTTTGTCGCGGTACATCTTCTCACAATGGCGAGGTTCAGTCTCTACTCTCATGCGCGCGCATGCCCCTTCTACTCTCTCTCTCTCACGCACGCATACTTCCATATAACGTATATATGTGAATTTACCTTATATTCTAACATATTAAAAACGTTTTACAACTAAAACGGGCAGAAACGGGCAAATGAAACTTTATACACTATATTCAGAAATGTCTATAATTTCATATGCAAAAGGTTCCATTTATGCCGATTTGTGCCGTTTTTGTAAAACCGTTCTCAAAGTTTGTCAAGCAGCTGCAAGCGAACGCGTTCGGAGCGCCTGAAAATCCCGGTTGCTATTTATTAAAAACATTGTACAACTAAAACGGGCAGAAACGGGCAAATGAAACTTTATACACTATATTCAGAAATGTCTACGATTTCATATTCAAAAGGTTCCATTTATGCCGATTTGTGCCGCTTTTTTAAAACCTTTCTCAAAGTTTATCTTGTTTAAACTTGTCACTATTTGTTTATGGATAAAAAGATGCTAACAACAGTATTACACACCTAAAATATACCTGCTGACACATATGAAATTATCATTTAAACTTGTATTTTGATAGTCTATGATGACTATTTTAAACGTTTTTTTAATCTGAATTTTACGAAGTTTGTCTTCAAAACGTTATATCTCAGCAATGAATAATCGGAAAGGATTAATAATTTGGATTTGGAAGCTTTGGATGGTTCTTACTCTGTTCCAAAAAAAATTTTTTGAAAATCTTTATCTTGAAAAATTGACTTTTGGCTACGAAAAACGGGTTTCCAGACCATAGTGCGCTGTTATGGTCCGTTGTCTATACCGCTGGTCTCGAGAAAATACCAGCACACTGTATACGATTAAATAACTCTATTTATACCTGCGGAACAATATTAGTAACCACTCTTGGACAACAACACCTTTTTAATCATGACTACTTTTATAGATATTAGTTTTTATAGGAATCATATATGTTCCACAAAAAAGGTGTCGTTGCTCAATGGAAATATAATGATAAGGAGGGTTTATGGTAAGAAGTATGGATAGGATCATTGTGTGGGGTGGACTTAAGGATTATGGAAAAAAATATAAGAAAAACTATTTCATTACTTGCAATGCGCACTAGCATACAAAGACCATTAGATAATGAAATTCTCACCCCTAAAAATTTATTTGAATGGGCAGAAACATCTTTTTCAAATATAATATTTAATTACGTCACCCTAGATGTACATAACAAACATGCTTATTGTTAACAAGCTCGTTTTGCAACAGCATTACCAATTACAGGCACTAGAAGCTTTCATAGCTTTACACCATTATCGAATAAAGAACTGCTATGCATAACCTGCTCATGCGATAATGATGGCTCTGTTTTTAATGTAATAGAATAGTTTCTCCTATATTTTTTTCCATAATCCTTAAGTCCACCCCACACAATGATCCTATCCATACTTCTTACCATAAACCCTCCTTATCCCTCCCCCGTTGGAAGAAAACCACCACCTTCTCGTGATTTCCATTGAGCAATGACACCTTTTTGTGGAACAAATATGATTCCTATAAAAACTAATAACTATAAAAGTAGTCATGATTAAAAAGGTGTTGTTGTCCAAGAGTGGTTACTAATATTGTTCTGCAGGTATAAATAGAGTTATCTAATCGTATACAGTGTGCTGGTATTTTCTCGAGACCAGCGGTATAGACAACGGACCAAAACAGCGGTGCGCTCAACCCACCTCTACCTGACACAGGGGTACACGGCTCCTTTACCAGCTCATTGTGACGCCAATTTTAATGATACCACCTTTTTCAAGGGCTCATTTTAAGGGGGAATCTTCAATGAATATTACCATATTTTTTTCAAAATTTAGATCACTGAGCCCCATCATTAAAAAAGACGCAAAAGAAGAATTTGTTTAAATTTTTCGACATTATAAAGTTAATTTTCGAGGTTGAAAAAATTACTTTGTAGTAGCCCAATCCTTTCCGAATAAAACAAAAAAAAGTTTAGCTCAATCGGACAAACGGTTCTTGAGATAAAAATTCGTAAGTGAGGCCCGTTTTCGCCGAAATGGGCAAAAATTGAAAAATTTGAAGGCCTGCCATTTGTAAAAAAATTCGAAACCGGCAAAATGATGACTTAACCCCCCTAATTTCACATGGACTACAACATATTTCATTTAGAACAAAATCGGCGATGGTGCCTGCAAAAAGTGATCGATTCGGCATGGAATGACCCTATATTGAAATACTGAGTCAAAATGAGGCCGTACTACGTGATCCAAACGTTATATAACTTGTTCCTTAGAAAAGCAAATAGCGGAAGACTTTCCAGTCGAAATAGAAGGAAAATTCTTTGTTGCTCGTGTTTCTCGAAATTTCATTCAAATGTTGTCCGAGGAAAGTCGAGAATACTGGTGAAAGTAGAACAATTCGCCGAAAATAAAACGCAATGGATCTCTGTCGAGATTGCACGAGGGCGGCGGTATCACGAGCAATAATGAGGACGAGTAACATGGTGGTTTCAGGGAAATCAGCCGAGGGAGGATACTACAAGACGTACGGCAGCGACGCCGAGAACGAGAAGGGTTACATGAAGGAAACCTACAGTAAGGGCAATCACGGCTATAAGACTCTCGACACCTTCCACAAGCGGGACGGCGACAAGTACGCATTCGAGAAGCACGTTGCCTTCGGCAAAGCGCGGTCTGACAAGAAAAGTAACCACCACGGCGAGGATTCTGGCTCCAGTTCACAGAAAGGCAGTGATCACAAGGGTACAGGTACAATCTTACTCGCAGTTTCTTGTTCCTATTAGCAATGCTATAATTAATTGTTTATAGCTCAAATGTCAGTTAGTTCTCGCTCATTGCTAGTTCGGTCTACAATGGAAGACCAAAGAAAATTCAATGAGGGGGGGGGCGTAAATCTAGGAGGCTGACAAGTGAGCTTGATTTTAAGAATTTTTTTACTTCAACAAATGGCCATATTAAAAAAAACATTTAGTACATCAGTGGTTTCACACTTTTGTCTATAAAATACTAAATTTAAAATAATGTATCCGATAGAAGTAGGGTATTTGAAATCTAATTTTGTCCGCTGCACGTGTAGAACAAAATGGATCCTTAACGCTATAAGAATACAGAGTGTCCCAGAAATTGTGCACTTCCTTCAAACAGGTGATTGCAAAGTCATTTAAAGTAACTTTATCCTCATTGCGAAAATGTTATCCGCAGCCTCGTTATGAAGTTATTAACGAAATTCGCGGACCAATCAGAGCGTCGCTGCACTAGACGGATTGCGCCTCGGCCATTGCCAGAAGTCATACTCAGCGGCGGAATCCGTCTCCTGTAGCTGCGCTCTGATTGGGCCACGATTTTCGTTAATAAATGCTTATCGAAGCCCCGAAGAACATTTCCACAAACGAAAAGGTGCCTTTCAAATGACCTCAGGAATCACCCCTTTCGAGGAACTACAACATTTTTGGGACATCCTGTATACAGGGTAAGGCACCTAAGACAAGCCACCTGAATAACTTCTACATTTTTTGGGGCCCATTACGTGGTCTACATTACCTTTTTTCAAGTGGAGGTGCTTAGGAGATTAGAAGGTCAACTTAGTTGAGACAATTTCAACGATATAGTCATTCAAGGTCATTCAGGGTCGTAAACTTTACAACTGATGAATAACAGAAATTTATGAGCCCCTAGAAACCAAACAACTTTTATCTGATGCATTTCTTCCTATCTCAAAAAATATAGAAGTTATTCAGGTGGCTTTGCTTAGGTGACACACCCCGTATGATGTTGCAAAACAATATGCGAATTAAAATTCAAGGTCGAGGATAATTCTGCAGCCACTTTTTTTACCGATCTTCCGAAGGTGTAGAATACGCCTATGGTAGCTAATTGCAAGATCAAACATTTCTTTACATCCTGTAGAATGTACAACGCTTAACAGTACGGGAAGTAGGGTAGAACAACGGGATGAAGCCGGGAAGCGCAGCTGCTTGCTAATTTACGAACCCGAGAACATGAATTTTTAATTGACCATCCTTAATGATGCTGGTGAAGTAGGATCAATTTAGCCCGAGGCTCTACGCTTGCTACCCACTTGAATTCTCATGTATAAATCACACATGCATACATACAATACTATACGTTTCATGAAGTCATTTTGCAAAAGTTAATTATTCTTTCATTTTTTCAAAATGGGAGTGTTAAAATCAACTTAAAAATGAGTCGTACGTACATTACATATAATAGTAAATTCAACGAGTTAATAGTTTAAGCAGTTTAATGTTACAAGTAACAGTATTAAAATATTAAAATGTTATATTAACCTATCATTTTCACGATTTTTCATTCACGATTTTCATGCCGGTGTACGTTACATTGCTAAATTGCAAACATTCAGACAAATTTATATTTACAAACACTCTCTTCGTTATTTGAGTTCACGTTTATAGTTTTAATAAACTGATTAGTAGAAACAAGTATAGTACGATTTGATAACAGAAGTATAATTATTACGTCCTGACAGTACTAACACTGTAAATAATATTGATTTGCAACGACACAATAATAAAATTAGTAAGAATTTGCAGACTTACAGACTTACATATTTGCAGATTTTGGAGATTAAGTTAACAAGCAATACTAGGACGATTTCGCTTTAACAACTCTGTATACTTTATTGCGGATAATTTTTCTTCAACAACTGTTACATTTTTCACATGAATGTTATTAAAACTATTCCATATCATAATGGAACCATTATCGTGTTTGACAATGGTTCTTACTAATTTTCATTTCTCCAAACATATTTCCTTTATCTGTAGAATCTTAGTTTCAATTTTGACTCATCATTCCAAATGATGATTTTATTATGGGTTAATATAAAGCTTCCTAGCAAATTCCTAGCAGTTTCGTGGAATTACTTTTGAAATGCATGATTACTTCCATGAAAATCACTTTCATTTATTCGTGATCTAATCTGTCTCGTGGATATTGGTAAAGAAAGTTGTTCTTTAATTTCTTTCGCTCCAAGACATGGATCGTCTCGTAACTAATTTAAAAATTTTACGGTCATAACGTCTTCCTCTTCCTACTTCATTTCGTTCTTACTTCATTTTCTGGATCACGAGAGTTCTGCATTTGCGCACATATTTTTCTTAAACCTTTTTTAGGTATTACCCTAATAGCCAGCTTCCACCCTTTTTTGTATACTCGCTCTGTTGTGTAATTCTTCTGTTTTAGGTATACTGTAAGCATCTCATAGTTATATTACAGGTGAAAGCATACTATAAACTACTGAATTAACGTAAACGATATTAAAATGCAATAACAACGATTGTCCTCTACATAAAGGGTGTCCCCAAAAAGGAACTTCCTTGGAAGGCATGACTTCCGATGTCATTTAATGCAATTTTTTCGTTTGTCAAAATGATCTCCGCAGTTTTATAAACGAGTTAGAAAACACGGACCAAACAAGGTACAGCAATACCGGAGCGTTGCGTTATCATTGGCTGAGCCGGAATCGGTCCGCTGCGCTGTTGCCGCTCCTTGATTGGTCTGTGTTTTTCGTTAATAACTCCTTAACAAAGCAGTGGAGGATATTATCGCAAAGCAAAAAGTTACTTCAACTAACATCAGACATTACTCCTGGCATGGAAGTACAACATTTTTGGACACCCTGTATAAGATAGAAATTTTTCTCCCTCAACTTGCTCTTAGTTGTCAAAAGGATTACATACCTTTGAACAGTTGAAAAATAAAAGAAATTCAATCATTTTTTATACAGGGTGTCCCACCCGATTTCGACATCTTGATTTTCTCGCTATTGTTACTCGTAGCAAAAAATGTTTCAGCAGAGGCTTGAGTGGTATCGAGTGGAGCATATTTTGATGTTATTAACATATACAGTAGTAACAATAGCGAGAAAATCAAGATGTCGAAATCGGGTGGGACACCCTGTATATGTACATAAAATTTTTTCTTTAAAAAATCAATAAGTACATCCCATTTTATGATATTTACGTAACATGTAAGCAGAGGTGTGCTAATTCAATTACATTGTAATTCAATTACACATTTGAATTACATTGTATTTTAATTATATAGTAAATCAACTACGTTGTAACTGAATTACATAATTCAAACCTTTCAATTAATTCAATTACTAAGTATTTTAATCAGATGTGTAACTGAAATATTGGGTTGGCAAATACGTTCGTTCGGTTTTTTAGAGTGGAATAAATAACAAAACTGAAGGAACTTATTTGCCAACCCAATACAATATAATCAAAATACAGCTCTCCAAATTATAGCCCAGAACTTTGAAGATGTGCGATATATTTTTATGTTTTTCTTTCGTATACAGGGTGCGGCACGATAACTTCCTTATTTGATTTAATGAGCGCTCTGAAGCTGATGGGAGTCCCAAGCGGGTGTGCGTGGTCTCGTTCGAGAGAGGGGATCCTAAAGTTTTGTTAACTTGTGTTTCAGTCGTCTATTTTTCCAACGGCCGTTCGGTACTTCAATGATGTCAGATGTTCTGATGGGACGTGCATCTCCAGTTCTTCTTTTCTGCACAGAACCAGTTTCCCTGAACGTTGTGACCCACAACAGAATTGATTTCCGGTCTGGGACAGTACCCAATGGTGCAATATTGAACCGATTTCGGAAGACGAGCTGGATTGAAACCACCAAACGGCCGGCCGTTGGAAAAATAGGCCTCTAAGGCAAACGCACGCTGCTCGTTAGTCCAACGCATGATGACGACTGAAACACAAATGAACAAAACATTAGGATCCCCTCTCTCGAACGAGACAACGCGCACCCGCCTGGGACTCCCATCAGCTACAGAGCGCTCATTTCAAATGAGGAAGTTGTCTTGCCGCGTCCTGCATATGGCGTAACAAAATTTCGTGTCATGGTTTTGGAAGATGGTTGTACACCTTCGCATACGACGTTAAAAAATTTAACATTCTTTTATAAGAGAACGGTTGAGTTGTGACCTGTGGTTCCTTTAACAA
Organism: Lasioglossum pauxillum; assembly: GCA_933228785.1. Lineage (NCBI taxonomy): Eukaryota > Metazoa > Arthropoda > Insecta > Hymenoptera > Halictidae > Lasioglossum > Lasioglossum pauxillum. Next base: position 24,908,571 of record OW121705.1, on the reverse strand, counting down.
GTTTGGTCCCCATAGTGAGTAGAATGCGATACAAGCATAAAAAATGTTTACCTTGAATTTCAAGGTCAAAGTCAATTTTGCGGCAATTTTTTTTAACAAATCTCCGTCGATCCGAAAGTGTACAACCATCTGCCAAAACCATGACACGAAATTTTGTTACACCCTGTACTCGTTTGCTGTCTATGCGGCGTAGTTTCTATTCCTCGTCCTCCTTCATTCTACGTAACACTATTTTATAATTGTACTCCAATTGCAATTACAAATTACATTGCAATTTAATTGAATGAAGATCTGTATTATAAATTACAATATGACTGAATTACGATGTAATTCAATTACTTCGTAATTATAATTCCTGGAGTAATTCAATTGTAATTCTGCACAACTCTGCATGTAAGTAACATTTATTACAATTATGTCCCCAAAGCCATTTTTGGAAAACACGATCTCTAATCTTTGTCGAAACAGATTTATGAAAAATTAATTTTTTATGAAGTTACAGCTATTTGAACTCACATATATTGTACAATTTTTCGTCGCAATTTTTAGCTTTTTTGTTCGTAGAATTAGATAATAGTCTTAAGAATGTTACTGCAAAATTTTATCTAAATTAGTCCATAGTCTCAGTTATTTCCGGTATCAATTTCGAAATGTTCATTTTGAGGAAAAAGGTGTCTAAAGTTTTAGTTAACTGTTACCATTATCCAATATGACTAAATTAAATAATGACGAAATTGTCAGTATGCATATTAGGGTGGATCTTATTTTCGACTATTGAATTTCTTTCTTGGCACCCCCCAAAGTTATTCCAAATAATTGAAAGAAATCTGTGCAAAGTTTGAGCTCGATCGGATAACGGGAAAAGTGCCCTAAATGGATTAAGCATTAAAATAATTAATTTAATGTTCATAAAATCTTTTTTCTTGAATATTGTCTAAATTATTTACCGCGTCGAAAAATATGTTAAACTAAACCTGTAGATCTGCACAGGCTGCTTCTTTTACGTCGTATTACTTTTTTCGTGAAACAAACGGTTTTCGAAAAAATTGAGAAAAACGTAGTACCAAAATCCAACATTTTTTTCTGAAATTTGCAAATTGAAGTATGGTTTCATTATCTTCTATCAATAAACATTAGCGAAAAATGTGTTTATTTAACTTGCGGAATTTATTATCTTTTAATTGCAGATTTTTCTACCTGAGATTCTACATACGTAAGTACGTGATCGTGGATAACTAAACCTCCGAATAAAAAAATGTGAATAACTCTTTGTTTATACGACATTAGTCAACAGTATTTTGTATTTTAGTTATATATACTTTATACTTATAAATAATGTAATTCATTTTTGTATAAATGTACAATGTTCAAGTGCAGATGAAATAAAGTTTCATTTTGTTAAGTGTACTTAAGTATATGTCCGTCACTGTATATTCAGTGAATATTCAGTAGAGGCAAGGCCTTCGGGTACGTTCCTTTGCATCGTTCGTACAGAGACACTATTTGTTCGAGCCGAATGTAGAAAAGGACAGCGCGTGTAAAGAAAGATCGCACGCGGCCGAAGCGCAGCAAAAAATAGCATACTGATGAGACCACTTCATGCAATAAATAAAACTTGTTTCCCTTTACTTATCTTTAATGAAATTTTACCAACATATACGTGACATTTTTGTGATTAGAATGATACCAAACAAGATATAATTTGGTCCATATTTACTGTGTTCATACTACTATGTTCATACCGCCAATTAAACCACTAAATACAGTTCAAATTCCATCGAAGCAAAACCATCGGCTAGGAGCGTTTGCATCCATCGTGGAGAGACACTATGAATAATAATTGAGCCCCTTAGTTGACAAGTGAATTAAGTCCCTTTTCTTAATATCGTAGAATTTGGACTTCCGTGTAATATCCGTGTAAAAAAATTAAATACACATTGTAACTTTATTCTAACCACATAAAGCGAAAGAATACTTTTAATTTTGTCATTATAACTTAAAATAAAATCCATACTTTTTTTCAATAGTAAGCAAACAGTAACGTAACGAATAATGAATGCCATTATTGCACTGAATTGTGATACCACTCTTTTGTGAGAAAGTGACTTACGCCATATGACTATTATTGTATTAATAATCATAAGTTACACAAATATTATTTTTAATGCACTACAAGTTTCTGCTCGATACTATGTATTAAAGAAACTTATTCATTTCTGGATTCTTCATCAGTTTCTTCAATTGTACTGGTCTTTATGGGGGATAAATGGAGGGATAAATTTCAGCAAATCTAACATGTCTTTCCTTTTGGACGCAGAAACAGGACGCACAGATGCATATAAATTTTCCTGCATTATATTTTTCAACTGCAATGGCCTGCCACACCGAGCACGCTGAATATTTAATGTTTCAAACTCAACATCCACAGAAATCTTAGTTTTATAAAATATAAAAAAGGGTTTTCGCGGTCATAGTGTAACGGCTGAGTGGTGAGCCAATTTACAGTTTGTAGTTATGTATTTTTCTTACGCTTTGTTATTTACCGTTCTAGCTATTTAGTTGAAAAAAATTCGTTTCTTTTGATTTCATAAACCACAAACTTGTTGGAATATCGAGCAGTTTTCATAGAGCTATGCCAATCTTCATGGATGTAAATAGATGCATGGCGTGCTGCAGATTCAATACATCCAAAATCTGAATAAAACAAATGTCCTGATATTAAGAACTTCTAAAGAGAGTATCTTTATATTAGGATTTTGTCCAGTACAAGAATCACTATAAATAAATAATTATCTTATCTTTATTACCAGCAACAGATTTAATATGTTTAACTAAACATGAAACTATTTCTTGCAATCCCCTGGATGCTAATGTTTCATCCCAAACATAAAAGTATCCTTTATTTTATGTAAGTCGTGAATACCGAGATTATAACAATACGTATTTCTCTTGTAATACGCATCAGAAACTGTTAATATTGGAAATGTAAATTGATACTACATACATAAATATTATTTGAACACTTTTCATTTTCTATATCCTCTTTCATAGAATTAGGTGCTACTTCTACTTTTCGTAAGTGCAACTCATGTTCATCTTCAAGATTTTTATAATAGCTTCTTGATCGCTACTCTCTGCATCTAGTTAATTTTATTTTATATTCATCACATCTCTTGCATGTATCTTTCCGTGATGCTTTAAACTGAAGATTAAAACACATATTGAATATATGACGATACATATGCTCATTTCCTGGTAGTATGTTTAATTCGGAGCGTTTTTCTTTATACAACATATACATTTTCCGAATATTAAGATTTTCATGTAGATACTGTCGGTTTGGATTGTGTTTACGTGTGTAATGAGATACATTACAGGAAAACTTTGAATATGATCATAAATTTTTAATAGTCCCTTCGCTGAGTTTATGCGGATTTGGTGCTTTACCTCTATCGTCATTTCCAACAGATTCAGAACAGAGTAAGTCCAAGAAATCGGACTTATGTCATTATTCAAGATATTTTTACAGTCACTTCATTTATGATGTAAAATTAACTCTTATTTTTAATTAATGTAAAACAAAGTATACACAAGTTAATGTGTTTAATAAAACAAGTATTCTTAAAACTTACTATTTCTGTAAAAACTCAATTTTTCGTAATTTTGGACTCATATGCCACTTGTCCACTAAGGGGCACAATTGACAACTGGCTGTTCAGGCTTTCAAACAAGAGCAATCCATAATTTTTAAATGAATGAAGTTTATTACATTTAATGAAATAACAAAAATGTATTATTTTTGTTTTATTTAAAGAATTACAAATATTCAAACAAGATTAAGTATTATATTTTACAAAGTTACTGACTATAATCAATTGGTCATATGGATTTTCGGCTTATAATTGTATTTATCTATTAATTGTTACGGATGACGAACAGGTGTTCAATAGTTTAGGGCCCAAACATACGCACGAACAATTGGACGTTGACAAAATACGAATGTTCACTTGAAGGGTACTGACAAGTACCACCCGTCATTGCAGGGCTATACAGGGTGTCCCAAAATTCGTGAAAATCCCGAAAGGGGGTGGTTCCTGGACCATTTCAACCGACATTTTCCTTTGCACCAACGTCAGCCGCGGTTTTGTTTAGGAGTTATTAACGAAAAACACGGACCAATCAGAGCGCGCCCTGGCCCGCCGCGCCGGCAAGCGAGTGTCGATGGTACGCCGTGATATCGCAACGAACAAGAGTTTCTCGATAATGTGAATCCTCTCCGATTTCGATGAGCTTTGGATATGTTGTCAAGACCATGATTCTGAACAACATTTCTCTTCAGACAATTTGGCGGTCGGCTTTAGTTTACGAGATAATCGTAAGATACATTACTTGTAAATTCATATGGATGTTCTTGATAGCGGGCACGGAAACGCCATCCGTCCTTTTACCCAGCAAGAGGTAAAAATGTCAGGTCAGCGTAGCATCCCTATTGTCCTATACCTTTCTTAAGAAACTTTCTAAAAGAAGGACAGATGCCGTTTTCGTATGGTTACCCATCGACTCTGCGTACCAATCTGCAGGAAAAACTAAACATGTGTTTGTCATAAATCTAACGGTTGCTATTAGCTGTATTTCTGATAGTGGTATTTAAACTAATCACTAGACTGCGGATCTTTATGCAAAATGAAAGTTGGCTACCTCTATTACAAGGGACAGGAGCCAGACAGATATTTGATTCTTACTGTGATCATTTTAAGAAGTTGAAAATAATACATTGGTGTTTTGAAATTATTTTAATCTCTCTACTGTCTTAAAATGCACCTACTCATGTTTGCTACAAATGCATGAAATCCGCAGTCTAGTGATTGCATTACCTGATTGTTGTGATTCGTGCAGCAGTACAAGGGATATGGCAATTATTATTAGTGCATAACTATGTGTTGACAAATGTGAACAGTGATTGTGAGAGTGGAAAAATTTCAAGGCATCTGTGTGAAATAAACATACGAATTATTTATCGATTCGAAAGTGAAAGTGAAATTCTGTATCGCCGACTTGACCGCGCATCCCTTAGGCCTTAGTATACCAACTATCTACCACCCCACAGTGGGAAGAATGGCTATTCTCGGTGGAAAAAAATCCTACGCATCAGATGCGGCTAGTGATTTTGACGTATGTGGTGTCGTTGTAAAGAGGAGATCTCAATCTTTAAGTTTATGGTAATTTTAATCGCAAAAAAAATTTTTGAAAAAATTTTTGAAAAAAATTGTTGAATTGTATGTAATTTTTTATAGATAAAGTATTATCAATTTAGCACTCGATTTTTAATATAAAGGAAATTTTAAGAAAATTGAACTTGGTGGAAAAAAATCATAGATCACGCTTCTTGAAACCGATTTAAATTTTGTGTTAGGTCAAGAAATTAGATTTAACATATATACAGCCTTTAAAAATAGTATTTATGTAAAAAATATTATATAAATTACATAAACAAATATAAAAAGAAATAAAAAATGCAATAATAATATTAAATAATAAATAAAAAATGTAACAGTATTATTAAATAAGTATAACAATAAAATCTAAATATAACAATATAACTACAAAAAAATATAACAATAGTTCTTTGGTAATATCTCTGTCGCTGTAAACTAAGAATACTTGTGGTATTAGACGGAAGTTTCGGTCATAGTAAGATCTAATACACCTTTTGGTAATAAATTTATGTCTTTTTGTGGTATCACATATTCATTTACAATTGGATCACAAGTAATTAATAGCATTGCCATTAAATCGTAATTTGTATTTACACGGAAATTTTTGAAATGTCTATCCGATATCCATAATTAAAAAATTTCTAGTTTCGATACTCAAACAGTTGAATGTAAAAAATAAAATACAAACAATGTAGAAGATATCAGCAGCTAATTTCTGTGGGAATTTGATTTAAACAGTCTAAAGTAACTTCTATGCAAATTTTATGGCAAGATTTTTTAGTTATTCAATTTTTAAGTGGGTTACATGCCATACAAAAATGGTATTTGTAAAACCATAAAAATCTTTACAGAAAACATTATTTAAATAACTTATATATGATCAAATAGGTACTTACGGGTAGTAACATTCTCCATGGCACTTAGAAAAAATGTATAATGAAAAATTACTGCTTAAAACTAAAGGTAAGTTTTCTAAGCAAGCTAGCTGAAGAAAAGAATTTCGCTCGCTGCAGTCTAACGAAGTGATACTTTCAGTTTCACGTTTCTGAAGGCACTAAATGAATTCTGTGACTCTTAGAAGAAATAAATAAGTGTTTATATGACTTTTTCTCGCCTAGCATGCCCATTCAATCCACTACTGAGATGCACCGTATGCACCGTACGCACAGTGATACAGAAATTTAAAAGATTGTAGCAGGCGGATCCGCAGCATTCCGCAGGTTTTTTTTGTCAGAATCTCTTTAGTATAGTTTGAATTTATAAACAAAAAAAGTTTCAAGACCGCCTTCGCCCGCGCCTGCTAGTTCTGCTCTATTAAAGTCAACTAAATGACGTAGAAAACTGGTACTTAAACAATGTGTAAAAATTATTGTAAAGGACTTTACTAACGAACTTTGTGAACATTCATGTAAACATTTATTTATATTAATATAGAAAATCGTGCATAGAAGCTTAAAGATTCTTACTTATTGCTCTGACACAATTTTCTTTGTAACGAATATAAACGTACGATTTCGTCGGATTACGGTTCGAAGTTTTCACGTATTGATTTCTATGCTTATATCGCTGTTAAATGAATTATTATGGGTATAAGTAGGGTCAGTGAACATTCCCAAGGAAGTATGTATGAATGTAATATTTATTTTCTGACATGACTTTCTTCCAAATGGCCATTTTTAAAATGGCCATTCGTCCCACTGTGCGCCGGCTGTGCAGTTCGTCGACCTGGCCGTACATCCCTTACCTTTCGGTACTGCCGTATACCTGAAGACATCTGTGCAGTTTGCCACCGAGTGACCCAGTGACACACATTTCGAAGCATCAAATGGATTTACGGCTGAATAAGAGAGTTTTTAATACAATCAGTTTCTGCTTCTTCTCTCGTTCGGGTAAAGTTGCCGTAAGTCGGGTAAAGATGATGTGGGTCCTCACCGATTTCAATGACCTTGAAATATGTTATAAAACTCGACGTTTTAAATATCTGTTTCCTTTAAAATAGTTGGCGGTCGGCTTTAGTTTCGGAGATATTAACACGCCGATCCGTGCCCGCTATCAAGAACACCCATATGAATTTACAAGTAATGTTTCTTACGATTATCTCGTAAACTAAAGCCGACCGCCAAATAGTCTGAAGAGAAATGTTGTTCAGAATCATGGTCTTGACAACATATCCAAAGCTCATCGAAATCGGAGAGGAGATAGTACATCGATCGATTTACAATTACAAGTTTTTACAATTATCTCGTAAACTAAAGCCGATTGCCAAAAAGTCTAAAGAGAAATGTTGTTCAGAATCATAGTCTTGACAACATATCCAAAGCTCATCGAAATCGGAGAGGATTCACATTATCGAGAAACTCTTGTTCGTTGCGATATCACGGCGTACCATCGACACTCGCTTGCCGGCGCGGCGGGCCAGGGCGCGCTCTGATTGGTCCGTGTTTTTCGTTAATAACTCCTAAACAAAACCGCGGCTGACGTTGGTGCAAAGGAAAATGTCGGTTGAAATGGTCCAGGAACCACCCCCTTTCGGGATTTTCACGAATTTTGGGACACCCTGTATAAGCACTTGCATTTTTACTCTTGTGGGCTAGTACTGTCTTAACCACGAATCGTGTCGCGTCGTGCTGCATCTCGGAAGTCAACTACCCAGTGAGATCGGGCTAATGTTCCCTTTCGAATCAAAAGTTAACCGTATAGATTCCGCGAGTTTGGTGTCAAATCTATTAGGCAGTCCATTGCCAATGCATCAACACCGTAAATATAATAAGTAAACATGTTTACTATCGCAATACTGACGATATCTAACGGTTTGTAACCTCGATCAATTTTAATTTATCAATCAGTGTGTCGACATACTGTTTGAAATGAACTCAATGCAAGAGAAAATTGACATGTTATTCACTTACGGTAAATCTGATCATTGTTTAAGGTTCATTTAACACTAAAAGTACCGAGCTATAAAAGCAACAGGCAACGTGGTTGCCTTATAAAAATGGAAAGAATAAATTTATTTAGACCTTGCGCTCTTGTTATTATAATATATGTATGCTCTAATAAAGATATTTATTAAATCATTTCCTATGAAAGCATATTTTCAATTTCATTAATTGTGAAATAAAAAACTCTACAACCGGTCATTTGACCGGTCGTGGTACGTTTAGCGTTAAACTTTAATTATCGAAAATCTAGGTCATGGTATTATAAATATCTGAATGTATTTTGCGAACAGTTACACGATGCAATAAAAAGAATGTACATAGTTATGTGTCAAAAAACACCGTATATATTTTTTTAAGTCTTAACAATTTTTGAGTTCTCTACTTTCTCGAGGAGAACTGCGTTTAGAAAAATCCACTAAAGTGAACCGTTAAATAAATATTAACAAATCCGTGGAACGTTGTCGGGGCGAGGCAAGCAATGCGATAACGTAACCCTGGTCGGCCGGCCAAGTTGCCGCGCCCACAGTAGTGCAGACGGGGAAAAAAATCATTTTTTCGAATGTTAGGTATATAGATTTTTCATTGCAATTTCGTTTACTAGATAGTTGGAGTATTTAAACCAATAAAAATTTTTTATAAATATCACTTGTTTCTAGGAATAATATGACATGAAAGTTTGGAAACAGGAAACCAGCGATTTTGGCTTATAAATGCGCCTACATATAAACGCAGCCACAAGAATCTAAAACATTAAAAGACTTGAACAATATTATAATTTGATTATGTTTATAATAGATGATTTATTTAACGTAAAAATAGTTAATGTAAGTGTCATTTATTTACCTAAAACACAAATTGAAAAAAGAGTATTTTGAATAGTAGAATTAATGTTTAATTTGACATAACTTTTTTACGTCAAAAAGCGCCAAGATAAAACTTGTTGCAAATTATGCAATACTATTTTTATCTAGCTATAGTCAGTCACATGACTATCTTTAAAACAGAATAACTTTTTTAAACTTTCACCAAACGACCTGATTTTTTGTGATCAATTAGAAGCATTTGGTTACCAAATAACGTGCAAAATTTGTTTGAAAAGAATTCCAATAACATAAAAAGAAGGAACTTTTTAAATTTTTTTATTTGTCGCCGTAAAGAAAATTTAAAATATATGTTTAGTAGATCAACGTTAGTTACATATATGTATATTGAAAATTTCATCGAAATTGATTAACATGCACACAAGGTATAAGCGGTTAAAAGTGGTGAAAATCTTGGTATACACAGCTCTTACGGCTCCTGGTCAGTTCCTGCATACGAAAATGCGAATATCTCAAAAACTAAAAGCGACCCTTCTATATTGGAAAAGGAAAAAGTTGTTCAAAATGTCGAAATCTATAACATATTTAAATTTTATCAAAATCTGAGAACAGTGGTATTTTCCGAATAATTACCGTCGTTTCTTTTCACCGTCAACCGATTTTGTTGAAATATTCAGCACAGGTTTAACTAACATAAATCTACAAAACGCATATTTTGAATGTTCTTTACGGGCCCAAGTAAAAAAATTTATATAAAAAAATAAATAAATATTTATTTTTAATTAAATAAATAAATATTTATTTTTAATTAAATAAATAAATATTTATTTTTAATTAAATAAATAAATATTTATTTTTTTGTACATAACCGTTGTACCTATGGCATGCTTTCCACTATTTTTCAAGCAGATATGTTGGATAGTTTGGTTTTTATAGATTTTATTCGGCTTTTTGGCCATTCCGCACCACTGTGCGCACGTGTAACCATGCCATAACCATATCCTATACATATATTTATATGTGTAAATATAAACATACCTGAACTGATACCCCCACGATGCGCCGATAAGAACCATTTGTATCTGTAACCATGCTAATAAAATCAGTCTTTAGCCACGAGCACATCTCATTTCGTGTCATCTCGCCTCATTCACTCTTACAATTAGTATAAGAGTCATAGGATATACATATATCTCCTCGTGAGTCATCCTTCCTTTTACTTAATTCGCGGCAAAGTACGAGTGTCAGTTCGACGAAATGTATGTATATTATTTTTCTCTTCTCCTCGATTCTGCCGCGTGACATTTTGGCGATCCTGCCAGGATACTGTTCAATCCGTCGTTCGAAAACTTGAAGAACCTCAGACTACGAGAACTGTGCGACTTCCAGGCACTGCGAGCGCCTGCGAACGAGAAATCAACAGTAGCCGGAACATAAAAAGGTGAGCGAAGTGACATTTTCTCAACATAGAGATCCAACTCCCGTCCTAGACTCAGATGAAGAAATAATTACTATCCGCCCGAAAATGGCGCACTCTTTTGAATTCGCATTAAACATGATTTTGGACAAGTTCTCTATATTAGAGGAAAATGTTGCTACGAATTTCGAGACGGCAAGTCGAGTGAATGAGAAACGTGCCTCCAAAATCCGAGAACTAGGCCGTCAATTGCAACAACAAACGATTACCAAACACGAAACAAGCGTGATTTCGGACAATCAGCGCTGAAATCAAACGACTTGTCAAGAGGAAGGCGATGCAGAAAAACAAGAAGCAGAAGCCTCGTCAATGCCTTTTTTTAGTTTAAGGACGTGTGGTAAAACACATTTGCGTACACCCCTAGCCCCCCCTCCCCCAACACAGAGGGGGATAGTGTGGGACTTGGAGGAAACAGGTGTTCGGTTTCCCCAATAGCCACTAAAAAACCATACGTCTGGGACTTATGCCCTTTACTCCCTCAACTTCTGCCGCGCCAAACAGGGCACAGTGGGTAATTTGGTCGAAATCTGGGACAAAATCAAAGAACTTTCGATACAAATGAGATAGAACGATGAAATTGTTTATAAATTAAAGCTGAAACTTTGCACAATATGGTCAAAATGGGGAGATTATGGTACGAACGTTTTTTAACCTTGAAATAATTCGTTAAACTTGCACAATTTCAAAACAATTTTGGTTTTTCGAATACCATTCGCGGAAAAAATGTTTTTTAACATGATATACATCATTTACCGTCGATTTTTTCACGCTGATTTCAAATCTGGTCTCAAAATTTGTCTACGACCTTAGGATTTTGCAAAAAAAACGATTTTTGTGAAATAAACTAATGAAATCATTTTTTCGTTGAAATGATTTTATGACGCACTAGTTAGAAGGTATATTGTATTTTCATACATAAAACACATTAAAAATAATCATGATGAAAGTATCAGATGATAGAACAGTTCACAAAACGACGTAAAAAAACAAACAAAAAAAAACCAAGGCTTGCTACATTAATCCAGGTAACAACGAAATTAATATCTCAAATTTTGAAATTGAAAACGATAATCCGTATAGAATCCAGGAATTAAAAAAGAAAATTAGAACAGATCATATAGAAAAACAGCTACGAGGAACTATTGAGAAAATTATAATTAGTTACGCCGGGGTCATTCCATTCCAAATCGATCACTTTTTGCAGGCACCATCGTCAATTTTGTTCTAAATGAAATATGTTGTAGTCCATGTGAAATTAGGGGGGGGGGTTTAAGTCATCATTTTTGACGGTTTCGAATTTATTTAGAAATGACAGGCCTTCAAAGTTTTCAATTTTTGCCCATTTTGGCGAAAACAGGCCTCACTTACGAATTTTTATCTCGGGAACTGTTCGTCCGATTGAGCTACGTTTTTTTTGTTTTATTCGGAAAGGATTGGGCTATTACCAAATATTTTTTTCAACCCTGAAAATCGACTTTATAATGTCGAAAAATTTGAACAAATTCTTTATTTACGTTTTTTGGATGAGGGGCTAGAGTGATTGAAATTTTGAAAAAATATGGTTATATTCCTTGAAGTTTCCCCTTTAAAATGAGTCCTTGAAGATGATAGAACCCCAAAAATTAGCATCACAATGAGCTGGTAAAGGACGCCGTGTACCCCCGTTTCAGGTAGAGACGAGTCGAGCGCACGGCTACTTTGGTCCGTTGTCTATATCGCTGGTCTCAAGAAAATACCAGCAGACTGTATACGACTAAATAATCCTATTTATACCTGGAGAATAATATTAGTAACCACCCTTGGTTACAATAAGAAACATGCTGATTGTTTACAAGCTCGCTTTGCAACAGCATTACCAATTAGAGGCACTAGAAAGCTTTCATAGATTTACCCCATTATTGAATACAGAACTGCTATGCAAAACTTGCTCGTGCGATAATGATGGTTCTGTTTTTAGTGTAATGAAATAGTTTTTCTTATATTTTTTCCTTAATCCTTAAGTCTACCCCACACAATGATCCTATCCATACTTCTTACCATAAACTCTCCTTATCCCTCCCCGATGGAAGATAACCACCACCTTCTCGTGACTTCCATTGAGCAACGACACCTTTTTTGTAGAACATATAAAATTCATATAAAAACCAATATCTATAAATGAAGTCATGATTATAAAGGTGTTCTTGGCCAAGAGTGGCTACTGCCAAGAGTGGTATCCTTATCGCACGAGCAAGTTTTGCATAGCAGTTCTTTATTCGATAATGGGGTAAAGCTATGAAAGCTTCTAGTGCCTCTAATTGGTAATGCTGTTGCAAACATCGAAAAAAACGTAAATAAAGGATTTGTTCAAATTTTTCGGCATTATAAAGTTGATTTTTGAGGTTGAAAAAATTATTTGGTAATAGCCCAATCTCTTCCGAATAAAACAAAAAAAAATGTAGCTCAATCGGACAAACAGTTCCTGAGGTAAAAATTCGTAAGTGAGGACCGTTTTCGCCAAAATGGGCAAAAATTGAAAACTTTGAAGGCCTGCCATTTCTAAAAAAATTCGACACCGGCCAAATGATGACTTAAAAAACCCCCTCTAATTTCACATGGACTACAACATATTTCATTTAGAACAAAATCGACGATCGCAAAATAAAAAAATTTTTTGGAAATCATATTTCGAAATTTCAAGGTCATCGTTATCTTTATTTAAAGGAGGTCATATAATTATTCTATATTGTTATTCAGAAAAAAGACAAATCCAACGATGTGCCATGTTCCATAGTTAAGGTGAATTTCGTAATTTTCAAAATTTTCAATTTAAGTGCGCCACGTCAACCTTTTATCGGATCAATCACAAACTTTGCACAAATTTTTTTCTTACCTAAAGGAACAATACTGGATAGTTGCGTGCATTGTATCTCGATAAAAATTTTTCTCCAAGTATAACTTAGGTCCACCTTAATGTACATATTGGAGAGGAATAAACATTGAGTTAATGTTTTCTGCGCTTTCGATAAATATTATCAACGATATTCAAAATATCATAAGTTTTCCAATATTTTGTTATTTCATTAAAAATTCTCGAGAAATGTAGTCTTATTTCTCATTTCTCGAGAAATGAAAAATGTTGAGAAATCCGGAACGCTATCTGCAGGCCTACTATCTACATTACAGAGGCGCATTCAGGAGCGGGGTGGGGTGGCATAGGCCTCGCCCCGCATCCCAAGATTAAGATAGCCATTGATGCGATTTCGAAGTGTGACAAACTGTTGTATCCTAATATTTATAATGTATTAAAAATATTAGCAACTTTTCCGTGCGTCAGTGAAAGATCATTTTCTACCTTAAGAATTTTGAAGACATATTTGAGATCCACAATGACACAACCACGACTGAGTGGGTTGGCTTTGTTATATATACACAGAGGAATTAGTATAACTGTAACTGAAGTAATTGAAGTAATGAAAGAAAAGAAAACTAGATTTTATTCTGCAAATTTTCTATAATCATCTTAATGGATTTTATTTAATGTGCATTAAAAATCTTTCTGTGGCCTGATGCAAGAAGTTTCAATGTCAATATTTATGAAGTACATATGTACATTGGCAATTCTTGCACCAGGCCACAACATTTTATCTGTCCAACTCGCCCCCCGCACCAAGATTAAATACAGGGTGTGCCACTGCTACATTATATCTATATCTAGGTATACAATCTATGTATACATTCGATGCATACGATGAATCCCACAAGTGCTACATGTGATTATGAACATACAGGCATATCAGGGTGAGTCACGAATCGTGATCAGTAGAGATTACTCTTTTATTAGCATTCCGATCGAAAATGTTTTTATCAGGTATGTATAGCATGGTTTCAAGAGAGCTGTTACGAGCCGAGGTTCTTATGCGGGAACTGAGGGTAGTTTGGAATTAGAGATTTTGGGTCTAGGTAGGAAGGGTACACGTAGAACTAGCCAATGTCTATTTCACCACTGGATCGCCTCGTGTAGAACATAGGAGTGGACTAGTCGGTGTCTATCCCACCACCGGTTCGCCACTATAAAGGTACACGTAGGACTAGCCGGTGTCTATCTCACCACCGGGTCGATTCGTGTGTGGAATATGGAAGAGTGGACTAGCCGATGTCTATTTCACCACCGGGTCGCCTCGAGGGAACAAGGGAGTGGCTAGCCGATGTCTATCTCACCACCGGGTCGCCAATATATAGGATAGGGTCGTGGTTCTGCTGTCTCGTAACTTATTGATTTGAATAGATACACCTCGAGCGGCAAAGGTGTATCGTCATAGGATACTAGCTACTGGAAAATCGAAAAGGAATATGCCTAATGGAAATGAACTCCGAATGGATTAATACAAATAAAGCATATTCTTGATGATAAATGATGGATACAAATGTTTAGAGTAATGTGTCGCGGTTTGGCGGACTAAACTCTCTCAGTTTTGACGCACCGAGAAATGCGGGG